>VZRW01013715.1:1238831-1269042 GCA_013398125.1 Aegotheles bennettii | reverse complement strand
GGGGGGATGCGCTGCGCCCCGTCCCCGGGGAGGGCCGGCGGCCCCGCGGGGGGACTCGGTGTCAGCGCCGGGAGAGCTCCGGGCGGGCCTGCCCCGTGGCCCCCGCTCCCTCCGCCGTCATGCACTTATTATTTCTAGGTTGTTTTGGTTTTTCGTGGTGTGTTTTCGGTTTATTTCTTGCGGGGGGCGCAGCCGGGCCGGGCGGGAGGGCAGCGGCGCAAGCGGTATTTTCAAACGGGGCAGCGGGCACCGGGGCTCGGCCGGGAGAGCCCCCTCCCCGCCGGGGGAGAGTTGTGCGGGAAGGCTTGGCAGCTCGCAGCCTTTGCTCCCCCCTCGAGCTTTTCACTCTCGGATTTTCGCTTGTTTTTATTTTTATTTATTTTTTTCTTTCCTCCCTTTTCTCCCTCCCCGGAGCGCCCGCGGGGACCCCCGCGCTGCGCCTGCACCAGCCCCTGTGCCCGCATCGTCCCTCGCTGGCAGCTCCCAGAAGCCGGCACGCTTGGGACCCTCCTGCCTATTTTTTTGCCCCCTCTTCTTCTTTTTAGTTCCATTTTAAAACCTCTTTCCAGCTGGAGTTTGCCATCGTGTCGGTGACTGAGTCAAGTCCTGGCTTGCAAGGGCGAATGCCTCCCTGCGTCTCGGTTTCGGGAGGAGTTGATATTGCAGGGCTCAGGGTGGGGGGAAGAAAAGTTTTAGTGAAGGAGCCCGGCGCCAAGTGCAGGCGAGGGGGAACAGGGACAAATCCTGCCCCCTCTGCCACCGCTCGGCGTGGGGACTCTCAGCTTCCTCCAGAGCAAGCCCATGGCCAGTGGGAGCATCCACTCCAGCTTCCCTGGGCTTTAAATCTGTGCTCGACCTCTGCTAGCCTGTGATGCTCTGTTTTGTTTCTTTTTCTTTTCTCTTTTTTAATTTTTTTTTAAAAGAATTGCAATTTTATTTGGTCCTTTCTAAGAGCAGAATAAAAAACGCAGTCAGAAGGTCCCCAGCTAACCCAGCCCCCAGGGGGGGGTTCCAGGACTGCTGTGGTCTGGGGGCTGTGACAGGGAGAGCTTGGCCCCCGTGGGCTGGCAGGTCTTCAGCTGGCATCTGCTTTGCCCCAAAAATCACAATTTCTGGGTGCCCCTCACTGGCTCGGCTCTGAGGTGGGCAATGCTGCGGGGTTGACTCGCCCGGAGTTGCGGCTGGGGCTGAAAGCATCTCACCTGCTGTGTCCCCCAGGAGCGGGTCCTGCTTCCAAAGTCAGACTGGCTCCTTTTGGGTGGATCAGATGCAGGTGTCGGGGATCATGGCACACACACCCACCGGAGCAGAAAGTGCCTATCTCTTGCCACACGAAAGTGGTTTAATCTTAGGGGTGGCTGTTGCGAGATTTGCATTTCCTTTGATGCTCTGTGGAAGACGGTCCCAACCACTGCTGATAAGGGCAGGATCAGGCCCCCGCGTATGTACTCATGTTTTCTTTCAGACCTGAGCTCTCCTGTTACGCTGTAGATGCTAAATAACACGTTGTGTTATTAGTCATGTTGACTTTGACTGGGGAGGAGAGGGGGAGCGCGTGTCACCTTGCTGCTGGCTCGGCTGAGGGTTTTTCACACTGGTGCAAATGAAAAACAACTGATTTATCTGCTCGTTTCTAAACGTGTGTGTGCGTATGGCGGGGAGAGGGTGGGTCTTTGCAACACTGTGCAGCTCCCTGGGAGCATCCCGAGGGAAAGCAAGGCAGCCACCCCAGGGCAGTGGTGCTGGGTGGGGGTTATAACTTCACATCGCTGGCTTGGGAGGAGATTCAGCTGCCTGCGGGAGCTGGTGAGGGTGTGTGGGGTGGGTTTGTGTCTACTGCAGAAGCGACTCCTAAACTTTATCCGCTGGCCTTTGATCACCGGTGACTGGAAAAATCGGCTGTGGTTGTGAGGGCGGTGGGTTCTGTGTGGTTTGGAGGGGAAATCTGAGCGCAGGAGGCAGGATGAGCCCGACAGCGTGAGCAAGGGGAGCCTCGAGGAGTGTGGACCAGGGACCTTCCCAGTGAAACCAGGTTCAAAACCTGCCAGGTCCTGACTTTGCCCAGTGCCAGGGTGTCTCGCCAGCCCTGTCCCGTGTCACGCTTGGGAGCTGATGTTTGTAAGCTGCTGAGAGGGGGAAAAAATAGCCAAGCTTGTGGAGTTTGCTTCCCTTCAGACCAGTATGGGCCTGAACTGGAGAATGGGAGCAACTGGGGGCTGAAATCAGGCTCCGTTACAGCGTGGCCCCATCAAAATCTCAGCTCAGTTTGGCTTAAAGAGGATAACCCGGGGGAGGTTCCTGGCCAAGTCCTGCCCGTGGTTAGACTCAGATAACCCTGCTGATGTCAGGGCTGGAAGCGTGGCCAACACTGGGCACTTTTAATAGTATCTCATCTTCCTGCTCGTCTCAGGAGCTGCTGGCAGATGCCAGGCAGAGGCTCCCCATGAGGACGGCACGTTCCTGGGCTGGACATGGTCACCCTGCAGCTCTGTCTGCTGTTCCTCTCCCAGGAGATGGCAGGGACTGTGGGTACAGGGACCACCGCAGCCCTGGGTGAGGCTCATAAACACCTCGAGGTCCAGCAGATGCTGCCGTAGAAGCTGTCTGGGGCTACAGATGTCCCTTCACTAGGTTTTGAATGATTGGGGATATCTTGCTTTTGTCCCTCTGGGGGGGGGCTGTGCTGTGCCGAGTCTCCAGGAGGAGAAAAATCAAGAAAAAGCCATCACACAAATGCTTGTGAGGTTGGAGGGATCCCCATCCTCAGCCTGGTGGGGTGCATGTGCCGAGGTCAGGCTTTGCACGGGGCCAGGTCAGGGACTGATGTGCAAAGTGAGGAACTTGGTTCTTCATGTGGCTGCTTGTTCCCATGACTGACCATTGCAATCCTTTTATTGCTTCCTTGTCTTCTTTGCCCATTCCCATAAGAAGGGCCTGGGAAGCTAAAGGGGGATGGGGAGCTCGGGGAGTCCTCCCTCGAGGCTCAGCCTTGCTGGGGAAAGAAACAGTTAATGGGTGTCTGAGGCTGGTGCTTCCCTCCCAGAGGTCAGTTCACCGGGTTGCAACCTTGGTGTGTCCGTTGTGGCTGTGCCAGGGATCGCTGCAGCTGCTCAGGATATGGGGTGAGGACTGGCTGTGCTCTGCCTGGCCAGAGCGGGGACACCTCCGAGGCAAACAGCAAAACAAACTGCTTTGGGTGGAGGAGAGCGTGCTTGGGTGAGCATCCCTGTGACACCTTCATCCCGCATCCCCTGGCCTTGCCATCAGGGATGTGGTCGGGATCAGCCTGGGTGCTGGGTTGAGACCTCAGCACGATCCTCATTTCTGCTTCTTGCAGCTTCAGAAATTTACAGCTGATAGAAAAATCCATAGGGAGGAAGAAATCTGAAAGATGCAGAAAGTGTCACGGCTTGTCTGAGCATCCCTGTGGGGAAGGAGGGATCCTGTGCCCCGCATCTGGAAGATGCTGGATGGCTCCACACCAGAGAGGGGCCTCGTAGGAGCAGGAGATGAAGTGCAGTCATGTCCTGGTCTCTCGTGCTGAAGCGCAGTGGAGGGCTCGACCTCTCCCAACTGACATATGCAAAACAAGCCAGGAAGGAATTTTTGCCTTGTTCAGGATCTGGGCTGTGACAGTTAAATAAATCCTCTGAGGGTCCCTGAGTTTACTCCACGTTGTCCTGCTGTGCTGGAGAGAGCATTGGTGTTTCTCGTATTTAGGGCATTTTGTTTGTTTAAAAGAAAGCAGGGGAGAAAGCCACAGAATTTTAGTTATTCATTGCAAATATTAGTATTGGCATTTTGCTCCTGTTGGAAAAAAAAAATCAAGGGGGGGAATCAAAACATTTCACTGGAAAATACACTCTGGCTTCGTCCCACCCACATCTTGGAGGCAAAAATAAATATTTATTAAGAAATGGGTTAAAAACCTTTTTGTTGGAGTATTGTTTTCTGGGAGCAGGGGTGGATTCCCATATGTAGGGCCCTGCCACCCGGCGGAATTTTTAATTTTTTTTGATTCTTTTTGTAGGATGGGTAAGGGAACAAACAGTGAAGCTGTGGGGCAGGGACCTGGACTTTGGGATGTGCTTTGGTCCTGTCTCTTGTGCAGGGTGCTTGTTCCTATGAGCATCCCAGTGCCTTTTGGGGATGGGGGGGGGCTGTGTGTGAGCAGGGTGTTCCCCCGAGGCTCTGGGCTGTCTGAAATCACCAAATTATTCTTGCTATAAATATCAATGACCCCACTGCTGGAGGGGGTGAGGCGGTGGCCCTGAGAAAGGGGCTTTACTGAGGGTGGTGGGGCTGGAGCTGGGATGCTGGAGGGAGTCCCTGACCCCGGTGAGCTCCTCTCTGCCGAGCTGATGGGAACCAAAGCCAGGCACACCTCAAATCACTGCCGGCAAAGTGCTGGCTATTGCAGGGAGCTCGGTAACCTAATTGGGCTCTAATTAATCCTGTTCTCTGGCTCTGATCCCCAGCAAGTCTCCCCATCATCACCTCCCTTGGCGGGTGAGGGAACTGGGTCTCCCCTCCCTCTCTCCCTCTCTCCGGGACACGGGGATGCTCGGCAGATCCTGGGGCAGGATCCAGCCCGGCAGTTCTGTAATTGCTTCCTAAAAGGCCCAGGTGGGCTCTCAAAGTCAGCCTAGCTACAAAGCACCAGGGGAGGCAGCCTGGGTGGTTTTATTTTAATTGATTTTGTCAGGAGTTGCTGTATTTTATTACGTTTAAAGACTAGACTCTGGAATAACTTTGAACGTTTGACACGCACACAAAACGCAGCTTTCTGACATTTTCCTCTTTGCTTGTCTTTTATTTTCTTTCTCCCCTCTCCTCCTCCTCAAAGGGAAGCGTGTGCCTGGAGGGAGGACAGCGGAGGAGGGAGGAGTGGTTGTGTCTCTCCCAAAGGCTGCTCCAACATCAAGGCAGCGCGAAGCAGATGAAATAATATTGCAAATAAGGATTTAAAAAACCCTACAGAAGGATCCCCACACATGCCAGCCAGCTCGAAGTGCTCGAAGATTTTTCAGACAGAAGCAATTTAGCCTGGGAAAACGCTCTCTTGTCGAGATGGAAACTGGCTGTGAGAACTTGCCTTTTCTGACGACGTCTTGCTCAGAAAAAGCAAAGCAAAGAAAAGTCAGGGAAACAACCTGAGTTTTTTTTATTTAGAGAAGACGGAGCGTTTCAAAATGGAGGGTGTTTTCTGAGATAAACAGGGAACAATTCCCTTGTAAGAAAGGGAAGAAAGGCTTCAAATTAAGCCCAAACGCAGCTCCCCTCCTTTGAATTTCTGTTTGACGTGGAGTTAAAAAATAATCCTGTTCAAACAGACCACTCGTAAGCACGGGATGGTTGTTGGTTTCGTGGTGGTGGTGGGGTTTTTTTCCCCTTTTATTGTGATCTAGAAGAAGTTTCAAGGTTGCACCTTGGGGCTGTGATTCTGATGGCAGCCCTGGCTGTGCCAGCTCTTGCCTCTGCACATCAAGAGGGGATGGAGCTTGCCTTGAAAACTCGTAGTCTGCCCAGATGAGACAGATACGGGGTGGGAAACTGAGGCACGCGGGTGCGTCTGGGTGCCGGCGGAGCTGGGAACGGGGCCCGGAGCGAGGGCGGGAGGCGGTTGTGAAACCTCGGCTGGGATGGCAGCTTCCAGATCCGTCTGGGATCTGAGCTCCGCAGGGCTCCCGTGGGCTTCTGAGGGTCCCAGCTCCTCATAGCCAAAAAAAATACCAACCCAACCCAAGCTGCTTTTTGGCCCGGGAGCAAAGAAAAGCTTGCAGATGGGGTTTGTGTGCGAGCCAGGTGCTCCCAAAGCAGAGGGCAAGGAGGAAACACCCTAAATATTTATTAAGCATCAGGAGCAGGGCTCACATCCCCTCTCTGCTCCAGTGGAAGGTGGTTCCTCTCGCCATGGACGTTGCTCCTTGTTTCACGCCCCAGGGATTGTTGGGTTTAGGTGGATCTCTTGGTTTCGGTGGGCTCTGGCTGGAGGTTGGTGGTGGGGTTGGGTCGGGGTCTCCTCTGAGCCATAACCCTTTCCCTGGATATGAGATCACAGTGGAGCAGAGAGATAAAAGGTGCAGTGTTGGTATTTGTGACCAATAAAATGGTAATGGCATTCCCATCTGGTGGTTACTTTTGATGGTCCCTTCTTTTGTGGTGTTTTGGCTTTCTTCAGCTTTTACAGACTTTTTTTAAAAAGAAAAAAAAGAAATAAGGGGAGGGGGAGCTGAGGGCAGCCCTGGAGCCCCCTGAGGCTTACAGCCCCTCAGCCCATGGAGCAGATCCTTTGTGCTGGGGCTGCAGGACTGGTGAGGGGGGGACACCTGGTTTGGTTTGTGCTGGGTGGGAAGGCAGAAACATTTGGTTGTTGTTTTTCCATTTTTGGCTGACGAGTAAGTGCTGGAAAGTTGGGGTTTTTTGTTTTGTTTTGTTTTTCTGTGAACTCTGTGGGCTGCTGCGAGACAATTTTATTGTGGGCAGCGCGTCTCCTACGTGCCCATTACAGAGTGGAGATGAGGCAAGGGCAGGAGTGAAGCAAGAGCGGAAGGAGAAGCGCGGGAGAGAGGGTGCCGAGATCCACCCGGAGATGCCGAGGTGACGCAGCGGGGAGACGGAGTTGGCATGGGATGGGACAGAGGTGGTGAGCGATGGCAGAGGCACGAAGGGTTGTAGAGAGGAGCGGCGTCAGGGAGAGGCAGGTGCAGACCTGGGGGCATGGTGTGGAGCTGGGGAAGGTGTTTTGAGTGCCCCCGGGAGGGGTTTTGATGGGTGAGAGCAGCTCACCAGCGCTGCCACTGCCCTGCCCTGCACCCTGGGGAGCAGCAGCCTCTCCCCAAGGACCTGTGTGCGGGTGAGGGCTCTTGAAAAAGGGGGGAAAAAAGAAAGAGACCCCCTTTCCTTTGTGCCCGCACCTCTTTTTGCTGGCCCGTTTTTGTAAGAGGAGTGACTTTATCAGGTCTGGGAAGCTGCGGGCTCTGCCTCGTGCGGGGGAGCTGTGGCCTCTGACACCAGGGAGCAGGACCCGGCGGGGGCAGATAAGGGCGTATCGGTGGCAGGTTGTGCTGGAGGTGCTCACGCCACGGTGGGGAAACGCGTGGCCCTCTGTTGCTTCACCTCAGCATTGGGGCTGCTCCTGGAGACCCCCTCACACCACCCTACAGAGGCCCTGACCCACAGCTGTGGGGCTGCTGTGACTTGGGGGGGAGGTTTAGTGGGGGACTGGGGATGTGGGGTGAAAGCCAAGGGTCCCTCTGAGGGCACCCAAACCCTGCCAGGGACCCGGCAACTTTAGCAAGGTGAAAGCTCCATCTCGGAGCCCTGCGCCTGCACGGCCAGCCCTCCTTTTTGACCTGCACTTGTTCAAGTGTGACTTTCAATTGATCATAAAAATCCGGCGTGATTCACGGCGCTCCTGCCCTGCAGCCTGCCGTGCTCCGTCTCTCCTCATTCACGTAGCGTGAGAGAGCAAATTGCCCTCCAGTTCATCCTCCTCCTTCTTAATGGGGAGCCGTTGCTTTCTGGGTCTGCTCCCTCCCCACGCGCTCCTGGAATTACAGTACATTAGAGATGGTGGCTTAGCATTTTAATTTAATTTTCTCTCTCTTTTTTTTTTTTTCTCTAAAAAATTTATTTATTAAGAAAACCCATTTCTATGCGAGCTCCCCAATGCCGGGGTGGTGAGGGAGGGAGGTGCAGCTCCCTGCTCCATCCCAACACAGCCCCTGTGTGTGTGCGTGCGGCTCACAGACAGTGAAATTGCACCCTAGAGTTATAAAGCAATTGTCTAGCTCAGCAGCAGAATGAGCATGAAATGGTGCAGAAAGCAACTAAATAAAACTGGGTAAGGCAGATGCATGAAAATAATGACGTCTCTATACCATCGTCGGGCACGCTCGCCCTTCCTTGTGCACGCAGATAAACTTGGATATCAGACTTTGCATTTATTTTCCCGGGAAACTCTTCTGAAATGGAGATGTGTGTTGGCGTGGTGTGAGACCCTGTCCTCCTTGTCCTGCGTTTTTGGGGCTGTCACACCATGCCTCGCTGCCCCTCACCTCCCCTCCTATTCTCCCTGTCCTCCTTTTCCCTTTTTTTTGTGTTCAGAGCAGGGTTTTTATGCTCAGTCGAACACCAAAACGATAACCTTTGCAACTTCATTTCCTTTTGGCTGCAGCAGCCGTGCTGGGCTGGGGGACCGCTGCAAGCGGGTGGCTCTTGGGGCTGACCTGCCATGTCCCATGCAAATTGGATGAAGAGACACTTGCTAGGCTTGTTCTTGCTTTGGGGTTTTCTCTTTTTTCCTCCTCTCTGGATGGTGGCAGCTATAAGGACGGGACTATTGGCATGGAGCTTTAAGACCTGGGTCAGTGTCCCTGCATCCCTTCTGCCTGGTGGCACCAGGGTCCCCTGCTCCACGTGCTTGTGGTCCTGGGGATGCTCTTTCTCAATGGAGTGCTGCCTGCTGCATCCCCCTGGGCTGGCTCATCCCAGGGATGGGGAGGGGGTGGCAGCTGTTGAGCTTCCCCAGCCTCCCCAGTCCAGTGCTCCCCTGTTCAGAGGGCTCAGGACTGAGCTGGTCGTGGGTCCTTTCCCTCTCTGCAAGGAAAATGAAGTCCATCCTTGGCGCTGCTGGGCTTGCTGTGCTGGAGCCTGGGGCTCACCGCTCAGTGCTTTTGCAGCAAAACTTCCATCTCTGCTTTTCCTTTGCTGAGACGTGTCCCTGGGGTCCCAGATTAGCTGCTCCAGTGCTTCTCTTGCTGCCTGCCCATGGCACGCAGAGCAGCGTGGATCCCACGGGTGGCTGGGAGCTGTGTGTCGGCTGCCCAGCCCCAAAGTGCACCACGCACCCAGCCCAGCAGCACGGGACATGTCCACGTTCCCCTCCTTGCTGCCAGCAAAACCCTCTGGGGGGAGGCAGAGGAGGCTTCCCTGCAGGGATTGCTCCAGGCAGATGGATGCCAAGGCCCTGCCAGGTTTTTTTTTACTGGTGTGGAGCCACAGCACCGGAGTGGAGAGCGGGGAAGTGCACGCATGCAAAAATCAGTGTGAAGGCATAAATCAGGCTGAGAGTGAAAGGTTAAAGAAATCCAGAGGAAGCAGAGTGATGTGTGTGATAGAGAGGGGTTTCCTGTACCCACGCGGGCCACCGAGGCTCCCTTCCTGCCAGGGTGAACCTGCTCACGCCGAGCTCTCTGCACCCCTAAGCAAACTTTGCTCTGCCGGATGGGCACGTGGTGAGCAAGTCAACACTTGGTGCTTTGCCCTGTGCCATCCCCAAGCCTTGGTGGTGGTGTCTGTAGGATGCCCAGGGAGCACTGCAGGCATTCGGGAGTGGAGCTGGGGGAGGGCAGGGTGCTGCTGCCATGCAGCCCCATCCTCCCCATTGCTGGGCTGGATTGCTGCAGGTGAGGGACCGGACATCAGAGGTGGCTCCGGGAAGAGTTAAGACTCCTGGGACAATTACCTGCAGGCCCCCATTTAAGCACTTAGGAAGGCTTAGCTGTGATCCCTGCCGGAGATAGCCTGGCCCCAGCCCTGCTGATACTGATTGTTTGCAAATGTCCGAGGCTTTATCTAAACAGGGGGTCAGAGCTGGGGCTTGGTGGGAACAGGAGTCACAGATGCGCTGGGTGGGCTCTGCTGACCTGCTGCAGGGTGGTGGTGGGGCTGGTGCTGTGCAGGGACTTGCTCCCGGGGTATGTAGCAAGGGAGCATCCCGAATTACACCCTGCTAGCCCATTGGGAGACACTGATTTAGTTTGTTAGGGATGCAGGAGCTGGCAAGCCCCAGGATATGGCTGGAGCAGCAGTGGCATGGAGGATGAAGCTCGTCGTGGCTCATCCCCCAGAGCAGAGGGATGCTCCCAGTCCTACCCAAGATGTGGGGACCCCAGACCATCCCTTTGGAGGGAGGAGGGTGCCTGTGCTGAGTCAGGGTGCGAGTTGGGGTCCCTGCTGCCCAGGCAGGGTGGGAAGGGGCTGGCAGTGCATGCTGGGTGCAGGGAGGTGCCCGCGGGGCAGGAGCAGCCAGTCCTGCCAGTTGTCCCTGCACAGGGCTGGGCACTGGGACTCCCCGCACAGTGGTGGGGCTGATCCCAGGTCTCTGCCACCCGTTGCCTGGGGGTGGCCTTGTGCATGTCACCCGGTCTGAGTGTCCCATGGCTCCCAGCTGGGTGACAGGGTAGTGCTTTTCCTTGGCTGGTCCTGATGGCTTGAGGAGAGATCTTTAGGTGCAGAGACTGTGCTGAGGCAGGCACCAGAGAGCCTGGCCCTGGCTGGGAATAAAAGCTCGCTTTGCATGGGAAGGGAACGTGGAGCCAGCTTGCTCCCTACTTGAATGCACCTGTATAAAGGAATAAGGTAGAAATGGCTATCAAAAAAACCCAAACCAAAACCCCAACGCATTGGCCTGCCCCTGGAATTGTCAGTGAGGAAATCATGGACACGTGAGGGCTTGCAAGGGGGTGATTAAGTCCGTAGCGTTATTCCAAAAGCAGAGGAAATAAAGTCCCCTAGCACTGCCCGACCCCACACTGGGGCTGGGGGTCTCGGGTGACCCCTGGCAGAGCAGCCTTTGCCAGGGTGGTTCAGCTGGTGCAGACCCTGTGAGCACTGGTGGGATCAGCAGCTCAGCATTGATTTCATTGAACGGGTTCAAGATCACATCAGCTTCACTAAGGACTGAGATTGACCCGTGGTGATTTGCTGACTTTATTATTAAGGCGATGCTGTGGCTGGGCTGGGGGAGAGGGACCTTGCCATTCATGTCTCTGTGTGGTGGGATGATGTGGGGCAGGACTGGCACCGTTTCCAAATTTTCAGTGTATTATTTGCTGTGAAAAGGTGAAATCCTGACTGTACCTTGAAGGAGCATTTAGGAGAAGGACTTCCCATCCCAGCTCCTGTCAGTAGCTGCAGAAGCGGAATGTTTTAAGGAGCTATTCATCATTGCAATTATTTTATTAAGAGTACACAGTGTGCTTGGGAGCTGGAAGAGATGGAGCTTTGGGATGTTTTCAGCATTATAAATACAGGTTGATTACATCACCCAGCTTTTAAAAAATGGTATGTGTAGTCCTGGTGAAAGAGGATTTGCAGACAACCTTGGAGAGGAGAGCCGGGTGTCTCTTCCCAGCAGGGAAGGCAGTGTGGCTCTGCCTTTGCATCTCCCTGGGGACCAACGGGCAGAGAAATCGATGGGCAAAATCCCAGGGGGGAATCTGTGCCTGGGGCAGGCTGGAGATGGGCTCCATGGGGGCAGCCAAGTCCTTATCACAGGAGGTGGCTCAGCTCCCACGCGGAGCTGCGTCGCACAGCGCTGCTCCCCATCCCACAAACACATCATACAACCTCACTGAAAACCCAAATGATGCTCCAGGGCCTGTTTTTGTGTTTTTCTGTCCTGCGTGGAGCCCCATGTGCTCTGCAGGGCTGCCCACCTCGGTGGCACCCTGTCCTGCTGCGGGTCCCATGGAAGGCTGGCACCTCCCTCCTGCCTTATCGCAGCCGCTCTCCGGGGCTAAAGTCCACCACGGGAAAATGCCCGGTGGACTTTTAACTGGAGTCCTCAGGAGAGCCCAGCTTAGAAACTTTTAACTGTTTCATGGCAATCTCCACTCGAAACTGAGAATTGGGGAGAGGGTGGGCTGCCCGCCCGGGGTCAGGTCCCTGCGGTGGGGCCTCGCTGGTGGCCGTGCCGGGGAGGTGATGGGGACAGTGCCAGCTGGGGCTGGGGTTGTCACTGCACGTGTCCACCCCTCCATTGGGTTGCTGTCAAACCCTCGGCTCTTGGCCCAGCTGTGCCACGCTGTGTGGCCCCCCCCAAATCCAACTCTGGGTATGTAGAGGCTGCAGCAGGGTCACCAGGCTGTCCTCCCTGGGACACATCCCTGCCCTCCTCCCTCTGCTCTCCATCCCGCTGTGTGGCCTGAAAGGATGAGCCCTGTGTGGTGGGGAGGGGGTGGGCATTGCTCTGCAGCATCCATATCAATGGGAAGCTGCATCTGAAGGTTGAAAGGAGACTTGGCTGCTCTTTTCTTTTGCTACCGCATATGCTGCCTTTGCCTCCTGCTTCAGGCACCTGGATGCCATGGGGGGTTTATTCCAGCATCTTCATCCTTGTTCCTCTTGCCTTTCCCTTGCTTTTCTTTTGCATATTTATTTTTTCCTGCGAGTTGGGGGTGTTGTTTGCTCTGGGTGGGTTTGCAGGCTCTGAGTGGGTCCCCACTGCTGGCCCAGGGCTTTCCTTTGCCAGGGAAGAGCAGGGCTTTCCCATGACTCCAGTAAAACCCTCTCTGTGTCACGAGGCCATCGATCCATCCACAGCAAGGATGGGGACAGGGTGTGCTCCTCCATAGGGCTGGGGCTTTGCGACGGGGGTGGAATTCCTGCAGACAGGGGCAGTGCAGGATTTGTGCCGTGGGACAGCATCGCTGGCAGGCTCTGGAGGCACGGGAGCAGGGAAGGTCCCCGTGTGCCACGAGCTGTGTCCTCGGTAGAAGTGATTCCCGGGTGAGAAATTCCCGCTGTGGAAGCCTTTATTACCAGGCAGAGCTAGGTTTGTTTTGTTTATCATCCATTTACTTGGCTTTGGAGGCATGCCCAGATTTCTCCAATTTTGTGAGTGTGGATGTGTGATTTATTAGGATTCAGGGTGTTTTTTTTTTTTTTTTCTTTTCTGGTTTAATTTCACTTCCTCAAACTGACAGGCCGCTCGAACAAACTTCTTTTGGATGATTTCCTCTATAGTTTTAAAGGGACACCTAAAAATAAAGAGAAAATGTTGCGGCGTGGTTGGCGATTAAAAAAAGCACCCGGTCTGCTGCTGTGACAAACCCCAGCTCTGATTTTGGTGATGGGGAGAGCTCGAAGGGTGGAAAGAACCCCCTGTGATTTCACTTTTGGGTATTTAGAGCTTTTGACAGCACTTCAGGGATCGCTGGCTTTGGTTGTAGAGCTGATTGTGCCGCGATGCTGCACACGCTTTGAGGTGTCCTGAGCCTTCTGCATGCGAGTGGTCACACAGAATCACACAGAATCCTAGGGGTTGGAAGGGACCTCCAGAGATCATCTAGTCCAACCATTAAAATAGGTCCATTAAAACAGCTCTGCGTGTCAAAACCCTTGCCAAGCTCCCAGCTTTGGTTTCCTCTCTCTGGCTTGAGCTGTTCCGCAGCGCTCAGGAAGAGGGGGAAAAAAATAATAATAAAAAAAATCCATTTAAGAAACACTGGAAAATGTAATTGCAGCTTCCAGAGGGATGGGGAGCAGGTAGGCAAGGGCAGAGCACCTGTGGCTGCCTTGAGCTGGGTTTGCTGCCTTTGTTCTGCCGGGGATTTTCACCAGCTGGATTTCACAATGGCACCGTGGCTTTCGAAATAACTCGGGGCCGGGTTTTGCCTGGGCGTTCTCCGGGGCTCGGCGCCGGGGGGGTGGTGGTGGTGGTGTTGGGGAGCCCCGGTGGTGTCGGGGCGATGCTCGGGTGCAGGCAGGGACCTGGGGAGCTGCCCTGTCCCTGGCGCTCCCCGTGCCTGTCAGCAGAGATTGAGATGAAGGAAAACTTCCTTCCCTCCTGTCCAAGCTATAAAAGCAAGAGAGAGAGAGAGTGAAAGATTTCCCCCAGGGATCAGCAGTGATAAAAAGCCTCTCTTTTGAAAAGCAATGAGAGAAAAGAAGTGTGTCTAATCCTCCCGGAGAAGAAAGGGAGAACATCCCTCTGCCGTGAGCCGTGCGGGGGCTGCAGGGACCCCAGTGAGGATGCAGTGACCCCTGCTCCTGCCCGGCCGCATCCTGCCTGGTGCTGGCTGGTGTGGAGCAAGGACCAGATCCTCCCTGCAGGAGCAGAGATGCTTCTTATGGCACAGGATCCGGGCGGATGGGCTTGGAGGAGTTCCTGGGAGGCAGCCTGAGTGTCTCTGCAGGGCTGAGGGCTGGCGATGCAGCAGTGTGGTGCTGGTGGGGGCTGGGGAGACACTGCTGGCTCTGTTGCCACCCCCACGTTGCTCAACCTTTGCAGAAGAGCCACGCTGGCACCCGGCAGAGGAGAGACACACACAGATTTTTTTTTTTTTCCCCTTTTACCCTTGGCCCAGGGGCTGGAGAAGGCTGGGAAGGGGAGATGCAGCCCTGAATGAGGAGGGATGCCTGTCCCTGGGATGGGTGTTTGAGGGGCTATCACAACCCCTGGTTGCTTTTTCGTGGTGATACGAGGGCGTGCAGCTGGCCCCCGTGGTCACGTCCACAGCTGTCTTTCCTCTCTTGGTACAGCCATGTCACCGTGTCATGCAGTGTCCCGTCAGCAGTGGGGCTGCTGGTCCCATGCTTGCAAAGTCCAAGCTGAGGCCACCCGGTTGTCTTTATTGCTGTTGTGGTTGATGATTTATTTCGAGCAGCATCCGCCCTGTCTCGTGACTTGATTAAAAAATAAAGCAAACAGCAGTGCAGCGTGGCTGCTTGGAGCAGGAGGGGTCCCTTTCCTGAGCCCCCAAGGGGTTCCCAGCCCGTGCCTGAGCCATGCAGACCAGGGACGGGCAGCAGGGCTGCTCCATGGGGGTTTAGCAGGAAAATGTGCTGGGAATGGTGGGGTAAAGGCGAATGGCAGCATTGCAGGAATGACCTGTGTGACTGGGAGAGTGGCTTGACTGGGGATGGAGAGGGGGGGTGTTGGGGTGGGAGCCCTTTGCCTCGCTCCTGGGGACCCACCGCCTCTCCCATCAGTGGGGATGGGGATCCTTCTGTAGGCTGGAGAGATTCATCTGTCTGCTCATGAACAGTTATCTGTGTCTCCTCGAACTGAGTAATGATAATCTACAGCCAGGAAAGTCCTTATTGTACTGAGATTAATGAGTTTAGGTTTAAAAAAAACACAACAACAACAAAACCCAAACCCACCACCCTGCATGGGAAAACCCTCCAGGAAGATGTGGGTGATGGGGTGGTGGCACGATGGAGCTCTTGCCACAGCCCTGCTGCTGCTTCAGTGGCTAGGGAGGAAAATAAAGCTGCATTTGCTAACTGCACAGGCAATGGTGTGGTCTTCCCCAGCGGCCTCCCCTTGGGATGTGCTCTCTGTGCCTCTGGGTGAGGATCTTGGAGACATCATCAGCGTTGGATGAACGTGCAGTGGTGGCCGGCGGGCGAGCACAGAGCATCCTTGTGTGTGCTGGGAGCCTTTGAGGCGTTAGACAGTGCCTTGTCACGTCGCAGTGTCACCTACTGCCTGCTCATGTGTCTTGGTGTCAGCAGGAAACCGGGGCTGAGATTTTGGAGGATCATCCTGGGATGTTACAGCTGACAGCTTTGGTGCTAGGAGCTTCTGCCCTGGCCCTCGGGGGAGGCTTTGGCAGAACCCACCGCCCTCCACTTGTCCACGGAGGGAGCAAGTGACTCATGGAACCCTCACAGAGAAAGGGGAGCAGGAAATTGGCTCACGGTTCTTGTGAAAGAGAGAAGCTGACTCCATACCTATAATTAAAGCGGGTGTCAAGGAATGAAGTGCAAATTCCTCAGTGGGCATCTCACCAGGAGGGAGAGCAGCGCCTGCTGCTGACCCCCAAGTGGCTGCTCCTCCCAACGAGGGGCTACTGAGGGGTCAGTGCTGATTCAGGGGAGGTCTGAGCCCCTGCTCCCATCCCTGCTGACATTAACGAGCTGCTGTGCATGGCAAGGCCATCTGTGTCCTGTCCCTGTGTTGTCCCCATCCTGCTGCTCTAGTGTGGGGATGTGGGTCTGCCCCAAGTCAGATGCTCCTGGGGAGCACGTGGGGCTTGTCGGGGGGGAGGGGAGGTCCCTGGGTGCAGAGGGGGAGAGGCAGTGGTACAGGGTGAGGAGGGGCAGGATTTGGGGTTCTTGCTTTGGGAATTGCAGGTGAGTGAGGGCAGGAGCAGGACGTGGAGGCAGTGGCGTGATGGGGTGGGGTGGGATGGCCTCAGGGGGAGACCCGGGTCCTCACTGGAGTTGGGGACCCGTCCTGCTGGGCTGCCCCAGCGCTGTCACTGTGTCACCTCGAGGGCCTCGTTCCCCTAGAGCGCTGGTGTTGCCCCCCAGCACTCCTCTGAGGAGAAGGGAAACTGAGGCATGGGGGTAATGCTGTGTGTTTGCTTGGTGTGAGCGCTGAGCACGTGCGTGGTGGATTCAGGCTCTTGGACTGGTCCCTTCTTTTCCAGCCTCTCCTACCTGTGAGCTCTGGGCTGGTGCCAGGAGAAGGCAGGGAGCAGTGGGGTCCCTCCTGGCTGTCCCCAGCACAGCACCCAGCTCGGTCCCCACGGCTGCCACTGCCTCCCCAGCCAGGGTCAAATATGCTGAGCAGACGGAAAAAAAAGAAAGAAAAAAAAAACCTGACCCAACCCAATAATACGAGGAAGAAATGCTGGTGTGTCCTGGGTGGATTAGTCGAGACTCCTCGCTGGATTCCTCCGAAGGGAGGTGCTCGAGCTGGAAGCCGGCCACCAGCCGGGCCTGCTGCATTTTTCCTGGATTCTCTTACCATTTGGGGACTGAACTTTTGTCTGAAAAATACGTATTTTTAACTTGGTTGTGTCTGAAGGTTGTCTCAGCTTCGGGCTGCTCGGCTTTCTCCTGGCCCGGCATGTGCTGAGGTGGATGTGTTGGGAGGTGAGGGCCAGATTCTTCATCCCGGGCTGTCCCGGGAGGAGGAAGCGAGAGAAGGAAAGGTTTGATCTGATGCAAAATAAATAGTTCCAGAGGTTGCCTCCTACTTGGCCCCGTCGCCTGACATAGACAGTGGGAGCGTGGAGCAATAGCACTGGTGTGTCAGGGCAAAAGCAGCAGTGATGGAGACATCGGCGAGGAAATGTGGTGTGAAGGTGGTTAGAGAAAAACAAGGAAAGGGGATGAATATCTCAGGAAGGCTTGTAGCCCTTGACACGCAGGACTGACGGACCCAGATACACGATTGCCTTGGAAACGGCCATTGGAGTGTGTGATGTTTCTGTCTCCGGGTGCTTGCTTCCCTTCCCGCTGCAGAGCTGTCGCTGACCTCCGTGTGCCACCTGGGCTGGCTGGGCTGGCTGGGCTGGCTGCCTGGCCACCGGCACACTGCTGGGCTCCCAGGGAGCCTGAGATGCTCCTGCCCCTCAGCCTGGTGGAGCGATAACGCGGCCGCCGAGGATTGCACGGAGCTCACCAGCTCCGCAGGGCAGGGATGAGGCCGGCGGGATGCAGCAGGTCCTTTGTTTATTGTAGGGTTGCCAGACACAGAGCAGCTCTGCGGGGCTGCTAGCTCGCTTCCCCTGCTCGGGGACAGAGCTCGCCCAAGCCAGCAGGACAATCCGGGCTATGTTTTCATAATTAAAACAAATAAAACAAACCCATACGCGGCGTTATTTACAATCTGTGCTCGGGGAAGAGCCGAGCTGAATATTGTTTCCTCGCTGAGTTTTTTCCCTTTGTCGGTCACACACAAGTTTGTTGTTGTTGGCTGCTCCCGAGGCCGTGGTCTCGCGTGCTGGGCTGCTGCTGGCCTGGGGAGCCAGCGTGGGGTGGCTGGCGCTGGGCTCTGCCCGCTGTGCTGGTGTGGATTTGTTCCTGGAAAGCCAGGGATGTGTGGGGTGACGGCTGTGGGGTGCTTTTGAGAAGTGAAGAGATGCTGTTGCTTGTGGGAATTGCCACTTTCATGACAGGGATCTGTTTGGGGTGCAATAAAAGGCTGGGGTGATCTGCAGAGGGCTGGCAGGGGATTTTCCAGCAGGGACCAGCATCACTTGCCTGCAGCATCCATCCCCAAAGGGCTGCACTGTGGTCCTGCAGCATCGCTCTTGAGAGACCTTATTGCCCTCTACAACTACCTAAAGGAGGTGGTGTTGCTGGTGTTGGTCTCTTCTCCCGAATTGCTAATGACAGGACGAGAGGAAATGGCCTCAAGTTCCATCAGGGGAAGTTTGGGTTGGATATTAGGAAGAAGTTCTTTCCTGAGAGGGTGGTTGGGCACTGGAATGGGCTGCCCAGAGAGGTGGTGGAGTCACCGTCCCTGGGGGTGTTCAAAAACTGCGTTGATGATGCCCTTGAGGCCATGGTCTAATGGTTAGGAATATGATGGGATAAAGGTTGGACTTGATGCCCCTGGAGGTCCCTTCCAACCATAATGATTCTATGATTCTATGCTACAGTGTCTGGTTTTATGGCAGGGGAATAGCTCTGGCTCCCAGCTCCCACCCAGAGCTTAGAGCAGACGTTGCCCTGAGGATGGAGAGGGGAAGCCTGGCCCCAGGACACAGCGTTGGCTGCAGGGATGCGGCTGCAGCAGTTGGGTGCTGCATTGACTGGGCAGGCAGTGTGGTCTCAGGTGATGCTGGATGCTCCCCTAGGGAGGGACATCACTTATTTGGGAGGGGGGATGGCTGTGGGTGTATGCACACAAGGAGAGGGCGTGGGGTTTTCACCCTGCTGCTTTCTCGTGGGCACCAGCCTGGCAGGAGGGATGTGTGCTGGGTGCGGGACGGCGCAGGGCGCAGGGGAAGGTGCACTGAGCGCCGAGCTGCAGGCAGACACGTTCGTATGGGAAGCATATGGCAGGTAATCCAGTGCCAGATGGATATTTGCTTCCATTTCCCCAGCCGCCGGTGGGCCCGTGCAGCTCCCGCACACGCAGCCGGGCAGCGCTCAGCAGTGCGGCCGGACCCCCGCGGGGGACAGCCCTGGAGCATCCCCTTGGAGCACAGCACGGGAGGGCTGGGCAGGGTGGTGGTGGCACGGTGTGCCCGCTGTGTGCAGCCGTGCAGAAACACCCTGCAGAGCTCAGACAGCACTGCCTGGGCACCTGTGCAGCGAGCTGTGCAAGGGCTCTGCACGCACACACGGCGCCGGCTGAGCATGCTCGCCCCTGCCTAGCAGGGCATGGCTTAAAGCTGGGCTTAGGAGGTCAAAATCTAGCAAATGAGTTAATGGCAATTAATTAACTCCAGGGCACTTCACAAATATTAACTAATGGCTTTGCTGTGAGCGAGGTCCATACCATTACCCCACCTTACAGGCTGAGGCACGGAGGAGCCGTGCGCCCGCAGTCGAGGTGCATTAGCATCAGGGCTGCCACTGAAGCCAGGGGCTAATTCTGCTCCTGTTGACAAGGTGAACAGTGACCTGGGGTTTCAGCAGGGTCAAATCCCAGCGTAGGCTCCTATCCACTTCTCTGGGGAAGCAAACTGCACCCTGTGGACTTTGGAGGCTGAGCATCTCTTTGCTTGCTCCATCCCCGCATGTGTTTAGGGGGAGGCAGCTGTAGCTGTGATGCTCTCGGTAACCACTGCCCACGCAGACAATCCTGTGTCTGTTGGCTTTCTGCTGTGGTCCTCAGAAGTGGCAGCATCTGAGCAGTGTCTGTGGTGGAGGCTTTGCAGAGGGCTTGGGGCTCATTGCTGGGTGCAAGGAGGTGGGCACCAGCGTTTGTGCAGCTACAGCTATTTTTAAATCCCTCTGGACAGAAGGGTTTGGCCCTCGTGTGCTCGCTGTTTGTTTATTTGCTTCTTCTGGTGTCCTGAGAAGTTTGTAGAAACGCTGCAAACGACAACTTATTTTGTTGGCTGTTTGGGAAGGGATTAAATCTCAGAGGCCCATTGTGCGAGCAGAGCTAATTTTAGGCCTGTCATCTTAAAATAGAAGAAAGGAAATAAAAAAAATTCCTAATAATTAGGCGTTTTCCCCCGGGCCAAGGGAAAACAGTTCGCTGGCGTCGGCTGACCACCTGCGAGGTGGCCCCAAGGAAGAGACGTGGCTGCTGCCAGCCAAAGTCAACACGGGAGGTGGCCGGGGCTGCCCCTGGCTGGTGCTGGGGAAGGGCACAGGGAGGGGGTGAGGTGAGGATTAACCTCTAATGGCACCCGGACCCGTGGCCACGGTGAGTGAGTTGCAGCAACCCACGCTGATGGCTCAGGGCTGGTCCAGCTCCTGCTGGGAACTGGTTCCCAGGCGGGTCTGGTGTCTGGGGACCCCCATGGCTGTGACACTGAGCACAGGAGGTGACCTGAGCTCCATCCTGGTGTGCTTTCCCAGCCCCCCTGACATGAAGAAGACAGCAGAGAAGTGTCCCTGCGATGGGCTGGCTCCGTGGAGGCTGGATCCCATTTTGTGGTGGGGCTCGTCATCCTGTGAGCAAATATTCTGGCTATATTAAAATGCTTGGGATTTTCTAGCGAATTGAAGCTCTCTGAGCAGTGCCAAGAACAATTCAGCAGCCTCCAAAAACAGCTTTCCCTCAGGATTATTCGTGCCTCTTGCCAGAAGGATGGGTGAGAACTGGTAGGTTCAGGTGACTCGGCCCAGTGTGACCGGAGGGTCCCGTCCCAGCCGGGCCGGCCGCTCGCTGCTGAGTAGGGACCCTGCCGTGCCCTGGGATCCTCGAGGAAGCTCAGCAGAGGCTGACAGCTTGCTGGGCATCTCGAAAACATCCCGTGAGCTTGTCAGCACTTCACAATCTCCCTTCTCCCCAGGAAACTTCTTGTGAAGTTGTTGACAAACTCGGAGGATGCTGTGGCCGAGCCGGTGTGTGAGGTCAG
The DNA here is from genome assembly GCA_013398125.1 of Aegotheles bennettii. Taxonomy (NCBI): domain Eukaryota; kingdom Metazoa; phylum Chordata; class Aves; order Caprimulgiformes; family Aegothelidae; genus Aegotheles; species Aegotheles bennettii. The sequence goes on along the minus strand of VZRW01013715.1, from coordinate 1,248,529 downwards.
GCCGAGCCGCGGTGTGCGCTCAGCTTGGTCCCCCCCAAGCACCCATCAAACCCATCCCGCTGCTGCCAGAGCCTCTCCTCACCTGGCTGGCTTGGAGGGGATGGAAATCTGCTTCTAAGGTCTGATTTTTACCTTAATACCAAAGCCAGTGAGCACTGCGAGCCATCTTTTAAAGCAAAAATGCAAGGCATGTGTTGAGGCAGGGCTTCAGTCTCTGTTTTTGGAGGAAACAAAAAATACACACAAAGCTGTTTTCCTTTGTTTAAAACCTGTTTTGTGATCCCCCCCCACACCTTTTGGATAGCTCTCTGACTTTCAACAGCTCCCACAGTAGGTGGATGTTTGTGCTTGGAGATGTTTTCCCATCTGCTTCCCAAGGCTCCGCTCGCAGGTTTCACACATGGCATGGGAGAGAGAGGTAGGCTGCTTTAATATCATGTGATAATATGAAATTAGCTCCACTTTACATAAATGGAGCACGCAAGCACTCTTAAGTCTGGGTAGGGCGTGCTGGGGGTTTCTGTTCTCCTTCCCCTCTGCTCAGGATGGGAGGCAGAGACCCCGAGCCGGGTGGGAGCCGGAGCCCGTGCCTCTCCGTGCATTCACAGCTATTTTCTCCTGTAATCCTTTGCCTGCATAGGGTGAATTCCAGCTTGCGGTGGGAATTTAGGTCAAAGGTGCTTTGAGTTCAGAGGAATATGATCAAATTAGGGCTTTTTGTATTTGCTTGTGTGTTGTTTTTATTTTTTTATAGGGACTTGGGTAGGCAGGGCTGTGGGAAGAGCTCGGCAGATAGATGGTCAGATCCTGACCATCCTTAAATCAGGATAGCGCTGCCTTTGCCCGCTGCGGGGCTGGGATTTCAGCTGGAAGGATCAGAATTGGTCCAGAGTTGGTCTTTAAGCAAGGATGCATTTCTGGCCCTGTATGGAAGGGAGAGGTGTGAGTGCGGCCAGCAGAGCCCCAAATCCTGCAGCATCCCCTGCTCAGGGACTTCCATATCCTGGGAGCTGGAGGGATTTAAAGTCTTATCCCTTGGGAAAAAGGATGTCATCCCGCTGGTTGTGAGCTGGGAGGTTTCCGCTGACTTCCCTTTGGATGCAGGGAAGGATGAAGTTTGTTCCTGCTCCTCCATTGCCCCAACTGCACCAGGAAGAGCTGGGGGGGGGTGATCCCTCTCTAATGTCACCGTTGCTCCAAGTGGGATCCCATGGGAGCTTCCTCTGGCCCCGCTTGTGCTGTGGCTGCCCTTGGGGTCGGGGTGGGCCTGGCCAAGTGCCGGGCTCTTTGCAGGATGGATGTGCCAGCCCAAAGGCTCCTGGAGCTGTAGGCTGGGAAGCGAAGGGAGGGATGGATGGATGTGGGATTTGATAATGAGCCACTGTGCGCTCCGCTGCACCTTTCCCAGCAGGGCCTGTTCCGTGACACCCCCTTGCTTTCACACTGATCCAATGAACCAGCCATGACTGTAATTCCCAGCCAGCGTGGGCTTCTGGTCCCCTCTGCAGCTGCTCCATCGCCGCGCTTGAGGCAGCATCGCGCTGGCTGCGCTCTTGGCCGGCAGAACCAGCTGGGAGCGGAGAGGAGAGGCAGGGAAATCCGGCCTTCCGCTGGCGGCAGGCGTGAGGAACAGGGAGGAGGACAGTAATTAGGGTTGTGGTTAAGCGCCTCATCCGCTGGGACCTCTTCGCTGAGAGGAGATCACCCTACTTGTGCCAAAACCCAGCTATCACCGTGCTGAGGTGTTAATCTGCTCTGGGAGCATCCCTGCAGCCGTGGTCCTTCCCGCAGCATCGGGGGATGCGGGGGATGCTTGGGATGCTCCGGATCCCATTGCCATCCTGCCCAGAGCTTGTTTGTGAGTGAGAGCTGGGGAAGAAGGAGCAGATGCATGGCGAGTTCTTGCTGTAAATAGCTTAAAAAAGGAACTTGTATGAAGAAATAGAGTAGTTGTTATCTTCTATCTTAGCCAACCTACTGCAATCTCTTAAAAACTGTTTGTTTTCATCCCTGGCATTAATGAGAGGTCTAAATAAGAGCTGCGATTTCCAGACACTTTTGCTATTAGTGATAGGCAGGAGTTAACCATTCAAGCTTAAATTAATTGTGCTGTGGTGTGGTTGTTTTTGTTTTTTTTTTTTATTGATGCATAATGTATGATGAGAAAAAGTGAAAAAATAATTAAAGTCTGAAGAGCGCTGCATGGATTCATTCATTATGAAATCTGGGTCAGCAGCCAGAGAAGGAAAACAAGGAGGGGGGTGCTGCTGGAGTGGAAAAACAGGACTTCAGAAGCGCTGCAGGCATCGGAGGAATTCGTGAAAGGCCCTTTTCAGGCAGCCTGGGAAATCTGAAGTTGCATTGCGGGTGCCCCCCGAGGAGGAGCGTGCCTCGCGGGACGTGACGGGGCGAGCGGGGCTCTGCGCCTCCCCGGCGAGGGGATTCCCTCTCCCGTCTCTGCTCCTGGCTTCTCTTTCAGATGTAGGGATGGGGGCAGGTGCTGCTGTGCTGAGCCAGCAGATCTGCATGGAGGTGACCGAGGGGAGAGCCTGGAGAGGTGGAAGGGACTGTGCCGAGTGTTTGCAAAGCTGGGGTTCAACAGCAGCGTGTTTCCAAAAGACTGCGTGTACCGTGAGCATCCCTGTGCTGCCAGCATCCCCATGCCATGAGCATCCATCCCTGTGCCATGGGCATCCTTGTGCCATGGGCATCTGTCCCCATGCTGCCGGCATCCCTGTGCCATGGACATCCCTGTGCCATGAGCATCCATCCCCATGCTGCCAGCATCCCTGTGCCATGGGCATCCCTGTGCCATGAGCATCCATCCCCATGCTGTCAGCATCCCTGTGCAATGGGCATCCCTGTGCCATGGGCATCCCTGTGCCATGAGCATCCATCCCCATGCTGCGAGTTGGTGCACCTGGGAGCTCTCTGCTTCTCGTTTCTCTTCTCCCTCATTTCTGTGTAGCAGCACACGAGTCACCAAGCAGCAGAGGTTGGGGAGCTGCTGTGATGGGTCTGTGATGGGAGCTCGGAGGCCGTGGAGCTGGCAGGGTGGCATGGGCTTGGCTCACCCCGTGGGCTGCCACTCGCCCTCCTGCACAGCCACGGGCAAGTCGCTGGGTTTTTGGACCTTGTCTAGGACACAGCTAATTGAATTGCAAGGAGCGTGGTTGAAACTTGGAGTCTTCCCCGTTGGCAGGAAGCGCAGAGGTTTCAAACCGTGCTTTTGTCCTGATATAGGACAAAAATATAGCACTTTTGGAATTTAATCGCAAAATGGAAACTCCCCTCCTTCCTTTTGCCCCAGCCACAGGAAATACCGTCCAAATTGATCTGACTTTGCAAACAGTCAGCATTCATCCTCGGGAAACACTGTCATCATAGGAGCATTCATCCCTGAGAAATAATTTTCTGACCCAGTCCAATTAAGTGCTCTTCAGAGCAACGATTCTCCATCCCAGTCCCAGCAGAACAGAGTCATGATCCCAGTGGGAGCTTTTGGGCTTTCCCTTCAAGGAACTATTAATTTTAACAGTGATAGGAGAACCTTCCTCTTGTTTTACCCCACTAAACAGCCGCACAAGGCTTGCACCACCAGCCCAGCTCCGTGGAGCCTCTCCTGGGGAAGCCCTCTGGTCTTGCTCCTGCACACAGGCGTTTTTATCTTTCTCTGAAGATACATTTCCTGCTCTCTTGCAGATCTGCTTGTATCATGCGGAGACCATAAATAAATTGATGTTGAATTTAGATGCTTGTGTTGTAGCAGCGAGGATGATATAATCTTGCGAGCCACAGACATGGCAGGATGGGATGGGTTTGAGGATGGATATAAATGTGTATTGATCGCCCGGCTGCTGCGTGCATACGGATCTGCCTTTCCCTCCAGATGAACTTCCCAGGGCAGATCCAGCTTCGTGGTGGTTGCATGAGTAGGAGGATCTATCTCTGCAGAGAAGAGCAGCAGGTTGGAGCTGGGGGGGATCTCTCCAGTGTCTGGAGCAGCCCTATATTGGCATGTCCAGGGATGTGCTGCTGCTGTTTGACTTTGTGGTCCTCCTTCCCCAGGTAGCAGCATCACTGGCTGTCACGCTTTCCCTCGAGGTATCTGGTTTCTCTCCTTCTCCTCTCCTGCAAAGGCAGGCCTGATTTATTCCCAGGCTACTCAAAAGGGATGCTTTGGGGTAGGGAGTGCTGGGAAGAAACAGTTAAACCGGAGATGCCGGGATGTTTTCCCACACGGTGAATGGTGGGGGAACACAGAACATGTATTGAATCGGAGGGAAGTAATAACGCTTCTAATTTTCCTGTGTGATTTAATAAAAATGTAAATTGACTTCGGGTGGATGACTCACTATGGAGGGTGGTGTCGATCAAGATTAATTGGTGGCTGTGCAAAACCAGTTGGGCTTTGTTCCTTCTCCTCAAAGGCAACTGGAATGGCTCTGTGGTGATGGTGAGGTGGTGGCCTGGCCCTGGGGCTGCCAGATACCCCTGGCAGATACTCGTTGAGCCCCTCAGCCTGTTTGATTTGACCCCATATCAGGAGGGTCTTCCATCTGCCCGCTCCTGCCAGGGTGAGCGAAAGCGTGCCAGGACACTGCACTCTGACCTGGGTTCAGCTCTGGACACTAATGGATTACAAATAACAATAATAAATTACAGGAGATGGGATAATCTACCTACTGTAATGTTGTATTGCCATGACTGTTAGTTATATATTAATGTATAATTGTATTACATTAGCTACATATGCATAAACCTCATGCTTCAGGGCCTCAGCCAGCCTTTAACTCTCTGTGGTTCACAAAGAAACTTCAGTTGGGGCTGTTTATCCCACACGCTGCTGCTGGCAGCGGCGGCACCCTCTGCCAAGGCATCTCCCAGGGTTTTCCGGGCCAGTGCTGCCAATGAGAGCATCACTGCTGCCCAGCCCTCTGGGGGTACCTTCATCCCCATCGCCCCGAAATGTGGATGTGGTCCTGAGGGCAGGAACAGGGATGCAAAGGATGCTGAGCGTAAGGGATCAGGACGTTTTGCAATGGCAGGTCAGGGAGAAGGGGGAAATAAAGCCCCCCTTTTCATCCCTGGCCCAGTTCAGCTTCAGCTTCACACCTGAGCGGTGTGAGGCAGGGCTGCGGCGTGCGGTGCCGTGATTGCTCCCCAGCAGATCCTTGGCGTGACCAAGACCCAGTTCTGTCGAAAGTAATGAAGTGCGAGCCCTTCCCTTCAGTTATTTTTAATGTGCTGAACCCTGCACCGGTTCTGCTCGGGCTCTGGTAAATCCAAGAGAGCTGCCTTTTGTTTGCAGAGCCTCCCCCTGCACCCCTGGATTGCTCATCTTGGGGTAAATGACTCCTTAGGCTGGATGGACTCTGCTGGCTTTGGTTTTGGGCTCTCCCTGGTCTGATTGGCACGAGTGCAGATGCTTTCCCCTCTACTGTGAGTGGGATCAAGGGGCTGGGGCTGCAGATTCGTGCCCGCCCTGGGGTGGATGCAGCCAGAGATAAGGGGCTTCACCCCACTGGGATGGGTTTCCAGCTGAGGAGGATGCTCTGGGAGCTCTGTCCCTGCCCTGCCAAGGGACAGCCTGGCTTTTGACAGCTCAAGCCCCACTTTCTCTGCTTTTCCTGGGGGCGTTTGCATGCTCCTCACTGGTCCCATCCTTTACGAAGCCCGTGGGATGGGCAGTGGGACATCAGGATGGATGGGAGATAGGAATTCCTGCCCTGCTCCCCTTCCCATCCTGGCACAGCCCTCCGCACCATCCTGCCTTCAGTTCTTGATGCCTCTCTCCTCTCTTTCTCCTGAGAGTGCGAGAAGCAGAGGCAGGAAACACAGCCTGCTGCCAGATGGCTAGAAATGTAGCATCTGTAATACTTTATCAGAAGAAATTACAGCCGAATCGCTCTCCCTGATTAAACAGTCTGTCCAGATCCTCTACGAGCCAGCTGGACAGTCTCACCCTCTCGCGACAGAAGGGGAAACGATGGGAGCTGGGGACACAGGGCAGAGGGTGGCAGAGGGATGCTTGGATGGGGAATGCGTTGGACCAAACCCTCCTGCAGTGGTGTGTGCATCCCTTGGGCGTGCTGTCACCTTCCTGGGCATGTCCTGAGTGATGCCAGCTCCTGCCCTTCTCTTTCCTGTGGATATCCGTGGGGTATGGAGGTGAACATCCCTCCCTAGGAGAGCAAGGGAGAAGGAGGAGCGGAGGAGTTGACGTTTCCCCTCTCTTGTTGGTTTTCCAAACCTTTTCCCCTTTAGAAAACTAACACAGGGATGCTAAGCCAACCCTGCAGGCTGATGATGTTTTGCTTTCTGAAGCTGTTGTTGTGAAAAGGCAGAGGGACACAGCAGATACTCGTGGTAGGGGTAGCATCACCCCTGGCCTCCCAGCTCACCATGACCAGGGATGCTGTAAAAAAACGCCTGCAAAAAGGAGACAAGCAGCAATGTTTGGCAAGAAGGGAAACGGAGGCAGGGTAGTGGGCTGGCTCTAAGATCTGAAAGGTCATCTGAAAAGCTAGCGAGAGGCAGATCCAGAGTTTAAGCCTCCGAGCAACCTGTCCTCTGGCTCACCCTGCCCTCGTGCTCGTACCGAGCGCGGTGGCCAAAGCACGGTGCTACCGGTTTCAATGGACTTGGCGTACGGATGACTTTTCTATGAGTTCACTCTGTCTGGCTGGTGAAACGCAGGCGTGGACTAATGCCACTAATTTCCACTAATGCTGGTGGAAAAAATCTCTTGCTGGCATGAGCGGGGTCTGGCTCCCCAGGCTGCTGCGTGCCGGGGGCGAGTGGCCGTGTGGGGCCAGGGAGAGGGGGACCCGCTGCCTTCCAGAGGATTTTGCATTCAGGCATACAAAGCCATTTTCTTCCCTGATTTGCTCTCCTGGTACTTGAAGTGGTGACCAGATTTTTTCCTAAATGGAGGAAAAATGAATTTTCCTAAATGGAGGAGGAATCTGTGCTCTTATATGCATGGAATTAGCTGTAGGCTGTAGGTGGTTTGTGTATGAGACACGTTAAATAGCAGGAGAGAGGTGTTGAGCATCTGTGTGTGAGATCTGGTGTCTGAACGTGGCCTGACATGGGATGCTTTGGTCAGTGCCTCCCTGTTGAGCCCATGCGTTCCCAGCAGCCAGTGCTGGCATCTGCTGCAGGCATGGGTGTGCTCAGCCCCGGTCATCCCTCTGCTCTTGGTAGAGAAGAAATGCTTGGCCCAAGAAAGGCACCAAAAAGCACATTTTCCACTCAAATGCAGTGGGATTTAGCTGAAAGGATACAGGCAGAGCAGTGACTTGGGGTCTCCCAGGGCTCGGTGCAGCTCCTGCGTCTCGGGGAGGGTTGTGGCCATGGGGTCCTGCGTGGAGGAGGATGGAGAAGCAGCTTCCTTGGGTGGTGAAGCCTTCGTCCCGCAGCAACCTCGCAGGGGACTGGGCTGGAGGAGCGGAACCGTACACCTGGAGAAACATTATGCTTTTCCTTGCCCGTAAATATTTCACGAGCAGATTAAAAATTTAAGCCAAAATGAGCCCTGCCATCAGAAGAAACCAGCTTGGTTTCAAGTTCTGTTTAAGTATTTTTCTTTATAATGTAGCTGTGTCAATTAGAAAATGACATTGCTATTTAAAATGCTGTTCCGCAGCCCTCTTTAATTAAGGCAGCGATATAATACCAATCTGCTCTCATTAATGAATTTTTAACAATCAAAATGAGAGCTGAATGACGCACAGTTGGATTTGCAGCGCGGGTGTTTTCTCCCGGTGCCTCCGACGGCGGAGTTAAAGGAGCAGCGGCTGGCACGGGAGGACGGCTGCTCTTCCCTGGGCTGAGCGGCTGGAGGAGCATCTTAGATGCTGGGTGGTGGGAATCGAGGGGCTTTAGGGAGCCATCCTAGGGGGAAAAGGTCCTTTCTGATGAGTGGCTTTGTGTGGCTTGCGCGGGAGCGCAGTGAAAAGGCAAAGGAGTCTTGCAGGAGCCTGAGCACAGTTTGGCAGTCCCGAGCAGTAATGTAGCTGGAACGAGGGATGCCAATGTGGTTGTGAGCCCAGTTTGCATCCTGCCTGGTGCCTGCATCTCTCCTCAGAGCATCCTCTGGCCCGGTTTTCCCCCGAGATCCTGCGATGCTGCCGTTTTGCTGCGGCAGCAAAGGCGCGATGCAGTGCCAGGGTGGCAGCTTTCTGACCCAAAGTAAATACCTGATTGCAGCCCTCCTTCCCGTGCAGCGTTTTTTTTTCTGTTTTGACAAGGCAGGGCAGATTAAAAGATGCTCCCGCACACAGCTCATGCTAATTGTCTCCCATTGTTTGAGCAGGAAGCCTTTTTTCCGTGGCGGTTATTATCTGTGATTGCTGGAGGAGCTCTCTCCCCTCTGGTTCTTCCTTCGAGGAGGCAAAACAAAACCAGGAATTTCTTTGAATAATAAAAAAATTAGCCAGGCGTGAAAAGCTTAAGTGCAATCATTTCCGTGGCCTGTTTTGATTTGAGTTGATATGATTTGTTAGCTCTATTATCCTTACTCCCCCTTTCCTCTTGCGCATCCACTCTTTGCTCTCTCCTTTCCCCGACGAGCAGATTCGGTGTTCTAGGTGAATCGTGTGCATCGTGCAGCATCCCTGGTGTGCTTACTGTAGGGGCAGGGTGGCTGCAGGCTGCAGAGCAGCATCTGTCCCCATCTTCAGCCCAGAGACTGAATGGAATTCAGCCCTGCTGGGGTGCAGGTGCAGTGGGGGTTGCTGCAAGTCCCTTCTTCCTCCTGCTGTCCCCCTGCTTACTGGTGATGCTCCTGGGGTCCACACAGGCTTGGACCTAGATGCATCTGGCAGAGTTTGCTTTGTGATAGCGCTGAAAGTTTTGCTTTAAAACAGTTTTGTGTCGAGCTGAAGCAACCAGCCCAGAGGGGCCCGGGCTCCCCCCACCTCCCTCGCCTGCAAGAGAGTCGGGCGAGTGGGTTGAGGTTTTCTGGCAGGGTTTTTGTTGCCATAGGGAAGAAAATCGAAGCCTGGAAACCATCTTGTGGGTGAAGGGAGGAAGTGTTAATGTCTAGGAAAACAGAGAGAAAATAGCAGTGGCAGCAGCACGTCGTCGTCCAAGCCCTGTCATGAGTTGGTGCAAATCCTCCCGGCAGATGGGAAAGGCTGAGGGGGTCATGTTTGCCCTTCCTGGCACACACGTGCCCCGGCACCACTGGCACGCTGGGCTGCCCGCCAGCATGGGCAGCGGCTACAGCCCCAGGGAGAGGGGCAGCTCCTGCTCCCTTCCCTTCTTGCAGGGCCAGGAGGGAGAAGAATGTATTCATATCAAAAAAAAAAAAAGGAATGTATTCTGTGATGATTTCAAGAGGAGGAGAGAGAAGCAAAGGCGGCTTTGAGCTTTTGCCCAGGAATAGCCGGAGATCTGCTTGGAGGCTTACATCCCACTGTCGACAATTTTGGAGCTGAATCATCTGCATTTTTGCTGCTCCTGAGACAGCGTCAGGAATAAGCATCCCCAGGGTGTCAGAGGTGCGTTTGGGAGTGTTGACAATGGACCTGATTAAGAAAAACATCCCAACCACCATCTAATGCCGGCGTCCTTGAAGCCCGGACTCCTGTTGCTCCTCTCTGATGCAGACACCTCTGAGGGATGTGCGTGGCTGTGGTTGTTTTTGTAGACAGATGGAGAGATGGGCCCACATGTGCCTCAAGCCCAGG
>VZRW01013715.1:1207381-1225794 GCA_013398125.1 Aegotheles bennettii | reverse complement strand
CTCTGCCATGAGGGATCTCCTTTTAATGCCATTGCAGCCCCATTCATCACCGTGCTGGCAGTGGGGAGGAGGAGGTGACACGGACAAATAAACGGAGGTGGGTGGTGTGCGCCGAGGCAGGGAACGGGGGGCATCCCGGGGGGCTTCTCCTCTGATTTATGGCTGAGACGATGCTGAGCTGTCAGCACGGCCTTCAGAAGCTGTTTACCAACAGTAAGGTGTCATCTCCTGGCTGTGACACCCGCGTGGGCTGCTCGTGGGGGTTGCAAGGGAAAACATCACCCAGGCATTGCTCTTGCTCGTGCCCTTCCCATGAGCCCAGCCAGGGACAGTGTCAGCGTCCTGGTGGGAGGCATCCAGAGAGTCCTGGAGATGCTCTTACGAAGGAGTTTGGGTCGCTGGAAGCAGGACTAGAGTAAAATGTGGTTAATGGAAGAGGCCTGGCTAGGCAGGGGCTCCCCTCCTCCCTGCCACCCCGGCGCAGGCAGCCCTGGAGCCGGAGGGCTGGAGCTGGCAGCGGAGCGGGGAAGCAGGCAGGCTGGACGCGGGCCAGGCTGTGCACTTGATCCAAACACAGCTGGAGCTGATCTGATGAAGTGAGAGGTTAAGAAGAGAGCATCTGTTATCTAAAGGGGACACACAGTGGGAAACTGTAAGCCCTTTATTCCCCCCACCCCACCCCCTCTGTTCAGTGCATCATCCCTGACTTTATTTCTTTGATTTATTAAGGAAGCCTGCGCTTCCGGGGCTGTAATTAAGTGCCACTGTGTGAGCTTTTGATAGTGAGTGAATGGTATAATGGCTTGCACATTCACCGTCTGCTCAAGTGCTTTAGGATCTAGATAAGGCAAGGAGGGATTTCTGCTGCCCACCAGGGACCTGCAGTGGTGCCGGGGCTGGGTCACGGCGGGGTTTGGCCCAGCACTTGGCCAGAGGGAGCGGGGAAGGATGCGGGAGCCACCGAGTGCTGCAGTGGGAGCGTGGTGCAGGAGGGTGTCTGGGACCCAGGCTGTGGTCCAGCTGAGAAGGGAGTTCCCATCCTCTTGCAAAAGACCATCTCAGCGTCTTTACTGGAGGCTGAGTCGGGTAGAGGGGACCATGGCCCCGGCTGCACCGCGGTGCCATCCCTGTGCCAAGGTGTGTTTGGGGTAGAGAGGGCTCGAGCATCCATAACCTCGAGGAACAGTTGCTGTCAGCAGCCAGCAGCATCCTGGCACACAGGTGCCCCTCTGCTGCCCGAGGGGTTTGCTGGCAAGGTGCTGGTGTGGTGCCAGGGGCCGGGATGTGCTGGGAAGGGGCCACTGCTCCCAGCCATGCACAGCTGGAGATGCCACCAGGATCTCGCTGGGCTGTGTCACCCACTGCACCCTCCTGCCATTCCTTGCCTGCCACCTCTGCCACTGCGGGAAGGTGCTGCCCTGCATCTCCCTGCACAAGCAAAGCCGCCCGGGTACGGGTGGCATTTCTAGGCTGATGTTCAGGATATTATTTTAATGCCAAGGGGAAAGTCCTCTACTGACTCTCTGAACCACGAGCCTCGGGCAAGTGGTCCTGTTTGCATTCCCACTGGGCATCTCCATGTGCCGCGCTCCAGGCTGCCCAGCACCGGGGTCTCTGATGCTGCTGGCAGCCGTGCCCCTGTCCCTCTGGTGTCCCATGCCACATGGGGACCTGGCAATCACTGCTGATGTCTCTGGCTTTCCCCCAAGGCTCAGTTCTGCCCTTGGTTCCTGGGACAGTTGCCGAGCCTCCCCCTGTGCCCCAGCAGTGCTGCTCCCACACCCCATTCACCCACGCCTGGGTTTTAGGCAGAAATAAATTTCTTCCTACTATAAGGACCATTTCTGATAGATAAACAGGGTTATTTTAGTGGCTTGGCCAGTGGCCATAGAAGGAGCAAGCTCAGGCTCCAGAGCAGCATTTGGGCTGTGTGCACATCCACGTTTGCTGGCAGCCACAGGGGTGGCAGGAGGAGGAGGAGGAGGAAAAGGAAAAGGAGAAGGAAGGGATGGAAAAAAACCCCTACATGTAAATAAACTTAAAAAGTGACAGAGATTATTTGCTGCTTAATGAACTAAAATGTCCAACCTCCCACTGAGCAGCAACGTTGTTTATAAACTACAGAAAGGGCTTTATTTTAATGGGCAGTAAATCTCATTCATCCCCAGCCCTGGCAGTCAGGAGCGTGCGGGATGAATAGGCTGGCGCTGAACGCAGCCTCCTCGCTCCTGCGCTCCCCCCAGCCAGCTTCTCCCCTGGGTGTTTTTTCCCCCCTTACCCATATTTGCTCTTCTCCTCTATTCCTCCTCTCCTTCCCAATCCCCTCCACCATGCTGATAACGGGGTTATCTGGCCAGGAAGAAGGGAAGAATCTGTCCCTGTGCCCCAGTGTGTCACATCCGCTCGGTTTTGTTTATTCACTTGAAAAATGTGTTGTGTGTCCTGTCCCCCCCTCCCCTTCTGTCTCTGGGTGGCAGCTGGAGAGTGGCCTGAGATAATCACAGCCTTATTTTTTATTTATTCCTCTTAAATAAAGCCCCCTGTAGCCTGCAGGCAGATTTTGTCCAGTTGCACCCATCCTGCTCCTGTGATCGTTGCTCTGCAAATGGTGTGAGAGTGATGGTGATGGGAGCAGAACCCCAGTGCTAGGGCAGGTCCACCTCAGGGTCCCTCTTGCAGGGGACATGGTGACTCCAATATGGGGACAATCCCTCTGAGCCTGGCAGAGGGGCAGGCAGGACCAGCAGTTGAGTGATTGCAGGTGCAAAATATCTATTGATATTCTGTCTCGGGGAGAAAATCGTGGAAAATAAATATATAGTCTGTGGAAATTAGAGCATCCGAGCTAGGGGGTGAGATGCTCGGGAGAGGTTTCGCTGCTTTGGGTTGAAAAGGATGATGACAAGTTGTTGTGAGTTAAAAACAGGTCTGGAAGCTGGTCAGATCTTGCCTGACACATGGCTGTTAGCAGGCGAGTGCGTTGCTGAGATTTGAGCTGGGGGCTCCTGAGCTGCAGGGCAATGGTGGGAGCTGGGTCCACGGTCAGGTCTGGTGGGAATTTTGAACATGCCTGACTTTCCCCCAGGACAAATCAGACATCTCAAAAACTTCTGACCATAACTCACAGGGTGATGTACTCCTAAGGCAAGAAAGAAAATAGTAAGTTATCTATTCCAGTTTGAGTTTAATATCCATAATCTGCCATTAATCAAACTGGGACTATAAGATCCTTACTTAGGCCTAATCAGTGCATAATGGATTATCTACAGGAACTAATAAAAGGTAATTATCTATGCTTTGCAAGTTCCAATTACTGTACTTATATGATCAATTAATTCTTGTAACAGTTTCACAGGTGCAATTTGTGTGACAACATTACACTGACTCCAGGCTCAGTGCCTGCCTGGTGGAGTGGCTGCTGGTGGCACGGATGCAGACAGGGATGCAGGGGGATGCAGGCAGCAGGGATGCAGCCCTGCATCAGGAACAAACACCTCCATGCAGGGAGCAGCAAGGGGTTGGCATCTGCAGGCTTTCAGCTGTGCACGGTGGTCCTGTCCCCAGCAAAAGCACTTCTGCCCTGAGCTGTTTCCCTCCCCAGAGCAGGAGATGGAGCGTGGGTTCAGCAGCCGCTCGACCCCATCCATTGCTGTGTGTCCCGAGGGATGTTGCCCCTGTCTCGGTGTCACCTCGGGGTGCCCTGGTGCTCCCTTCCCATGCCCCAGCCTGGCCAGCACAGCAAGCAAAGCCCCATGCAAAGGCAGCTGGCTCCAGTCATCTCATCCCGCCTGTCCTCGCGTCCTTCTCGCAGGCTTGCGGAGTCATTGGAGGGTCTTAAAGAAGGAGGAAATATTCCAGCAATGTCTGTGCAGTTTTAGGGGATGGCTTAAAATTACAATAAATTTGAGACACTTTACATGTCCACTTGGGGCCCAGCATTGTTATGGTAATTCGAAGCAGATTGAGTCAGCGCTCCTGGCAAATGGCAGATCTGAGGGCTCCAGTGGGAGCCTGGGGATGGAGGAGGAGAGGTGGAGGGGAGTGATGGAAAACACCATTTCTGTGATGCTATGGAGCCAAACCCTCCCAGGCTGACCCTGGGCATCTCTTTGCCCTGACTGACAACTCAACCTGTGCTTCTTCCTTCCTTTGAGGGGATTTTTTTAATCTTCTGGCTCTCAGAATTCCAATGTCATCTTCTGGTGTCCCCCAAGGCTGCACCGTGTCAGAGCATGTTCTGGGTGAAGCTGCTCACTTGAACCTGCAGTCTCAGAGCTGGGTCCTGCCCTGAGGTGGCCTAATAAGGTCATAGTAAGGTCCTCATAAGGACATGGGGATGTGTCACCTCTTCCCTCCCCACAGGGTGTGGATGGTGAACCACCGATCACCATCCTTGCTCTTACCTGGCTTCTTCTTAATGCAAAAAGGGATGAAGAGGACTAGGGCTGAGTGGGGGAATGGCTTTCTCCCAGGAGACCGTGGGGCTTTGAAACATCCCTGAGTCAGGAGCATCGTGCTCCCAGACAGAGCAGAGACCCAGAAAGGACCACTTGGAATATCTCGGTTTGGTTTCAGCCTTTTGCAGAGAGCTTCATGTCATTGCAAAGGAGTAGAAATAAGAGTTTGTTTCAATACAAAGCTTGTTTTTTTAAAAAAAACTGTCGACATGGGATCTTCTGAGAATTTCCATTGTTGTTTCCCCCCTTCTCCCCAAACACAAAATTAATTCATCTGTTTAAGTCCTTTTTCTGGGAACAGTCTTGGTTTTGTTGACATTTTTGGTTAACGAGAGAAAAAGCAAACCCATGAAAAAATAATAATAGAAAAAAAAAAAAACCCAAGCCTTTCTACTTAAAAAAAAAACTTCCCTCCCAGCTCTCCCAGTGACCATGATACAACCACTGCTTTGTTACCAGCATGGTTGATGTTGTTCCCAGCTTGCTCCGAGCTGCTCTGTCATTCCAGGAGTGTCCTGGATGGGGCTGGAGGGGAAAGGGCTGTGTCCTCTCTGCTGTTGTGTGAGCTCTGGGACATGTTGGCATTGGCCATGCAAGAGGGGTGGTTTGTTTGCTGGAGGAGAGCATCTCGGTGAGGCTCCTCTGCGTGGTGGCCAGGAGCGTTTTGGTGGGTTTGGGCATGGCTGCCATGCCATGGGGAGGAGGGATGGGGAGGTGGACATGGACAGGCGAGGCTTCATGGCTCCATCACCCACAGGGAAAACTGAGGCATGCAGGGAATGGAAATGTCAGACCTGAGTGGTGCTATGGACAGGAACCAGCTCAAAGTGCAGCCCAGATGCCCCAGAACAGCCCCCCGGTGGGACCATCCTCAGCCCTGTGCTGTCCTTCTGCGCTGGTCCCCGCCAGCGTGCACTTCCGCACGCTCAACAGCCTCCACTGGGTTCCAGGCCTCGTCCACCACTGCCATTGGTTTTGTTTTCCAAGTCTTGGCCACCATGTCCATCCCCCCAGCACACTGTGGGGAGGAACCACTCTTCGTGATGCTCTGAGATGCTGCCACACACAGCCCTCGCAGCGTCCGACCACAGCACCCAGCTGCTTCCAGAGCTGCTTTTTTCTTCTTCTTTTCTTTCTTTTGTTACTGCTCCTCTTTTATTTTTTTCTTTTTCCAAGCAAGTCACCACAGGCTGCTCCAAACATTCCCCCGAAGATTATTCTCTCACTTGTCTGCACCGCGTTTGCAATGCTGGAACTCCCGTTGCCCCGTCCCAACCTTCTGTGCCTGCTTTCTTTTCTTGGCTCGGGTTCTGAATTGTAGGGACCAGGTCTGGGCACGCCAATTCCCATTCAATACAATTTCATACCTTTAATTCCACCTTTCACCTGGTGCTGGATCCCGGAGGCTGTGCAGATGTGACTCACTGGTGGATCTGCTGGTGCAGGGCACGGCTGTGAGGTTTGCTGGGAAGTGGTGGGTTTCAGAGCTCGACACCCACCCTCTGGCTGCCTCCAGCTGATTTACACCTTTCTGGGACAACTCATCTTGCACTGACCTCCAAAATGACCTTGATGGCGAGGTGGCAGGGTCTGGCGGGTGATGCTGGCTCAGGTTTCTGATGCAGGTGCTGGGCTCACCTATGGGTGCAGGAGGGCAGGGATGCCATGCCCCAGCCTGGCTGTCTGACTGTGGCACCTGTGGAGCTATAGGCAGCCCAAATTCAGTGCCAAGTAGGTGGTCACAGTGCGTAGAGTTGGGTGTGTTTGTGTCGCCAGGCAGTAGTCAGTGTTAATTAATCCAATATTTCAGATTGTGCTAATCATGAGTCTTTGATAAAAAAACCCAATCAGCCCTATTTGATAGGATTTACAGAGCGTGGGCTTGTGGGGTCAGTGAGAAGCTGCTGCCTGCAGCGGGCATGGAATAAGGCTGATACAGAGCACATTTAGAAATGCCACCCTTGGTGACGTAGAATCACTGCTAAATAGCTGCTTGGCAGTGGGAAAAGACCAATAACTGTTTGTCCAGATTACGAAGCGTGTGGTTTGGCAGAGGGGTGGATGCAGATAGACACATGTTACGGACCAGTTCTGCGTGCGTTTGCCCACTTTGTTTTAATTTGAAACTCAAGCCTCTTCCCTGTGGTTAGATCCTCCCAGCTAAGCAAGTCTGAGCAGAGAGAAGTTGCTTCAGGAAGAGAAAGGATGCTGGACGCGGCGTAAAGTGAGAGCGACCACTGTTACCACAAACACTTCCCGACCTCTGGGAACAAAACCAGGGGTGCCCTTTGCTCGCTGCTCCCCATCACCCCTTTGCCAGTGCAGTCACTTTCACAGCCACCATCGCAGGGTTTATTGCTGCTGCTGCTTATTTAAATAGTGCCAGAGGTGTGCAAAGCACTTTACAAACACGGGGGGAGAAAGGTCCTCACTCAGAGGAGGTTTTGTTGTAATTTAGATGATTGTAGCAGAGTAATTAAGGCTGAGAGAGGGCAGGCAGGGAGGCAAAAGGACATCTAGGGATGCTGATCTTTAGCAAGGTGGAATAGGCACTGGAATAGGCTTTGGCACTGGAATGGGCTGCCCAGGGAGGTGGTGGAGTCACCATCCCTGGGGGTGTTCAAAGAACGGGTTGATGAGGCACTTGAGGCCATGGTCTGATGGTCTGATGGTCAGGAATATGATGGGATAAAGGTTGGAGTTGATGACCCTGGAGGTCCCTTCCAACCATAATGATTCTATGATTCTGTGATTCTATGATAGGAGAAGTGGCAGCTCTGCCACACCAGGTTAAGCTCTTGCTCCCTCAGACACAACTTCTCTGACAACGGCGAGGTCGTAGGGCTTTGAAAAAGGGCAAAATAACCCAGGACTTGTGGCACCCGGTGATGCCCTGCCTGCTGAACCCCAGGGGTTGCTGCCTGCGAGCAGGCAGCGAGGCGGCAGAGCCCGTCCTGAAGGAGTTAAAGGCTCTCACCCCTTTCAGCCCGGGGAAGTGGAATTAGTCACGGCCTTCAGTGGAAGTGCTGGCCAGGTTATAAAAATGACAAATGAGCCCGAATTGATAATGAAGTTAGTGTTTTCTGGGAATGCCAGACACGGATGGAAAAGTGCATCCACACGGGTGGTGGGCGCCGTGATCTGTAGGACAAGCTGCCTCGTGTGTGCATCCCTTGGCGTGGGCAAAGTGGCACCATCCCTTTCTCATCCCCATCGTGTTTGACTCCCCCCTGGCACCATCGCTGCCGTGGGAAGCTGGGATAGCCCTGCACCCTGGATTTTCAGTGCCTTTTGGAGCAGAGCTTGAGTGATGCTGGCTGCCCCTGGACGCCGATGGAGCGTGAGGCACCAGGGAGGCAGCTTCGGGATGTTGGAGATTGGGAATTGCAATTGGTGCCCTGGGGATGTCGAGTGGCTGATTAATCTTCAGGACACAGGGTAGCGTTTCTACAGTACCGGGGTAGCGTTGGAGGCCACGTTTCCTTTTCCAAAGGGACTCAGGTATGTCTGGAAAGGAAACAGCCTTCTAATGAGATGGCTTGAAAATCTTTACCATTGCTCGTTACAAATACATTAATCAGCCCATATTGAAGGAACTGCACTGCAAATATGACATTATTATTATTATTATTATTATTATTATTATTTATTGGTTAGATATGAATGAGTTTAAACCCTTCCTAGCCTGGGCCGTGGTCAGAAAGTGACCCAACATCCCAGTGCTGCTTCTTGGCCCCGGTGTCACCAGGTGTCTGTGTCACCATAAAGCTAGCAGGGATGTTCTGTATCACCATAAGGCTAGCAGGGATGTTTGACAGTGCTTTAAAGTGTATAAGGGAAAGGGGGGAAATGGCTCAGGGGTGTAAATAGAAGGGGGTGGGAGTGGTGGGTCTGGCAGAGGTGTTGGTGCAGTGGTGGGACAGTGAAGGCTGCGGTGGAGCAGGGCTGAGCCGCACTGGGGGAGCTGGGTCCTGGTATGCAGAAGGGGACAAGGGCTTAGGAAGAGCAGTGCTGTATTTGCACAACATTTCAGGGTTGGTGGCTTTCCCAGGGTATTAGCACATTTCTGTAATTGATGTAAACTTCCTTAATCGGCCTTCCAAATGGCCTGGATTCCATCTGACCTCTGCCTGCGTGGGCTGGGTGTCCCTCTCTCTCCTTGGGGATGCAGCTTCTCTCCAGGGCAATGCCTGGTGCCCAGAACTCTGTCAGTAGCTTGGCCCTGTCCCCACACCATCCTGGCTCCCTCCTGGCCATGGACACTGTGCAGAGCCTGGAGGGCTAAGGTGAAAATGCAGGTATTGATCTGTTATGGTTCTTTCCCACCTGTGGTGGCCTGGGTGATGCCAGCAGGTCATGGGAGTGCAGGAGGAACCTTCACCACCATTACTGTTTGCTTGGCTAATTTGCCACCTTTCCATGTACGCAGACCTCAGGTGCTGCTCTGTCTTCAGAAAGCTCCTTAGATACGTCAGCCACTTTCTGTCATGGCAGGTGACCCTCCAGACCCTGAGGAGAGTGAGCTTTTGGAGAGCAAGTGCAAGGGGTTAATGGAGGCTGGGAGTGATGGATACCTGGGAAGAGCTCATCAGGGAGGATCACCTTCCTTCAAGGAAATCGATAATCTGGGATGCTTATGCTGCTCGTTTGCAAGGGGTTGTCTTCATCACCATTTTCCAACTGGAAATAATGGTGCTGGTGCAGGCAAGCTTGTCCTTCCTCCTCCCCCTCCTCAGCTCTAATGGTGCAGGTAAGATCTTACCATGCTTTAGGCCAGCTCTGTACAACACTGCAGTGAATCCAGAGCACAATCCAAAGTGGACCCAAAACAGAAACTTCAACTCTAAACACCAGAAGAACTTGGCAAACTTAAAAAAGAAAACAACCCACAGCAAACCAACCCCCACCCCTCCACACTGCATCCTTGGAAGAAATGAAGCAATACTTGGGCGTGAAGCATTCCCAGCCCCTCTTTGCCATCAGCCGAGGTTGCCCTTTCCAGCGAGGGGGGTGTGGTGCCTTGTTTGAAGGAGATGGAGCTCTAGAGCATGGTGGCTGCAATCCCCCTTGCCTGGACTGTGTCTGGGCGTGCTGTGGCACGTCCCCCTCTTGTCGTGACCGTGGAGCCGCACCGGTGTGACGGTATCTCCCTGCCTTGGGTCCTTGCCAGCACCCAGAGCTCTGCCCCACGTCCTCGAGCATGCGGCGGCACCGCTCCAGCCCTCGCGCTAATGAGATGGCTTCAAATAAGAGTTAATGATTTGCCAGCTGAAGGTGTATCTGGATTCCTCGCTCCCATAGACACGCTGTCGTGTTCTAGGCTGTCGTGCTCTCGCCCAAAGCTGCTGCACCAAATGTTTTGCAACAAAAACCCCAAACCACATGAAAGCAGCCGAGTGTCGTGTTTCATTATAACCCCAAATTCAGGTTTGCCAAGAGTTTCAGGAGTTTCATGAACCTTTCCCATGAACCTCCAGCAAAGGCTGTAGCTGAACCTGGGTTTGATGAGAACCCAGCTGCGATTCAGTCGCTTTTGAGCGAGTTTTGAGGTTTGTGCAAATGTGGAACTCAAGGGCTTTGGAGAGGAAGGAAGAAGGGAACCCAAAGACACGTCAGAGCTGGTGATGGTGTTTGCAGGGAGCCCTGGGGCCGAGCTGTAATTCCTTGGGGATCCAGGACCCAGGTTCTGCACCAGGTGATGCTCTCAGTGCTGCTTTGAACCCACCTGGCAGCATCACCACCCAACCAGCCGCTGTGATTTGGGAAGTGCTGGAAGCTCCTGGGCTCAGCCCGTGGTCCTTGTGGGAGCATCTCCTGGTGCCTGCCACCCCCGCGGCTGCTCCGCTTTGGAGCGGCGGTGGGCGAGCCCAGACTTTGCCCTCGGCTCTGCTTTAGGAATAACTCTGTGAAGGTCAGCAGTGTGCAAGAAAGCTCCCAAGCCAAAAGACAAAAGGCGGGATGGGGACGGGGCTGCTTCCGAACCACGCCTGGCGCACACAGCCCTGCCCCTGCATTCTCTCTGTTATTACATCCACACGCGGATTGCTTTTTCGGCAGCGCCGTCTTTCCTTTCTCCAGCAATTTCCTGAAATAATGTTAGGGAAATGTGAAAATCTTGAACTTTTGAACCTCCCCTGAGGACGGCGTGCGGGGGGATGGCGGCAGGAGGAGGGGACGCCCGCCTTCTGCCTGCCGTTTATTTTGGCTACAGGGCCCAGGGATGGGGAGGAGGGGGCTCGCCAGCCCCCTAGACCGGCCGAGGAGCCGGATCAGTGCTGCCCCTTATTAATTAATGGCTTTCTTGTCGGTGGGTCACGGAGGCGAGGAAGCCAGAGGAAGTTTTCTTTTGCTTGCAGATGCCGGGGAGAGGGGGAGTGCCTGGGTTGGGTGGCGAGGGCAGGGGGTGACATGCGGGGGTGATGGATGGGACCTCGGGTTTTGGGCCAGGCTCTGGATGCGGGGCAGCTCGCACCGGTGAGGAGGAGAGAGGGGAAGGGGGATACGCTGAGCCTGGAAAGTACTTTTCCCTCTGATGAACTTCAGAGGTGTATAAATCACTGCCAGGCTGCAGCTGCGAAGCATGTGACGCTGGCAAATTAATGGTCCTTCGGAAAACGCCGGCCATGGCGCTCCCCTCCTCGCCTCTTAAAGGCACAGCCGGTGGCCCAGGCGTGGGAATCGGGGGGTCAGGGCCAGGCTGGGGGGACCTCATGCCCGGGGTAAGCTGGGTCTGGGTGTGCCTGTGGAGGGGAACCGGTGCGAGGGGCTCCTGCAGTGCTCTCTGTCATGCAAAGCTCTCCATGGTGAAACACAACCCATGGTGCAAAGCTCTCCATGGTGGGCTCCTCCTTTGCTGCCCAAGGTCCTTGTACAAACACGACCAAAATGCTCCTGGGGATGTTATTCTTTCCAGGGTGCTTTGGGTGTTGATGGGAGCTCCTGGTATCTGCATAGTGGTGCCCCTGTTGTGTCCTCGCCCACCTGGGCTTTTATGCCCAAGTAGAGATCAGGGGAGGATGGAGATACGTGGGGGGAGATGCAGGGCATAGCAAAACCTTGTAATGACTTGGGTGTGGAATTTGCAGTCAAGGTGAACATCACACCAGGGGCTGACCACCCACCTGGTGTGATGGGTCTCCAAGTGCCATGGCAGAGGACCATGGAGCATCTTTCTTACAGTGGCATCGAGAGGCCACCGCATGCCAGGGTTGGGTGTCCATGCTCGTGAGGCACAGTCATCCTGTGCAAACCTCTCAGATAAACTGCTGGAGGGCCGGAGGGCAGTCGGAGGCTCCTTGGCTCACCTGAGTCCAAGCCCACTGCCCATCACACCATCTCATTCCTCTTCCTTGCTCTTGCTCTTCAAAGCAGAGACAGAAGAGGGGAATCCAGCACTGCAGCTTCTGCCCAGCGCTGCTGGTATGCGGGAGGGGGAGAGAGCTGAGCCACCAGCAGAACAGTTAAAAATTACTAAATACTTCCCTAATACAATTAAGTTTCCATGCAAGCGATTGCCTTAATTGCCAGAGGGACGTGGGGCAGTGGGGAGGGCACCCAGCCTGGGCTCTCCCTGTCCTGCTGCTGATGTTTCACAACCCAGCACAGCGATGCTCTGCTGGGGCTGGACCAAGAGCTTGGCTGGGGGGAGATGTCCTCAGGAAGGATTTGGCCCAGGTTGAGCAAGAAATAAATAAAAGTGTTTTGCAAACACGGGTGGGCTGGAGGCGAGTGGTGGTGGGGGGCTTAGCAGGACCAATGTGGGCCCCCTCGGATGGGTTTGCTGGGAGATGAGCTCGGAGGCTGCCCGGACACGCTGGGGTTTAAATCACTGTTTATTTTCCAACTGCTGTTGGAGCAGGGAAAGTCAGGCAGGCAAAAAAAAAACCCAGAGCCCACTCTGTGATTTACGTGGTAAAGGAGATAAGTGGGGATTTAAAGTGAAGGGAATATATAATTGAGAGGAACGTGTAATACGAGCAGGGATCCAAACAGAGAGATTGTAATCAGAAGTGTTAGGAGAAGCTGAGGTTTATTAATGAAACCTCTCATCTATTTGTCAGCTGAAGAGGAACAGCCCTTCCCAGCAGCTGGAGGTGGAGGGGGTGGATGCGGGGATCGCACTCGGCGTTCCTGCTGCTGTCGCAGAGCTGAGGCTGCCATCTCCCTGCCCAGGTGGATGATGCTCGGGCCCTAAAGCAGAGGCAGGGGTAGAAGAGAAAAGGAAGTGTGTGGTTTTTAGGAAGCTGGGCATTGCCATTTTCCTCACCATAATCTGTAGAGTGGCACAGCTCTGCAGACTGCCTGAGGAGGGGCTCCTTGGAGACTTCCCCAAAGCCCCATTCCTCCTCTCTGCCCTTCTGCCCAGCTCTGTGCCCTCGGGAGCAACCTCAGCTGCTGGGTTCAACCGTGTGTCTGGCCAGGGGGCTGCACGGGGCTTTTCCACAGCTCCGAGCTGCTCTTGAAGGCAAAGTGCTCACGTCCAGCTCATTTCTCACCCTGGCACTTGCTCCATCTTCCTCACTTTCCTCCCTGTGATCGGTGCTTGGCTGCCCTGCAGCTTTCCCCCCGTGCTCCTCAACTGATTACAGCCAGGTCACGATGCCCAGGGATGTCTGGGAACCTCTGCTGAGCCTGTGCCAGCAGCCGTGGTGGCTCATGGAGCCACGGGGTTGGCTTGGACAAACCCTTCTTCTGTAGACCGGAGGCTGCAGCCTGGTGCAGACACATCTAAGGCAGCTTTGGAGGAGATGTTGGTAGCTGTGTGGAGAGCATGGAGCACACTGGTTTTTCAGTAGTCACGTGGCTGGGAATTGAGCTGGTTTGCTCTTGCTGTGTGGTTTGGTGGGTCTGCTGCCCAGGTGATGTATGGTCGTGGGGGGCTCACCAAGTGCCTCTTCTTGAGGTGACACCATGAGAGATGCACACCAGAGCATGGTGGAGAGTCGCCCTATTTGATCCTCCACTCACTCACTTTTGGCCCTGCCCCAGCATCGCCATCTTCATCCCTTGGGGTTCCTCAGGCACGAGGACCATGCTGGTGGTGTCCGAGGGGTTAACCTGGGGCCATATGCAGCTCTGGCAGAGAAAGGCTCTGGCTTTGGGACATGAAGGGAACATTTTTTAAAGGGTCCTTCCCCTTCCCAGGCCCTGGCAGTTATCTGTGGGCTGACAAAACGCCTGGAACGTGGAGACCCATTGGACATTGACCCGGCCATGCTGAGCTCAATTAGCTGAGGCTATCTGATTGGACTTGGTGCAACCTAATTAGCTTTGGACTCCAACCAGAAACTCAAACCCAAAGGCAGCTTGCAGGCAGAACATCCTTTGCTGCAGCCTGCCTGGGGGGAGAGGCTTTCCCAAGCCTTTCCTCTGCCCCAGGAAGGGGGAGGAACCCTGCCTGCCCATCCCTCTGGCCACACAGCTGGTGTCAAGGGGGCTTGAACCTTCCCTGCTGCCCAGCCCGTGTTACTGAACCCAGCGGGGGTCACGTAAGACCAGAGGCAGCTTCTTTCTCTTGGAAAATGCTGCGTGCTGTCTCATTTCCAGAGGGAACTTGCTTTTATTGAAGGTGACCTGGCTCTGGCAGCTGCCTTCCCTATCTCGTCAGGCGCCTTCCTGCAGCACGTAGGCACCCAGTTCTCAGGCTCCTTCTCCTGGACCTCAAGCTGTGGTGCACAAAGTGGGTTTGTGCCTGAGGCAACCATTCTATTCCAGAGTGTTCTCCAGTGATCAGCAGAGATGTGGAGAAGGAGCTGAGATGGGTAGGGGTGGCTGTTTTGGGACCCCAACATCCTTTGCCCATCTGGGTTTCCAGCTCTATGTGCTCTGTAGGCATTAAAGCACAAAAATGCTGGTGGAAAGGGACCTCCAGGGGTCTGTTGACCAACCTACCACCAAGCATGGGCTGGGAGGTGGGCATTTCTCCAAGGAGACCTGGAAAATGGTGTTCCTGTGGGCTGCCCTTGCACAACTCCCAGCAACGAAGCCCTCTTGAGGGATGCCTCATCCCATGAGATGTCTCCTGACCAGATGACACCTCATGCCCAAGCCAGGCCAACTGGGTCTCATCTGGGAGATGAGAAGACCCATGTGGCCTTGCAGTCAACTGCTGTGGTCCTGCATCCCTGAAGGAGAACTGCCATAACTGTTTTTCTGGAAAACCAGTTAGCACCATTGCCTTGTGCTGGTCATGGTGCGGGCAGTGGCAGAGCAGCTTCAGGGTGTTGGGATGGCAGCTGCACGCTGGCGGTAAGCACCAGCTCCAGCCATGTTGGATCAATTAAAGCCCATTATGCCAAGTGAATGACTGTAATTATCTCAAATCTGGATTAATGCTCCTGCACAGCACCGTAATATAATCCGTCTGGCTGGTGGCTTGCAGGCCGTTGTTCCTGGAAGCCAGACGCAGAAGGGGAACCACAAGACACAGCCATATCCTCCCCCTCTTGCCTCCTGCTGCTGTCTGGGACCCCCGAGGATGGGTTTTGTCTTGGTGGACCACGTGGTGTAGGACCTTTAAAGTGATGTGGGCTGGTGGCCGCTCTCAACGCCGACCGCAGACACCGAAGAGGAACTGGGAAGTGTGGAGGTGCTGTCACTCATGCCAGTGTCTCCGGTCAATCCCTGTAATTAGCAAAACCAGGGTAGATGTCTTTGACTCTGTGCCTCTGGGACCTGTTGGTGAGGGGGGGTACGTGGGTTTTAGCCCGCAGAGCTCAAGTTCAGTGGCAGGGAGAGCCGTGGGCTGCTCCTGCTCCTGGTCTTCAGGATTTGGTTCATCCCAGGTCTCCTGGAGGGAGAACACTGCAGGGTCCCCTCTCCAGCTGCGGGCAGGGCAGGGCAGCCACAATCAATGAGGACATGTATTAGTGGGAGCCCTGTGCCAGGCTGTGACCCATGCATGGGCATGTCTTGCAAAGCTTCCCCTCCCAGCGTGGGTCCGCAGCCCCAGTTTGGAGCTGGGAGCTCCCATTAACCAGAGCTCCCAGCCCCACTTTGTTGTGCTCTTTTGGCTGCTTCTTTCCCCTGCTTTGGAAGGGAGTGTTTTAGGGTTTGAGGTAGCAGCTTCCCCCAGGAGGAGGGAGAGGAGCCTGCTCAGCTCCAGCTCTGAGAACCATCTCCTCTCCATGTCCACCCTTCCAGCTTGGAGCCTGGTGCGGGGACAGGACCGGGGTGCTGGGGGGCAGTGGGAGGGATGGGCTGGGGCGATGGGGCAGTGGGTGGGATGGGGACACCAGCACATGCTACGTGTGCAGCTCATTACTGTGAGGTCCTGGAGGGATCTTGACGTGAGACAAAACTTCTCCTCTTTCTGCTGGAGCAAACCTAACGCTTCCAAGCTCCCCTTGCGTCTCGCTGGATCCTGCTTGGTTTTTCATAGCTCAGAGCGTAGCACCCCCTCAAGGGCAATTAGATCACTTCCAATTTGCCCGTAAGCCCATAAAACTGCAATTGAATGTAATTAAAAGGCCATAATGAGCTTCAGCAACCTGCGGGACCGTGGTGCGTTTGCTCTCACCGTGCTCCTTTCGGAGAGCGGGGTGAAGCCAGGCAGGCAGTGAAGGTCAGAGCTTGCTGGGGAGGATGAGGAGCTCCGAGCAGAGCTTTCCATTTCCCAGGAGGGGACAGGCAGACGTGGGGAAGCCCCTAGATGCCACCACTGCCGTGTGCCTGCCCTGGTGATGCCCGTCGGGACCCTGAGTGCAGCCCTCACTTTAGGAGCATCTTCTCCTCTGTTGGCATCTTTTGCTGCTGTTTTGGCTTCACTCGATGTTCTTTGGAGGCTGGAAAGGTGCCAGCAGGTCCGAGTCCCCTCTCAGCATGGCCTGGTTTGCTCCTGGCAGTGTTTGGGGAAGGTTAGTGACACGATGGCAGCGATGGGGGCTCAGCCCTTGTGCTTTGAGGTCTGGGTCCCCCAAACCTCCCTTTCAGACGTGCAATGGGGCCACCCCAGAAGAATGAGAGATGTGACCCCAAGCAGGGTTTTGCCTGGAGGCTCCTAATGCCACCACGTTTGGGGCAGAGAGCTGGGCTGGGGGCAGCTGTCCCTGTCCTGCTGGGGCTTGGAGGGACCAGCGAGCCCCCACTTCGGGCTGCTTTGGGTGGCAATGGCACGAGCTCAGAGGAGCTGCTGCCTTGATCCCTTCAGCAGCCGTCTCCCCGGTCCTGCTGCCAGCCCAGGAGCCCTGGCAGCACCACTACACTGCACCTATTATTGCCTGGCCCTGCAGCAGATTCCCAGCCACTAAATTAGGGGCACTGGCTGAGCTGCTGACAGCAGAACAGAGCTCATTGTGAGAGCAGGGACAGCGCCGGCCCTTGAGGGGTGAAATAGGAGCCTGTAATTTCTCAGGACTGTTGTGACATCTTTGCACAAGCGTGTGATTGAGTCACATTTGCTTTATCAGCAGAATCCTTGTTTGCCTGGGTGCACACACACCCCCCCCCCTCCTCCTCCACCCACCACTGCCAGGGTGGGGGAGAGCTGAGCTGTGCTGCCCATCCCCTTCCCCTGGGCTCGGCTCTGCGTTCCCCTTCCCCTTCTCTCCATGGGGCTCCTCACACTTCCCATGTGTCACCTTCTCCTCTTGCTCACGCTTCCTGCTTTTTGCCTTCTCCACCCGCTCCTGCCGAGGGGAGCTTGGAGGCTGCTCCGTGGGCTTGGGAGACACCAGCTGAGAAAAACCATGGGTGGGGAGGTCCCACCAAGGGTGGTGGAGATGGTCGGTGGTGGGGTCTGTGTGGGGCAGGAAGCTGGGAGAGCTGCTGGAGGAAGAGGCGTTCACAAGCATTTCCTCTGGTGACACAGCAGCTTCTGGAAAATTCCTCTTTTGAGTCCTTCCCCCTCGGAGACGGGAATAACCCCGCAGGCTTCTGGCTCTGCCAGGGGCTCTGGGAGCAGGCTGTGCTTTTACAGGGCTCCTCAAGGGGTGGGATGGAATTTTAAGGCAAAAAAAAGGACAAAATGAGCCCCTGTGTCAGAGCTGAGTGTGCTTAGTCAGCCCTGGTGTGGGATCTGCACAGTGGGGCTCCTCCCCCTGCTCCATGCATCCCAGTTTTTGGGGTGGGTCCTGCAGCAGGGGGTCACCAGACCTCCGGGCATCCAGGCTCTAGCAGATGATGGGGTAGGTTAGGGAAAGGTGTCTCCCAAAGGGGACCCTGTGGTGTTCTAAGACAAAAACTGGGGACATTGGTGAGCCTGAGGTCACCCACTCAGATACTTCAGAAGTGGCAAAGCCTGGGGAGAGACCCTCAAACACCACCACTTGCCAGCCTGAGCCTATGGCTGTGACCACATGATTGTCCTTTCCCTTGGTGTTGGGGAGGTCTGATGTTAGCTGCAAAGTTTCATCCAGAAGAGAAAATAAAATTAGGATAGGATAGGATAGGATAGGATAGGATAGGATAGGATAGAGAAGGAGAATGGGTGTTGGAGCTGCAGGGACAGAGCTGTCCTGGCTCTGCCCATGGGGTAGGGATGCTGCTCGCTCTGAGGAGCCGTGAGGTTTGGGGTGGGTACCACTTTGGAGAGCCCACATCTGCTCTGGCCCATGGTTGCTTTTGCACTTCTCCTCCCTCTTCATGTTCTGGGAGGAGAGCAGAGGTTTCCCTGAGCGGTGGCGGTGGGGACTGGGGCTGGGGGAAGGAGAGGTTGGCGTGCAGAGTGCGGTGGAAAAGCTGCTTGTGGGCACTGTAATCTCATGCCACGGCCCATCAACCCCGTCAGGTGAAACCTTTGGCAGGAGCAGCAGCTAATGCCTGTGGATGGCATGCAAGGGGCCAGGCTGGCAGCACATGGAGGGATGCTGCTGCATTCCCTCCAGCCAAGGAAACCCCCTGGAAAGGGACCCTGACGCCGGGCTGGGAGCCCCAGGACGTGCCGCTGCTGGGCGCTGGCTTTTGGTCTCACCGTGGGGTTTCGGCTGGCTGGGCTGGGAGGGGGGAGCTGGGGGGGGG
>VZRW01013715.1:1169588-1207264 GCA_013398125.1 Aegotheles bennettii | reverse complement strand
GAGCTGTGTGGCTTTGAGGTTTGAGTTTGGTCAAAGTGAAACCCGGTGGGAGGAGGAAGGGAACTCACCGGAACAGAGAGCAGCCAAACCGAGCTTCTCACCGTCCCCGGTGCTTCTCAAGGGAAAGTGTTGAGAGCAGCTTCAGAAATTCTCCCAAACCTCAGAGCAGGTTGATTAAAAATCACGTGGTGTTTTTTAAATGCCTGCAAAAACACCCATTTCTGTGCATGCCCCCTAGGCAGACTCTGGGGGGGTCTGAGAGGGGTGTTCTCGGGTTCGCCTTTATGCTCAGCTCCAGAAATATAAAAAGAAAAAACTACTCTGGTTACTTTTTGGTGAATTCACAACTACTCAGGACCTACACGCTTGATTGTGCTGTGCTCCAGTGCTCCTACACCCTTCTGCCTATGGCTGTGGCAGCCAGGGGTGTGTGGATAACACACAGCTGGATCTGCTGGGGTCCTGGGCTGTCTGTTCCCAGGGATGCTCTGCCATGCGCCCAGCTGGTTTCAGGGGATAGGTTGCCTCTCCTTGCTGGGCACAGTGCTATAAATGCACTTGGGCTACAAGGTGATGCTCGTTTCTTGGATCTGTGGGTGGTTTTCTGGGATAACAACCTCACTGCACCGTGCCGGGTGTCTCCCTGAGCTTGCCCGAGTCGGTCACTGTTGAGTCCACGGCAGCAGCCGGCACTGGAAGGGGAAGAAGCAGCTCTTGCTCCATCCTCACTTCAGTTCTTAGCTGTGCTGGTGTAAATTGAGAGCAAACTTACTCAAGATTGTAGGCCAGGGGCTATTTAAATCCCTCCACTGTAAACATACTCTGTTCACTTTTTTGATCAGGGACAAGAGTGAGGACCTGACCTCTTGTGGTCACTGTATTCCCATGGCAATTTTCACATGAAAACCACAGTGAAAAACTCCTGTCCTGCCCGGATTTGCTGCCTGCTCGTTGCTCCCAGCATCCCACTTTGCAGGAGGGTGCGGGGCTGTTTGCCACCAGTTCCTTGGATTGCTGTGCTGGCTGCTCTTGGGAAGGAGAAAGGAGGGGAGGTGGAAACCTCCATCACTTGAACTTCCTTGGTTGGAAAGCACGTGAGGTTTCTGTAGTGCTTTTGAGGAATAGCAGCAAATGGGCAGTGATTCTCACTACCAGGTTTATTTAGGGTTTATTTAGTGGCAGAGGCACTAAATAAATAAATAAATAACTATTTCAGAGGCACTGAAAGAAGGAACAGTGCTCAGTGCATTGCATTGATGTGCAGATTCACGTGTGTTTGAGTGTCAGAAGCTGGTCAATACCAAAGTGGTCCTTGAGGGCAGAGGAGGAGGACGTTTCCCAAAGCCTGATCTCAGCTGCTGGTCCCAGTCCCCTCCAAATGTGGCCCCACAACGCTGCGAAGCCCGAGCACGGAGGGCTGGCTGAAGGAAGGGAGTGGCAATGTGAATTTAGAATTTCCTGCTGTTTTAATACCCAGAATTGATCTGCTTTCTGATTAAGGAGGAAGAGGTGCTGAGAAAAAAAAAAAAGGGGCAAAAAAAAAAGCAGAAGCAGGGGGGTGCGGGGTGGCTTCCCAAATCTCAGCTGGCGTCAGGGCTGGGTGCTGCAACCCTGGCTGGCAGCAGAAGAGTGTGGCTCCAGGAGTCTGTCTGTGCCTTGAGATGTGTTCTTTTTCAACTTCCCTTCTCTCTGAAGCAGACTGCCGAGCCACCGAGCTGCTGAGCAAACTCCCTGGGCACGCGAGAAAAGGTTTTTCCAGCAGAGCTGGGTCACTGTAGTTTTACTGGCAAAGCCTCTTAAGCATAAATGAAGATTATACTGGCGAAAGCTTCTGGTGGTACAGTTTATTCTGGTACAAATGAGCTATACTGGGAAAAAAAAGCACCTCTGCTCTGTTGTAGTTGTTTCTGCTCTGGGACGTTTTGTGGTCTAGAAATGTTAAAATCACAGCCCTTCTTGATATTGCTGTGTCAGCAAAAGCTGTTGCTGGCTGTCGGGCTGCTGCAGACGTGCCCTGGTCGAGCAGCAGCGCCTGGAGAGTCCCGTGCACTGGCTGATAAAATGCAACAGGGAAGTATTGCAAGGGCTGGTGGTGTGGTTGGATGCTTTGAGCAACCACAGCTCCCCAGGGGGGGGTCTAACCTGCCACATCCCCACATGGATATTGCTGGTCCAGACTGGCGGTTTGTGCTGTTGGCCCCAAGGATGCCAAAGGGATGGAAAATAGCAGTGGAGCTGCCCAGGAACATTTGGTACTTGTCTGAGTGTCTTATGGGGACAAATGTTTTATGTCAATGCTTTCTTCCCTTAGTGAAAATTAATAATAGTAAAAGAGTGTTCTCCATCACGGAGCCAGAAGGGGAGCAAAAAAATATGGAGAAGGTTGATGTAGCAGTTGAGGTGCTGACCTGGGCCTGGCAATAGCCAGGATCTATTCCCAGCTTTGGCTCTGGTTTCCTGTATGACCTTGGTGAAGGTCACTGGAGCCTGTGCCCTGCTTGTGCTGTCCATGTCTGGTAGCGGGGCTGCTGCCTCATTGGGGGCATTGCTCTCCCCGTGCCTCAGTTTCCCCCCTGCCCTGGGGAGCAGGGATGGTGGCATCCAACAGAACTCTTGCCAATACAGGTATCTGCTGAGGGAAAGGGCAGCGATGAGCACCATGGCAGAAAAACAAGATTTGGGCTCCTTATCTTGAGGCTCCATCACAACCTGTGTTTTGTGTGTGATGGGTTCAGCTGAAGCCTGTTCCTCTGGCACAGAGGAGAGAGGGAAGCACGCACAGGGCTCTGTGCACACACACAACTCCACTTCTTGAGGTGGATCATGTGGCCCTGCCCTAAATGTCTTATTCTTCGGGAAAAATTCCCATCCAAATTCTGTGGCTCGCGGGTTCGCAGTTTAGAGGAAGAAAAAGAGCTTCATTGCAAATTCTTTAGCTGCTGAAGAGCTCTTGTTTCCAACCTCCCAACTGCCATGGGGCATCTTATAAGATATATAGAGGCCGTTGTGTTTAAACAAAGGGCACACAGAGAAAATAGCTGCAATTTATGGGTGCGGCAGGAGGGGAAATGCTTTGAGAACAACTCTTTTTTTTCTTTTCAATTTAGAAACAGGCACAGAGTTTATTTTGGTCAAGAGATAGTCACATGCAGTGGCTTTAAATGGCAAAATTACGCAACGAAAATGGATGGTCTCACACTACTGAAGATGCATTTGGGAAAATACCTCTCCCATGCACTGCAGTCCAGGCGGTACCCAGCAGTTTGGAGGTTTAGTTATTTCTGTTAAGGATATTTCCTCAATCTAGGCTTTTTTCCTTATATTTTTTTTCCTAGTGCTCCTTTAGCATTCAAGGTCCTCTAGGATGCTTGTGATGAGTGAGGAGGGTGGACTTCTCATGTCCAGCTCTGGATCCCCATCTCTCCACCTCATTAGCTCCCCCAAATGCATCTTCCCACTGGGAGCGTTGCCCCTCAAGCTGGGGGCTGGCAGCACCTGTGCTGAGTTGCCCAAGGTGGACTCTTGATTTTGCCAAAAAAACCCCCCAAAAACCCCCAAACCCTGTTCCATATTTGCTAGTCGGTTGTTTTGGGTTGCGGAGGAGGAAGCGTTTGGATGAGAAGTGGAAACTTCCTGGTGTCCAAGGGGTTGCTTTGAACTGGGCTTTGGGGTGTGATGCTCTGGAGGAGTTCAGGTCTGGTTCAGATTTCAGAGTGTTTGGCCAAGGGTTTTGGGTGAAAACACACCTAAATGTGTCTGTGCCTTCTCCCTGATGGGCCTCTTCAATGCAAGGTCACTGCTCCTTTTGCCTCCTTCCCTTTTTGTTGTTGTTGCCTGAATTATTTTCTCCAGAACAGCCCCACCACACACACCCAGTTCCTCACTGGGTGCCGGGGGTTGCATCTGCTGGGAGGGTGCAGGCGAGGGGAGCGGGCTCGGAGACGCAGAACACCCGGGAATGGGGAGCTCCCGTGGTACCCAGGGGATGGGTATTTCAGGAGAGGTGCTGGCCCCACACATGCTTTGCTTTCTGGTGTGCTTGAGTAGGCACGGGCTAGTCGCCAGTAACCTGCCTGTGACCTCTCTTGCCTCAGATATTCAGGACCTTTTCAAAGGAAGGACTGTGCTCCGTTGCTTCCCTTCTCCAGCAGGTCAAGTGCCTGTTTCCCCTGGCCGGGGGATCCAGTGCATCCTTGGATGTTGGCCATCCATCACCTGGGCTAGTGGGTATTTCTTGGGGGGACTTCAGGCTGGCTGAGACCCCATACCCAGACACACGGCTGCTGCAGAATGAGCTCCTGCCTTCCTCCCTGGAGCCGGGGTGCTGGCAGGGGCACATCCCTCCTCCTGGCTCCCTGGAGCACATGGCAGCACCCAGCCCTGCTCTTCCTCCCAGACAAGTCATGGGAAAGCAGGGAGCTGGGAAGCACGATCCCACCACGCTGAGCCCCAGGAGTAGATCCCAAAGCCTCGAGGCATTTCCTGGGGTTCCTTTTGTGCCACTCTCATGTCACTCAGCCACGGGGGACGTGGTGGCCAGCGGTGATGGGATGCTGGGTGCTGTGATGGGATGCTGGGTGCTGTGATGGGATGCTGCGTGCTGTGATGGGATACTGGGTGCTGTGATGGGATGCTGGGTGCTGGGATGGGATACTGGGTGCAGTGATGGGATGCTGGGTGCTGTGATGGGATGCTGGGTGCTGTGATGGGATGCTGGGTGCTGCAGTGGGATGCTGGGTGCTGTGATGGGATGCTGGGTGCTGTGATGGGATGCTGGGTGCTGCAGCGGGATGCTGGGTGTGGCAATGGGATGCTGGGTGCTGTGATGGGATGCTGGGTGCTGTGATGGGATGCTGGGTGCAGTGATGGGATGCTGGGTGCTGTGATGGGATGCTGGGTGCTGTGATGGGATGCTGGGTGCTGTGATGGGATGCTGGGTGCTGCAGCGGGGTGCTGGCTGCACATCTCTTTGTAAGAGGAGCCTTGCTGGGCCTTCACTTCCCCATGCTGGGATTTCC
Source organism: Aegotheles bennettii (assembly GCA_013398125.1). Classification (NCBI taxonomy): domain Eukaryota; kingdom Metazoa; phylum Chordata; class Aves; order Caprimulgiformes; family Aegothelidae; genus Aegotheles; species Aegotheles bennettii. The sequence continues at coordinate 1,202,246 of VZRW01013715.1, read as the reverse complement.
CTGCCGGGATTTGTGATCTCCAGGGAAGATTGCCGGGGCTGGACTTGCTGTGGGTTCAGCAAGTGCATCCCCCTCTGTGTAACCCTCTATTTGCTCCAAAACCCCGGAGAGGCAGCCGATGCCACGCAGGTGACTGCAGACAATTCCCAGAGTTCAGTTAACTTTGGGGCTTGCACAGTCAAAAGCAGTGGCTCCCAAACCCTTCCATGAACAGCCCCTGGGCAAGCAACCGTGCCTGTGCCTCCTCCTCTCTGGGCCAGTGTTTGGTGGTGTGAACTGGGGGGGTCCTGGCAGGTGTTGGGGTGAGCGGTGTCGATGCTGAGGGGCCCCTGCTGCCTTCTGGCAGCTCCTCCTCACCACCCCCCCGGGGGCCACCAGCCAGCCCCTTCCTCGCAGGGGATTGTTTTGCAAGTGGCGTGACAGGATGAGGAGGAAATGTGCCGGGAATGGCCCCATGGCTCCTCTCGGGAGAACTGGAGTCTATTTTTAATGCCCCCTTCCCGCCCCCCTTCTCTCCCTCCCCCGGGACAGTGGGGTGCGGGCAGACCCAGCCTGACTGCTGCTGCCTGCAGAAAGCTGCCCGTGCAGCAGGCAGGCATGTTCCTCTGTGCCAACACACATGGACCTGCCCATGGCACACTCGTGCCCTGGGTCGATGCACAAACCACTCGTGCAATGCACAAACCACTCGTGCAATGCACAAACACACTCTGGCTGCCCAATCCCCCTCCCATGGGTGCTGGTTCCCTACTCATGGCCCAGCCCTGCTGCAAGAATCTGAATTACCCTGCAGCAAGGAGGGTGTCTGTCTGCTCCCATGGTGGGGTTCCTACCTGGGCACCAACTGCCTCTGCAGCAGGGTTTAGAGCTGGGGTACGGTGGGTGAGCGAGGTGGAGGAGGGTGGTGATGGCTGGCTCTCGAGGTGGAGGTGCTCTCCGTGCCTGTCTTAACACCAGCGTAGGTGCTCCAGCAGAAGGTGGTTTTGGAAGATGAAGGATGGACTGGGAATTTGGGACGGTGGTTGGAAAGCAGCCCCTTGGCAGGGCGAGGAGCAGGGGGCTTGCTGTGGCAGTGTGTCAGCCTGTCCTAGATCAAACACTCAGCCCTGTTTCTCTCTTCTCTTACAGATTTCTCCAACCAAGTCAATTCCACATCCCTGAACTCTCCCACGAGCCGGGGGCCCATGGCCACCCCATCCCTCCACCCGTCCATCGGGCCGGGCATCGGCTCCTCGCTGGGCTCCCCGGGCCAGCTCCACTCACCCATCAGCACCCTCAGCTCGCCCATCAATGGCATGGGACCTCCCTTCTCCGTCATCAGCTCCCCCATGGGCCCACACTCGATGTCCGTCCCCTCCACGCCCAGCCTGGGATTTGGCACCAGCAGCCCACAGGTAAGGGGAAGGTGATGGGGAGGAGCCACCTCCATGGGTTCCTGACCCAGACCCACTGGCCAGGCAAGCACAGGGAGATAAAGCCCATTGGAGGCAAAAAGCAAAAGCCCAAGGGGAAAACTAAAGCAGAGTCATCCTGGTCCTCTGGCCAGAACTGGGTGGCTGCAGCTGCCTTTGGGGCTGCCCTGGGTGGGCTAGGGGGGAAACAGCACAGCCAGGGTACAGCATCCATCATATCCCATCACTTGTCCATCCCCAGGCTGGGGGTGAAAGGGGAGCAGTGACTACCCCTGGATCACCTGGGGGCTGCTGTAGCTCTGGCAGGAGCCGGAGCCACCCTAGGACATCCCCCTGCTTCTCTCCAGAGCAGTCCTGTCCCCTCCCTGGGTACCAGCACATCCCCTCTGTGCACCGAGGGGTCCCTGCCCGCTGGGGCTGCTTTCTCCTCGTAGGCAAAGGGCTGATGTTCTCTGGCTGAAGATTATGTAAAAAACCTCCAACTCCAGGGAGATAAGCTCTTTGTAAAAATAGCAAGCTCGAGGCTCGCTGGCCAGCCCCTGCCACCTGTTGTGGCTGCTCGCACGGTATATGTTTAGTAAAAGGGCAGATTAAGGAATTGGCCACCACCTGCCACTCGCTGCGGGTTTATTTATTCCAGACTCCTCTCTGGGAGTCGAGCACCTGCCAGCACCTTTATTTTTAAATATTGGCCTGATTTATTTCCAGAGATAACAGGACCCCCCCAAGGCATCCTCGTGCTGGCCGGAGAGGTGGCAGCTTTATTTGCCTTTTGCTGGGCTTCTCCCATGCAGGATCCAGCCCAGGACCCCCAGGAGATGTGTGGGGACCTGGTGTGGCTGGGTCCAGCTCCCCAGGGATGGAGTGGGGTGGACCTGTCACCTCCCATCCCATGGCTGAGGGAAGGGGAACTGAAACGGCCCCTGGGAACGGGCGGCCAGAGCAAAATTAGCAGTGAGAGCACCAGAATGGTGGGGAAGCAGTGGGAAGGGGGGATGTGAAGCAATGCTGGGGTGAGCCACAAGCCGGGGAGGAAGTGGGGAAGGGGTGATGCACCCCCAGCTCCAGTGGTAAGGCAGGGGTGGCTTTGGGGACCAGTGAGCTGGGGGAACTGAAATAAAACCCAGCTTGAGGGCAGAAAGGGGAATTGAGAGCAGGCACAGCTCCAGCCCTCCTGGCACGGTGCAAGTGCCCATCTCTTGCTTAGGGACTCATCTGAAGTGGTGTTCCTAGAGGTGACAGGCAGGAGGTCTTTAGCCTGATGGCTCCTGCCATCTGTTCCCTGTCTGGGCGCATGAGATCGCTGTCCCCATCCCCATCCGTGCAGTGGGCAGAGGAGCCTACCTGGGCCCAGGGAGGAGGAGGAGGAGGAATAGGAGGAAGAGAAGGAGAAGGAGGAGGAGGAGGAGGGGAGGAGGAGGAGGAGGAAGAGAAGAAGGAGGAGGAGGAGAAGGGTGTGGGCAGGCAGCGGGGAGGATGCTCAGAGGGGAGCACAGCCCCCCTGCACGGGTTGGCGAAGCACCGGGGGTAATGAGGCGTGTGGCCCCCGTCGCCGGGCGGGGATGGCACTGATGGAAGGTGGTTTGAATCAGATGGCAGATGCCACTTGCCATCAGGCCATGCCTCGTCGCCTCTGGAAGCCCAGCGGAGCAGAAGGGCACATGGTGGTGGGTCCCGCGGGGTGGGTCCCCTCTGCCCTGGCTCCTGCTGGCACCGTGGTGGGAAGGAGCTGGTAGGCTCCCAGAGCTGGGACACTTTGCCTCTCCTTTGGTCCAGCAGAGTCAAGGAGCCCTTGGTGGCAGTGCCAGGGGATGCTCGAAGCTCTCCCAGTGTCCTCCCTCCGGCACTCTGCGCTTTCTGGGACCTCTCACGGCTTCCAAACGCAGCCCCAAAATGAGGGGATGAGGCAGAGTGTCCTGCTGCAGGGTCCCAGCACCCAGGGAACCCTCAAGCCCCTTGGAGAAGGGATGCTGGTGCTGGGGCTGGGCAGAGGTGTGGAGGGCAGGAGCTGGCAGGGGTGTTTTTCAGTGGTGAGCAAGGTCCCAGCCAGACCAGGAGGCTGCACCCAGCATCCCTGCTGCTGACTGGTATTTAACCCTCTTACCTAAAGATTCTGGGAAAAGAGGGTAAAAAAGCAGGGTTGGAAATAAGGGCTGAAAGGGAGGGACTTTCCACATGGTTGGCAGCCAGCAGCCACCCCAGACATCTCTGCCAGCAGAGCGGGGCGCCCGGGGGCGAGCGGGGAGAGATCAGACGCAGGATTAGGCTTTTGCAGAGCCGGTCTCTGCCTCTGCACAATGCTCTTTGTAAGGGTGTCTGGGGGACGGGAGAAGGGTTTTTTCCCTTTGGATGGGAGGAGGGATAAAGCCCTGCTTGCCAGAAGGGACGTGATTTGGTCCCGGGTGCAATGAACTGAACAGGGAAGGGAGAGGCGCCGCGGAACCCTGGTGTCACTGGGGAAGCAGAGCACCAGTTCCTCCCTTGTCCCTGCTGGGTGGCTGAGCTGGGGTTGTCCTGCCCAGAGCAGAAATGCTGCGCCAAGGTGGGGGGGAGGGCACTGCCTCCCCCCTCTGCCTCCTCCCTATCTGCACGTGCTGCCGGTGTCGGGGGGAAGGCGTGGGGCAGGCGCCGGGGCGGTGTGGGAACCCCGGGGTGCACGTGCTGAGCTTTCGGGCTGACGCTGCCAGAGGAACTGATGACTTCCCCCAGCCTGGCCAGGGGCTGACTCAGCTCTGAGCAGGGCGTCCTGCTGATGCACGGGGCCGTGGGGGGTGGTGGGACCCCCATCCCCCCTGGGCTGGCGCAGGGACAAGGCTCAGGGCTCTCCTCATCTTCCTCTGCCCATCGTCACCCCAGGATGCTGTCGGGGGGCTGCTTGGGTGGACCCCGGGAGCTGCTGGGGCTGAGGGAAGTGGTGGCAAAAGGCATCTTCAACAGACAAACAGTGGCCGTGTGGCAGTGGCCAGGGTGGCTCCAGCCATAGCCACAAGCTGCACCTGGGAAACGGCTCCATTTCCCAGGAGGAGCACTGGGAGGCGTTTCTGGAGCTGGTGGAGGGATGAGCTGCTGCAGTGCCAGCAGCCCCTGCTTGCTGGGTAGCACAGAGAGAGGCTCTGCTTGGGGACTCACAGACCCCAAAGGGAGATGCTGCTGCCTGGGGACCCGTTTGTCCCTCCCCTCTGCCCTGTCTCAGTGTGACTGAGCAGCAGCTGAATCCCTCAGCAGCACCAGATCCTGCTGCCTTCCATCCATCAGCTGGCATGGGCAGAGGGAGGCAGATCCATCCTATTTCTCCAGGGTGGGTTTACCTTGCTCTGTTCTGCAGTTATTAGTCATCTGCCTGCCAAATATTCCCCACCAGCCTGGAGACTTTAAAGCCAGAGGAATGGCCGTGCCTCTCTAATTGACAGACCACAAGCCCTGGGACTTCCCTGAATTAATTTGTGACAAGTGCAATTGCTGAGTATCTCTATTAGGAGAGAGAAACACAACAAACAGAAACACAAATCCTGTGTATCCAGCCGGGATTTAGGAGTTGGCAGGGATGGCAGCTCTGCAGCAGGCTGGTCCCCAGGAGGAAAGCCACAGCTCTCCTGGCCAGTGCTACATCCTGGGCTGTCCCAGCCTGACTTCCCCATCCACCCCTGGACCTCCTCGAACCTGCCCTGGGGTGGGCAGGGTTGCTGTGAGCTTCTCTCCCTTACCAAGATGGTCTTAGATCTCCGTGACTCGGTTTCTCCCTGTACGTGGGGGATACCAGCCCTGCCCTGGTGCTCAGGGTGATGTGAGAACCAGCCCAGGAATCCTTCACTCCATACCAGTGCCACGGGGAAATGCCAGCACCCAGCTTCCACCAGGTTCTCCACTTTCCTCAACAGCTTTTAGGGGCTGAGCTCACTGGGAGGGAAGGAGAGGCATGTGGAGAGGGTGCTGGAGGTTGCAGAGAAGTGTCCCACCCAAGCCAGCTCTGGAATGCCCAGGCCCCATTGCAGCTGGGATCTACTTATTTGCTGTGAAGCTTTGCTTTGGCGAGATAGTGCTGGGAGGAGATCTATGAACTGCAGAGCTGAGGTGTCCTGGACTCCATCATCCATGCAAGCCCTTTTATGCCAGGGCATCAGCTGAGCGCTTGTGCCTTTGGTCTCTGGACTCGTGCTCAAATCCTCCTCTTGGTTCAACTTTGTGGGTGGGTGGTTTAAACTGTAGTTGTCCCCTGCTGCAGAGCTGGTTTGACCCTGCATGCCCCAGCTCCCCACTGAGTGCTGTGCTTCTGTCTTGCCAGCTCAACTCGCCCATGAACCCCGTCAGCAGCAGCTCAGAAGACATTAAACCACCCCTGGGGCTCAATGGAGTCCTCAAAGTGCCAGCACATCCCTCAGGAACGATGGCCTCCTTCACCAAGCACATATGTGCCATCTGCGGGGACAGATCTTCAGGTAAGGCTGGTGCCTGCCCTGGGGGGGCTCACAGCAGCGTGTGGGTGCCCTGGGAGAGCGTGGCCAAGGTTTCAGGGGCCCTTGGGACTCTCCACTGGGAGAGGAGCCACCCGTGCCCTTGGAGAAGGGGATGGAAAATCCCTTATTTACCAGTGTCCCCCAGCCCAGCTGGTCTGGGGCAGGCTCTGACCCAAGCCAGGAGACCCCAGGTCTCTGTTTAGTGGTGGTGTTCCATCCCCAGCCCATCAGAAGACAAGGCATTAGTGAGTGTCCCTCTCCCTACCCACCCTTTGATCCGTCACATCCCACCAGATAAAAAGATGTGCTGCACGTGGAGTCTCTCCCCTTGTGCAAGATAAAGATGTGCCAGTTCCCTTTATTCTCATGGTGTTCTAAAAGCTTTTTGCTCCGTAAGTGCCTGGTTTGTGAGGTCCTTAGGGACACCTCCTGCGCTGGGAGAGACCCTGGGAAGAGCCGATGGTCTTTGTGGGGAGCGAAAGGGGGAGTTGGGGGCACCCAGGACATTGAGGAGTCCTTTTAACCCGAGTTGCATGCCCCTGCAGGTAAACATTACGGGGTTTACAGCTGCGAGGGCTGCAAGGGCTTCTTCAAGCGCACGGTGCGGAAAGACCTCACCTACACCTGCCGTGACAACAAGGACTGCTTGATCGACAAGCGCCAGCGCAACCGCTGCCAGTACTGCCGCTACCAGAAGTGTCTGGCCATGGGCATGAAGAGAGAAGGTAAGGCAGAGACACCCTGGCCTGAGCACCCAGGGGTGCTGCGGGTACCTTGCCTTCCTTAGGAGACTCTGGCTGGCTCCTGCCTGTTGGCAGCGTGGCAGCACCATGTGCACCAGAGAACCATGTGCACCAGAGAACCACATGCACCACGGACCTCACCAAGGGCTGCCTGTGCTGGGGGGCCAAAAATGTGTGTGTCCCATTCACGTTTTGCTTCTGCGCCACAGCCAGGGCCTCCAAAGCAGCACTGAGTCCCAGAGTGGTACCTGGGTGATGGGTGGTTGCACATCATCAGTAAAAGAGGCAGCAGCCGGAGACCCCGAGCACAGCACGGGGAGCAGGGGGGCGATGGAAGCAGCAGGCAGTGCTCACAGGGTTGGTTGTTTGCTGACCTGGGACTTGCTCTCCCAGTTTCACACCGGCTGCCACATGTTGGGTGCAGCGATGGCAAAGCCACTGAGCTTTTCCTTTTGCCTGCAGAGCCCCAGCAGAGGTCTGAGAGCTGTCAGGGCTGTGTGCATTTCGGGTGACAAATGCTGCTGCCTGGCCTGGCCCTTCTTTCTCTGTGTGACATGGGGTGTCACATCCTGGAGAACCTGAACTAATTTGTGCTGATTAGGGGACATTGGCAAGGGAAAGATCATGTTTGATTTGTTGGTTGCTGATCCCCATGCTGCTGGGGAGGTGAGAGGCTCCTGTGCTGTGTGCGGTGCTCACCTTGCTCAGGAGGGGCAGGGACACTGAAGGATGGTCCTTGTTGGCAGAGTGTGCTCCTCAGGCACCAGCACTGAGCACCAGCTGGTCTAACTCAGTAACATCACCCACCAGTAGCAATACTGGTTTATTTCTCATTGGGAAGAAGAAAGAAATTCAGCCTTGTGGAAGATATCTCTCCCCTCACTAGAATTTAAATTTAGGATCTAAAGCTCCCTGGCAGTGCCTCTTCTAAATGCTCTTTTTAAATGCTGACTGTGTCTGTTTCAAGCTGCTGGCAGAAGAGGCTTCTACCAGACACGATGTCAGAATGACCCCGTGGTGCTGCTCAGTTCCCTGCTGCCGTCTCCCCTTACATCTTCGGAGCTGCGCTCGCCTCCCTGCCCGGCCGATAAACCTGTCCCTCCGCCGAGTCGCTCTGCTTGGGATGAGCAGGGCTCCAGCCCAGCTCCCTTTGAAGAGCACTTAGTCTTGTCTGGAGCGTTGATTAAATAGGGCAGCGCCGGAGCTGCAGTGAGTGTTGAGCAGACCCTGCCACGCTCCATTTACGGGGTTACTTGAGGACCCACCACGAGCAGAGTCTTCAAATGTCAGCGCCGTCTCTGCACTGCATCGAGCTGGGAGGTGGGGGCACCCAGGGGACCTCTCCGGTCCTGCAGAGCTTAACCCTTTGGTGCTTGGGAGCAAAGGTTTCTGGCCCAAGCAAGGACAGGTTGCTCAGGAGGCAGTGGCCCTGCCAAGTGTGACTGTAGACAGAAGTTTAGTTGGAGTGAGCATGTGGTTGGAGGGAGCAGAGAGACGATAATACATTAGAATCATAGAATCATCCTGGTTGGAAGGGACCTCCAGGGTCATCAAGTCCAACCTTTATCCCATCATATTCCTGACCATTGGACCATTAGACCATGGCCTCATTGCTTTTGATGGAAACACAGTGCACAGCTTGAACCCTCAGGGAACACCACCAGGCACAGGTTGGGGTGCTTGTGGCCCCCCACGCTCACCCACAGCAATACATGTTTGATAGAGGGTTTAGAACAGCTGCTCCTTGGAGCCATCATCATGGAGCAGTAGCAGGGTCTCCCAGCTCCTCATCCTCTGCCCTTTCCTCACCTCCTCTTTTTCTTACCCTGTTTGCATCACTTCCAGCTTGTTGGGAAAGAGGAAACCTCTATTGTTAAATGGAGACGTTCAGAAAATGCCTCTAAAGATGAGTGGTACAGTGCAGGCATGGTTCTTCATGTGCCAGGGGCTGGCTGCTTTGCAAGTGGGCAGAGCCATGGGGCGTGCTGGATCCCATGGGAGATGTGTGGTAGGAGGAGGAAATGAAGGAAGGAAAGTCCCAGCAGACTAAAAAGAAGCCAGGAAGCCTCCTGTGTGTTCAGCAGCAGCACTTGCTTCTTAGGAGAGAAATGTAGGTGTAGTAGATGTGGAGCATGCCATCACCCTGGCATTGCCTCCAGAGCCTTGCCCTGGCAGCTGGAGACCCTCTTTCCTTTCAGACCCTCAGGACACCTCATCCAACATCTGTAGGGAAGGGAACACCAGCAGTAATGCTTGAACTCTGGAGCCTGCACTGACATCCTCTGAGCTGGTACCTGCTCTGTGCCTACCACTAACGGTGATTGCATGGGCAGCACCACTGAAATTACAGGGCCATTAATTAATTCCTAAACGGTGGTGGAATTCCCCAGGGAGCGCGTACAGTCTGAGGACTCTATTAATTCATCTTGATTAACATTAGCACAATGAATACCAAATGAATTCATAACGATCAGCCAATTATTTAAAAGTGTGACAGATGGGTTCTTCGTAACTCCAGGAGAGCACTCGGGCAGTGCTGGCTGATCTTCTGATGGCAGCACTGCACGAGGAGAGCTTTGGAGAAGGGCAGGAAGCTGGTGCATTGGTGATCAGTAGATATTTGGGGTATAATCTCCATGCAGGGAGAGCTGGAGTAACTCCCCCAGGCCCAGATAAAGCTCTCTCTGGTTAGAAACCTAAATTTTCAGTGCTTGTGGCAGGTTTGGAGATATCCTAGCATTGTCCTAAGACCTGAAAGTGAGAAGTTGAAGAAGTTTGACCCAAAAACCTGGGCCAAAAGGGTAAAAGGAAGGGGTCCCTTATGTAGCTAAGAAGTTGGCTTAAAGGAGTAAAATCAGTGGTAGCTCTTGGGCAGCTGATGGAGCTGTGGAAGGGGAATCTTCAGGTGAACATGCTGAGAACAAACCTGGAAAGATGGACCTTGACCATGTGCTCCAGGAAGGAGCCTGGCCCGTGGAGGAGGGAGGCAGAGGGTGGCCGTGGGGTGCTGCTGGAAGGATGGGGAATTGCTTCAGGGCTACAAGGCTTTGCTTTTGCAATCAGGTCTCAGGGATCTTGGCTTGAAGGGGTGAAAGCCTGCAGAAGCAGAAGATGTCTTCTGGTCCATGCATCTCTTCTGGCTGCTCCCTGTTAAAAACATTTAAGATAGATCCTAACGCAGCGCTCATGGTGAATGAGCCTTCTGGACTCTGAGATATTGCAGCTATAATAAATAAGCAGTCGGGAGCATTTTCCCCCTGTGAATGACTGCCAGCTGTGTGAGCCTTTCGTTTTTCTACTCTGTCTCCCACTAAATACCGGATAGTCAACAAAATTAAGATTACCATCAGGGATCTTGACTAATGCAGGGATTATTATTGTGGGGGTGTCTGTTTGCATCCAGCAGCATAACTCTCTCTGCTTGATCTGTTCCTCATTAGGGTCTAAGGTGTCTGTGTATCAGCAGCCTTGTGTTTTAAAGGGAAAAAGTGGAAGCTGTTAGGGAGGCAGAGGTCTGGTGAGGAGGTGGGAGTAAACACCGAGGGTCCTGGGATAAAGGCGCCTTGCGTGTGATGCCATGAGCTGGGGGTTAACTTCAGAGGTGAAGGGGGTCACTGGTGACTACAAACGCCATGGCCCCGAGTTGCTGCCTCGTGTGACGAAGTCCCGGCCCCACCAGTGCTGGCAGCGCTGCCGGGATCGCACAGCGAGCAGGAAATACCAGCGAGGAGCCCTTTCTCATGCTCCCTCCGCCCGCCCTTGGACGGCTCACAGGGAGCAGACGTTGGGAACCGGCACAGCCCGGCCCCGCTCCGTCTCCTGCCTCTCCTTCCCCCAGCGCTGCCTCCGGACATGAGCGGCTCCATGCGTGAGCCAGGCTGTCCCCGTTGGACCTGCTGGGCTGCCCAGTTTGTTGACTGGAGGCTGCCACTCGTGGAGCTGAAGCTGGCAGCCCGAGTGCTTTGTGGAACACTGATGGTGGGATTGATGACAACTCGGTGAAGTGGATGTTGGTGCTGGGAAGCTCGTAGCCCATCTGGAGACCAGAAGGCTGTCCTCCCCCAGCAGCTGTGTCTCAGGCTGCAGAACTGACCTCCAAGATCGTTCCTACACCCAGGCGCAGATGCCGTAAGAGCGATGGCCTGGGTTCAGCATGGCTGGAGCTTGCCTCCATCAGCTGCCAGGACATGATCCCGAGTCATGCTCTGAGGACCCGGGACATCTTCTCTCCATTTGCATGCCTGATCTCTAACTCCAAGGCTTCATTGAACTTCACAGGCTGAGATAGTTCTTCCTCTTTCCCCGTGTTTGTGGGTTGGTTTTCCCCCTCTCTCTTGCATTGAGGGATTGAAGGGGTTTGACTTGTAGCACTGCCTGCAGCTTGGAGACCTCCACCTGTGTCCAGGGAGCTGCTCAGGTAAATCACTTAGTCCCAGGGGACTGAAGTTTCCCCTGGTTTTAACCCAGAGTGTCTTGGAGCTCAGTTCCTGCACTACCACAGCCATCATTTTGCCGTGTCCAATCCCCCTGCCATGGCTGTGCAGCCCCCCAGGGCCATCCCAGCTCCTGGAGCATCTTGGGTCCAACAGCAGCAAGAGGAGTCTGGGGAGAAAGAGCAGGAATTCAGGTCTCCAACCCACTGTCCAAGTGATGTAGAAGCAGGGAAGTGGCCATACCCCAGTGAAGGGGCAAAGTTCAATAGCACGGTTATTTTTAGTAATAATTTTGGAATGGAAAATGCCTTTCAGTTTAATGAGCTGGTTTCTTATATCCTTTTAAAGTGCTGCTGTTTAAAGCAGCTAGTTAGATGATGCTGGGTTTGTTTTTTTGTCTTTAAGGATGCTCTTAGGTTGAGAAAAAGGGTTTGGTTTATGGTTTTCTCTCATTGCTTTGGTGATGTTGCTGTTTGTTTATACTTCACAGTGGCCAGCTTTGAGAGTGCAGTGAGCTGGCCATTGGTGTTGTTGTTTTCCAGAGCCTTTCCCCATGTGGATTGACTGCATGCAAAGGTCTCAATCCACTTTTTAACACTCCATTTCACCAAAGTTACTTTTTTTATCATCACGGTGCTATTTTGCCTATCTCAAAACAATGCAGAATTCAGTTGAAAATGGAGAAAACACCACCATTTGTTTCTTGCAGCTTTGGGGGTTGTTTGCAGTAGTAGAAAGCTGCATCTTGGAGGAAAAAAAAAAAAGGAGACACACGAAAGCAAAGCAGAAGAAGCACTGAATTAGTTTCCTCAGCTATCATGGCATTTTCCATATAAACAGGTACCCCAGGCATAAACGCTTCAAGATGCTGATGATAAGATGTAGCATCATAAAAAGGCAGCAGAGCCTAATAAATTCCAGTGCTAGTGAAACGGAAATGCCCAGTATCCCTCCACCCAGCACTTCATAAATAAAGCAGCCACCCACTCGTAGGCTCAGAGGAGACTGGGTGGGTTTGGGTCTTGGAGGCCACCAGAGCCCCCAGGCTCTCCGTGAGGAGGGCAGTGTGTCCTGGCAATGCAGGGGCACATCCTTGAAATTCACCCAGGTTGGATTGGTCTGGGAAGCAGCAGCATCCTTGTTTGCCCTGTGGATGCCTGCATCTGCTGGGGAATGGCAAGGAGCAAAGAGGATGAAGGCAGGAGAGGATCCGAGTGTGCTAAGGAAAATGGGAGAGCCAAGGCCAAAAAATGCATCTTCTGTTCACCCTGGGCATTCCCACTGCCCCAGAACCAGGCTGAGCATCAGTGGGAGTGAATTATCCTTCCCTCTCCTCCCCCCTGGAAAGAACTAAACCCCAGGCAGTCATCCCCGCCGTTGTTCCTGGAAGGGCAGATTTTCATCTCAGAACCAAGCGCTCATCTGTATTAACTGGGTAAGTGGTAATTAGGAGCTGCTGTAGCCTCCAGCTCTCTCCCAGCAAACAAACAAGCCTGCGATGCTCCTACCCACAGGGGCTCTCCACCTCGGTGGAGAATCCTGTCCCCTTTGTGCCTTTTCCTCCCTGGTTTCCTATGGCACAGAAGTGTGGTGCCCACTGAGTGTGGCAGTGCCCGTGGTGGTGGCCGTGCCATGGTGGGGGGGACCCGTCACCTGTGTTTCATCTATGATGAAGCTTTAAAAACAGAGCATGTGCTTGTTGTCTGTCTTCTTTTGTTTTAAAATCTCATTAGTCTGCAGATCACAGCCTCGGGTTTCTCTCCACAAGGCCAAGGCTTGAAAAGGAAAGAACTTTTGTCTGAGGATTGGGATTCTGGGGTGTTCACACGTCTCAAAGAGCAGGGACTTGGTGATGTTCATCATGAGGCGGCAGGAGCTGGGAATGCTGCAGGGGGTTCTCAGCGGTGTCCTCCAAGTCCTTCCTCAGCTTGTTCTTCTCCAGCAGCTGGAAAGTTCATTACTCCACCGCAGCCACCCACTCTGGTGGGTTTGGGCACCTGAGTGAGGTTTGTTGCTCGCTTTGCAATGGACTCAAACCTACGTATGGAGCCATCAGATGCTGCACCACGGGCAAAGGCAAGGTGTCCAGTGTTGGTGTGCACACTGGCAGAGGATCCAGCTGGCATTTTTGCACATCAGCCCTTGGAGCCGGGCAGCTGAAGCTCATCTGCAATCCACGGGACAAGACATTTGGGTTCTGAAAGAGAGAGAGGTCACAAAGAAGTGGTCTTGACACATGGGGCTCCGTATCTTGCTGTAGCATGGCCTGGGGATGTGCAGATGGGCTGGAGAAGTGCGAGATGAGAGATGACAGGAACCGGCCTTAGGCAAGAACAGGCCAAATCAAGCAGAATGACACGAGAGCCTCTTCATCAGGTGCCATGGAAAACACAGGCTTCTGTCCTTGGCTCGGCTGAGACATAGCTGGAGGAGGTAGGGCTGCCTCTCAGAGCGCTTTGACTGCAACATCTTTTTTTCTCCTCAAGTGGATTGCAGGGTTTAAATGCTTCCCTTCTGTTAAGAGAATCAGACTAGAAAACCTCTCAACCATACGAGTCTCCTTGAAGAGAAATAAAAGCATTGGCACAGCCATCAGCAGAGGGGAGAGCGTGCAGAAGCTCCTCTCGGAAAACACGGCGCGGCAGACGGGGCTGCTGCAACGGCAGCCTGGGACTGCTTTGCCTCACAGGAGAACCTTTTCTGGGTTGCAGCGAGCAATCTGCTTGGCTTGCCTCCTGCATTTTAGATGAACAGACCCACACCGTTGATCCAATGCTGTGCTACCCTCATGACCAGAAAAATCAGCATCGCTGGGAACAGCACGATCCTGGGAGTGGATCTTGTCTAACACCTGCAGCCTGAGCAGTGAGGTGGAAGGACAAGGACACGGGCTCCTCTTGATGGCTTCCTCCATCCATCCATCCATCCATCCATCCATCCATCCATCCACCTATCCCCATAGTTTCTCCAGACGAACCCATCTGCTGAGGCACTGTTGAGTGCAGTGGGAGACAAGAGGGTCACGCTGGTCTTGCAGAGCCCTTGCCAGCCCTTCCCTCCTCCTGATGAGCAGTGGGGATGTGTTCTCCATCCCTTCACCTCATTATCACCATTTTACTGCAGTAAGAGCAAGACAGCCCAACTGAGGTTTGGAAAGGTCCTTGTGGCCTCTCCAGAGTTGAGAATATTTATTTTTTCTTAAATAGACATTGACTGTGCCACAAGGGAGAATTTGGGTTGGAGGAGCCAGTTGCAGAACCCCTTGGTATTTTTGTCTTTAGCCTGTGAGTTTACAGTTACATGAAAGGAAAAGGAAAATCCAGCAGAAGCAACAAGAACCAAATGATATAATGATATTTGTTTCTAAATTTTACTGTGTTACAGGGATGGAGCACCATCCATCCCGGCCCACAAGACTTCTGGGAAGCCGAGAAGAACAAGGTATTCCCATTTCAATATTACCAGACAAGCTGCCATGCAGCTACCACATTTGTGTTTCTCTTTTTAAAAAGATAAAAAAACCCAAAGCCACAAAGAAATCCAGCTCCCAAACCAAATCCATTTGAAAAATGTATTTTTGTCACTTCCACTGTGGTTTTTTTGATTAATCTCCAGTGGCGGTGGGGAGTGGACTCTGGAGGTCCTAGGTCTTTATGGTGAGGGGTCTTCTTACTGGCTTTTTCTTTCATACAAACATCCCATATTGCATGATTTAAAGAAAAAAAACAAAAAAAATGATTTGCTTGAATCCTTTCTCCTTCTTTCCTTCCCCTCACCCACCTGCTTTTTTTCCTGACATCTCAAGAAACGCCGTCCACATTCTTTTCTGACATGGGGATATGTCCCTCAGCATCTCTGCTAAAGAGGAGCACTGACTTGTCAGGTCCTCAGCAGGTCTGGGGAAATACTGATTGCAGTAAATTGCAGACATCTACCAATGGCCTTAAGGCAGTGGAGATCAGAGATGTGGAGGACTCTGCTCCAGAGCTGTATGACTGACAACTCTTAGATACTTTGACCTGCTCCTTGCACCTTGGATATCCCTGGAGCTTCTGAAGCACAGGCTGCAAGGATGGC
This sequence comes from Aegotheles bennettii, assembly GCA_013398125.1. Taxonomy (NCBI): domain Eukaryota; kingdom Metazoa; phylum Chordata; class Aves; order Caprimulgiformes; family Aegothelidae; genus Aegotheles; species Aegotheles bennettii. Next base: position 1,187,127 of record VZRW01013715.1, on the reverse strand, counting down.
CACATCCCCAGGGATATCTGTGTCTTGGAACCCACAGATCACAAGAGGCTTGAACGCTGTCTGCAAATCCCTGTGCCTCTCAGGACAATGTGTTGGGCTTGCCACCCCTGTCTGATGCTTCAGGGTGAATCTGAAACTGGGAGAGCAGAGAGACAAGATCTGAAATCAATTCAGCCTCTGGATCCTGCAGAGGGACACAGCTGGAAGGACGAGGTGACAGTAAGGTGACCATTGGAGCGAAGCTCATGTGCACTGACACCTGTACCCCAGGGCCAGGCTCAGAGCTGGTGCAGGAGTGAACCTGTTGCTCACATGAAGAATGAAGCTGTTCCTACTTCATTCCTTGAGCTGCCTGTAGGGACACAAAATAACATCTACAGCTGATTGAACACCCAGGGGGGTCGCTGCCTCGCAGGCATCCCTGAAAGCGAGTAGGGCTGGGCAGGTGTCCTCTTGTTTCTAAGTGAGGAGCAGGTTGGGTTCATCAAGACCTAGTGCCATGAGTCCTGCGAGGAGGCAATGACTGACCTTGTGGTGCAGGCACCTTGTCCTGCAGGTGCATGGAGCTACTTCTGAGTGGCATGGGAGGATAACGGTGTCTCTGAGCTCAGTGTTGGGAAACAAGGACTGCTTTCCAGCAGCCCGGAGAGCCAGGGATGTAGGATGGATATAGGATGGATGGAGGGCATCCAAGCTGCCGGGGGGATCGCGAGGTGATGCCAGGCTTGTCCTGGCTTTGGAGAGAGATGTTTGGTCTTGGAAACACGGGGGTAGCAAAGCAGGTAAGGCTCTCCCTGGCAATGGCTGGGTTTGTCTTTGGAGCTGAGATCCTCAGTGTGAAGACACCATCTGCTCTGCCCGGGGTGTCACTGCTGCGGTGGCCAGCAGGGCCAGGGCAAGTGTCAAGGGCTTTGTGTGGGGCTGAGCAGGCTGGACAGAGTCAAATTCAGCAGCACCAACTCCCTGGTGCAGGAACTCAAAGAACAGATCAATAGAAACAACTGCTTATGTGTATAATCTCTTTCCATTTCTCTCTTCCATCTATTGCTTGTATCATCTAAATTCAGCCTGATCCCTAGCAAGTGCTGTCCTGGTGACCTGTAAGACTCCCCCTCCTGTGACCCTTCAGGTGTATCTGATTCTGCATCCCCAAGAACGTGACTTGGTTTTGACGAGATGGAGATTTGCATATCTAAGGCTTTAAGTCACCACTGTCTCCCCAGACCTCTACAACACTTCCCCACAGATCCCAGCCTCCAGCCCAGTCGCTGGCAGCCGGGAGGGAAGATGTTTTTCGGATTAACACCTCTTCCCGGTGGAGTGGCCCTGGTGGTAGAGGCTGTCCTTGGGTGGTTGCTCTCACAGTGAGGGACCATGCTTTGCACCTTTATCCTTGAGACCTGCTGCGACTGTGTGTCACATCTTTGGCATTTAAGTCATTTTATAAAATCCCATTTGTTGAGGGTTTGCCTTTCTCTGAGGCTTTTCTGTTATTTAGTGGGTGTTTTATCTCTTCTAATGTGCCCAGAGGAGTTTTGGTGCATCTGTGCTGTTGAAGAAGGGTTGGCATTAAGCAAAAATTTCTAGCCTTTTGATGATTGAGAAAACAGGAGTAGGGATGGGAGGGGGAGAAATTTAAGCAGGATTTTATGTTGGTTTGAAAAAGTGAAGAGAAGAACCCGTGTCAGACAAGAGCCAGATGGGTAAAAGCCATGACACGAGCCCGAGCTCTGACAGCAGCAGCCTACCTGGCTCTGGCCAACCAAGCAGAAAATGTTGTGTGGGCTTCTGCAGCCCAGAAACTCACGAGCAGGTCGCAAAAAAAAAAAAAATAACATCTTGCTTTTTTGCACAGCAGCTTTCAGGTGGAAGGAGTCTGAACAGCAGCACTGAACAGCAGGCGGGGAGGGCGAGCAGTGGAAATCAGCCCCAGGCCTTCTCGTGCTGGGGTGGAGCTGGATTAATGGGATCAATGTCCATACAGGACTCTTTTAGTATGTGTCTTAATTTCCTGTTTGTTAAGAAATGAGTTTTATGTTCTAGGTTTACTTCTTTGTGCTTGGCGGAGAGCTGGTCCCACCGGCTGCCTAAAAAGCCCCGTTGTGTTCCAGACAGCTCTGATTTCCCTAGGACAACACCAGTGCCCCTGCTGCTTTCTCTTAACGTCACATAACCAGCTTCAAACTCAGCAGAGAGGTGGGATAATTGTCAATAAATAACAGGGCTCTGACGTTACTGAGTGTCTCATTCGGTCCTCAGCAAAGAGCTGGGTAAGGTCAGGGAGTTGTCTCTCATGGCCAGTGATGGAAACTCCTGCTGCTGGGGCTGTGTTCAGCTGAAACACACTGTGGGAAAAGAGAGTGTGTGGGAAAGTGTGTGATTTGGGGTATGTAACGTGACGATGGAGAAAGAGGGAGTTACCTGTGTAACTGCATAAAGCTCCTTTGCAGGTTCAGGAGAGCCTGCATGCTCTATTCAAAGCAAATAATTAATAAGAATGTTATTGGCATCTAATAAGTGTTTTTCGTCTATGTGCTGTTCAGACATTAACTCATCAGTGTGTGACATGCTTCTGGCTGGATTAATCCCACCGCCCGGGATTTGGGACAGGTCTCTCCTGTCTGTTTAGAAGTTGCCCAGAGACAAAGAAAGGATGGTGGTTGGCATCGAGTGCTTGCTGGCAGGGCCGTGCTCCCAGCTCCTGTCCCATGGTAGCACCCTCCTGCCTCAGCAGCCATTGGCATCCCTGCTGGACCAGGGAACAAGAGGCATGACATGGTCTCTGTGGAAATTCAACACTCAGAAGATGGTTGAGCTCTGGACTTTGGCATTAAACTCACCAATTTCTCTTTTCTTTAGGGTTTCCTCATGCTATCACTTCACCCATCCATCTCCCTCTCCTGCAGGCACTCACTGTGTTGCTTCCTGTGCTTTTCACCGTGTGTCTTTAACCTTTTTGCTTCCAGGACTTCTCCCTCTGCAGAAGGGAGAGTTTCCTGATGGAGGCCAGGTCTGAGTGGGAGCTTCCCCAGGGAGCACACATGGAGCAGCTCTCCCAGGCCAGTGCTGCTTGGTGGCTTCCCCAGACCTCACACCCCCTTGGACTGGCCAAGCCCACTGACCACACTGGTGGAAAGGTCAGGTGGGAAAACAAGGTGTCAGATGTGTGTGTGCTCCTACAGGTCACAAGGACTGAGGATGCTTTAGGTTTTCATGGCTGAGGAACATCCATAGCTCCGTGGTCCCAGCTCAGCCCATGACACCATGGCTGGGAGCTCTGGGCTGACACTGTCCCTTCTCTGTCACTTCCAGCCGTCCAGGAGGAGAGGCAGCGGGGGAAGGACCGCAACGAGAACGAGGTGGAGTCAACAAGTAGTGCTAATGAGGACATGCCCGTGGAGAAGATCTTGGAAGCTGAACTTGCAGTGGAGCCAAAGACAGAGACGTACATTGAAGCAAACATGGGCTTGACGCCGAGCTCGGTAAGGCAGCTCTGCTGCACAGGGCATGGCTTGTGGGACCTTGGGATGGACCTAGCACAAGTACAGCAGTGAGCCTGGGTCAGAGAGGGGATATCTTATGGGAAAAGAAATGCGTAGAGCTCAGAAATGCAACTTCTGAGCTTAGGTGAAAACATGAGGAGAGCAAACCCCTGTGCAACCACCACCAGGGAAGGAGCAGGTACTGCAAGGTGTAATTAGAAGGGCTCACAGGGAAGATTTTATTTTAGTTAATGGCCCTTAATGCTAGAAGGCAGGAGAGAGAGGCTGGAGTGGGCCTGGCACAGATGGGGGGGGCACAGAGGTACCACTGGGGCTGGCCAGCCCAGGAGGGCAGGACCATGTGCTGAAAGACCCCTCTGCATTCCCTGTTGCTGTGTGCTGGGTGTCTGTGAGACTGAGAGGATGGAATGTGGCTCTTCCTGGGAAGTGGAAGGACTCTGTGGTATTTATTTTCTGCTACAATAATACTTTATCTTGTTCTTCATATGAGGCTTGGAGGCTTGAGCAGGGAATACCTTATCTGGCAGGGCTTGACAGGAGATCTCAGAGTCAATTTGCTCCTTGTAGGAGTCTTGAGTGTCTCTGTGGGATGCTCTTTTTGCCCTTTGCCTACAAAGACCCTTACGGCTGGCTTGCAAAGTGGGGCTTTTCAGCATGTAAGGCTTCCTGCTACAGACAGAGCTGATTCCTTGGTGGAACAGTCCAGAAGCAGACACAGGGCCATGGCTCTCCCTGCATTTGAGAGCCCACTCACACCCTGCAGGCAGTGATGGCACCAGAGCATCCACACACCTACAAGGGGCTTGTTTGGAGAAGGCAGCTCAGCCATGGCTAGCGTGGGGCTTGGAGAAGCTATCAGGATTAAAAATACTTCAGGGGAGTTGTGGCCAGCGTTGTGCTGACTGGAAAACAAACCCCAGAGAGTGAGCTGAAATAAATGGCTTCGTCTGGCACTGCGTCTCCGCAGCCTCTTGTAGCAAATTGAAAGCTGGTTCCTGCATAATTCAGCACGCATTACTGTGAACAGGGATGTGTGTTGCATCTAAATAGAAGCGGGAGGCTTGTTGAAATGCCCTGTTATTGTCGAGCGGGTTCTGTCGATGAGGTGACATTTGTAGCAGGTTGAGCAGATGTATGAGCTCAGCAGCACGCGGTGACAAGGCCACCGGATGAGGCGGGGGAAGACGGAGGAGCTGCCCTCCTCCCAGCCCTCCCCAGAGACCCCTGTGATGGAAAGGCAGGCAGATCAGTCCCTAATAGACACAGGGTAGCACACAAGCTGTTTCCTATTAACCTGGTGTGTTGGGTCCTTTTATTTGTGTTCCTGCAGCTTGCATTGACCACTGCTGGTGAGCTGGAGGCCAGGCTGGAGGTGGCAGGGTGCTGTAGGAGCTAACACCCTCTCCTAGATGTTCTTCAGTCTGTGATGGTCACCTTGTGCCTTGGTGCCCTGGCTGCTCTGGGAGCAGAGATCCCAGCTCTGGTTGAGGGAGGTCCCTCTGGTTTCTTCCACATAGGACAGTGTGGGACCCAACTGTGGGGCTTCAGCACGGTCCTCACAGCTGGTGAAAGGGAAGGGCAGGGGTGCTGCAGCCCATAAGCTGTTCCAGCAACCCTGGTATCTAAACACATTGCTGCCAAAGCATGCTCCCCTGAGGATGAGCATGGGACCAGAGAGGGAACCTCTATCCCAACACCTTGATTAACACCAGAGAGGATGGGGGGTGTTCATGTTTGAAGCCCATCATGGGGAAGGGGGAGTACAGTGATACTTGTGGGGATGGGGAAGGATGCTGAGCCAGGCAGAAAGCAGCTAAGGCTGGGATCTGGCCCTGGGAATCTGCTCTCCTGCCTTGGGTGGTAGGAGAGTGCCAAGACTTGGCCTTTTGATGACCATCACTAAAACACTCACTTGAGGTAATTGCACCCATAAGCCCCTGATAACAGCTCTTCAGCCACTGCAAATAGCTGCTAATTGTGATGGTTCTCTGGCTCCTGACCAGAGCGAAGGGGATAAACCCTTGGGGAGGTTCCCACAAGCTGTAAGTGGGCATGGCTGCAGGATTCTTCTGTGGGACCCTGTGTGATCCCTGCACGTACTGGTCCCCGGGCAGAACGATGGGGCACGAGGATGGGTTTGCCTCTGCCCCGTGTCCCCACAGCCACCAAGCTGGGCTCCTGCAGTGTAACCACCACCTCGGATGGGCTCCTGGCCACTGAAAGGCAAAGCCTGTAACTGAGAGGTGTTATCTCCATTAGCTCTTAATTGGCCTTTGAGAGGCTGGTTTCAAGTCACCAGTTTCTGGAAGATGTCTCCAAGCTCTGGTTTTCCAGAAGGATCAGGTGCCTGTGTGTCCTTTCGTTCTGTCACACTCCGGCACGGTGCCCTTGCTATTTACTGCAGGGGGAGATTTGCTTACCGGGCACGGGGAAGGTTTCTAGCACTGCTCTGCAGATCCCCTCCTGGAGCCAGGCAGGGCTCTGCTGGCCTGCAGGGATGATACTTCAGCTGCCTCTCAAGCTGCGGTGATTTAAGTTCTGCCAGGAAGCACCGTGGTGGTTCCAGGAACTGCCATCCGAGGTGTAATTAGAGGCTGGGCTCCTCGCTGAGCCTTCGTACGGAGCACCGAGGGCTGGGTACAGCTTGTGCTGCCTGCAGAGCAGTGGTGATACAGCCTGGGCTGGGGACACGAAGCCTGTCCTAGAGACAGTGACAACCTGCCCAGATACAACCCCTGATAAAAGCCTTGTAACTTTCCTAAAATACCCCTTTCGTGGGCTGTGCAGGCCCTTGTTGCTTCACGGGTCAGGTTCTGCTGGAGCACAAGGTCTCCTGTAGGTCATGTCCTGCTCTGGGGCACGCAGGGCTCCATCCCACCCTGTCCCACCGGAGCCAGGACCCCTAGATTCCCCACTTGGCTGCTCCAGCTTGCTGGCCAAACTCAGATGACTTGAAGTTGGTGATGTTCCTATAGACTGGGCCAAAGGTGTCCATTCTCACCCTTTCTGCAAATGCCCCCAGTTTCCAGTGAAACACCCAACCTGCAAAGCTCCTCCTCACACCCAGTTTAGGGTGACCCTGTTGTCCAGAGGAAATCCTGTCCTATCTCCCTCTACCGGGGAAGAGCCCAGTCCCTGCTCACATCTCCTTCCCCAGGGAAGAGCCCCAGCTCCCTCGGGGCAAGAGTCCCCTGTCCTTGCACCCCTTGGGGAGCTGCTGGTGGGAGCAGAGCAAGGAGGGAGAATCCCCGTGCCGATGCTCCTGAGCTCTGCTGCTGAACACAAGCCCATTCCCATCCATCTCTGTGTGCAACAGGTGAAAATACTTCCAAGGCGGGTGCCCGTGAGCTTGCCAGGTGCTGGTTATTTTAAGCCTGGAGAATGGGAAACATCAGCCACTGAGGCACAGAGTTTGTGTTTGCTGCCAGGGGACAGCGGAGGGGACTGGGCAGGGGTCTGGGACACGACTCCAGGGGCAGGAGGGGGGCTCATCAGTGTGGTCCTTGTCTGCTCAGCCTGGGAGAGGGGTTTGCCATAGGACAGTCAGCTCGAGGTGAGGAATGGCCTTGTCCTGCTGAAACCAGGACTTGCTGGAGGGAGAGGTTACACTGGAGTTCGGATCTGCTCTGCCTCTGAATTCACACCCCTTCCCCCTGCGATCCGGGGTGAAGTAAACACTCCCTTTCGAGTTTGGAAACTGCTCTTTTAAGGACATGGAAGAAAAATAATGGTGCAATCAAAGCTGCTAGATATCAGCAGGGGTTCCGGTGGGATATGTGGAGGGGCTCATACATCCCTGTCTGAGCAGCATACCCTGTGTACACACTCGTACTGGCAAGGTCTGTCTTCACTGGGGCTAGACGGTCTCCTCCAGTTCCTAATCACAAGCCCACTTGAGCTGTTAGCAGTTCCTTTAAACAGGGATTTGGTGTGTTTAGGCTGACTGTCCTCCTTGAGAGCAGATGGTTTTTGTTACTGGATAATATTTCAAAAGAAAGGGTTTTTCCCTTTTTTTTGTGATGCCCCCTCTGGTGCTGGTTTCTCGAACTGGGGCATGCTGGCATGGGGAACATGCTGGAGCCTGCCCTTGCCTGGGCTGGAGCTGGTTCATCAGTCAGGATGATGGATACTGGGCCTCAGCACTCCTGATTCCTGTTTTGGACCTTTCCAAAAACCCTTTGGTGGAGAAGCCAAGTCACCTCCTTTCCCTGTGACTGATACTGTCCACTTGCAGGGTGCTCCCAGCTTTGGGATCCTTCCCTGCAGCAGGGAGGCAGCAAGACCCTCCAGCTGCTCCTCCAGCCTCTTGTCTTCTCCTTGCTCTGCCTTCTCTCAGCCTTTCGCTCTCCTTTTCTTGGCAGCCCAATGACCCAGTGACGAACATCTGCCAGGCAGCAGACAAACAGCTCTTCACCCTGGTGGAGTGGGCCAAGAGGATCCCCCACTTCTCCGAGCTGCCCCTGGATGACCAGGTCATCTTGCTCAGAGCAGGTGAGTGGGAACCATCCTTGTGTGGGCTCTGGCATGGGGCCATGGGAGTGCAGCATCTCACCAGTGACAGGTATTGTGCTTACATTTAGGTCCCGACAGCTTGAAAGCCAATAACGTATTCTGAATAACAGCTTCTGATCATTCAACTGCTGAATAGGATTTAAAAAGCCCCAAGGGACGTGTTGCTGAATGGGATCCAAAATGTTGCACCAGCTGCCAATCAGCTGAAAAATGGCCCAGCTTCATCCCTGATGAGTGAAGCCCTGAGAGATGTGCGTTGGGTGATTTCATCCAAGGGAGCTAAACGCTGCCTTCCTCCCAAGCCACGACTTGAAAGACCAAGTAGACTTGGGACTCCATGAAATTTCATCAAACTGAAATGTTTGATCATAATTAAAACCAGAAAGGGGAGAAAAATATATCAACCTCCTTCTCCCACCCACCAAGATGAAAATAAAATTCTCTGGGCTTATTTTAAATTTCCTTGCTCGGCAGGAGGTCTGCAGGAATGGAGGCTTTGGGAGGTGAAAAGCAGTTAGCTGTGAAAGGGGTCTTCTTCCATGGTGTTAGTTCAAGCCCTTGCTGCTGGTAGCTTATGCACAAAGATCAGGGAGGGTAAGAAATGAAGAGCAGAGCTTGATGAGGGGGCATTTTAGGCATGAAGCTCTTGGGGAGAGGAGACCTTGACAGCTGGTGGTGGCACCCAGCTCTCAGCTTGGCAATGAGAGAAACCAACCTTGGCTACTCGGAAGTAGTAAAGGGGATTCCAAAGGGAATGGTGGAGGAGCCTGGTGCAGAGCAGAGGTTCAGCCTCAGAGCAGGGCGAGCTGCCTGGAGTGAACCAGCCCAGCAGCCAAACCTGAGCAATCCGGGGACTCTGAAGTCTCTGGTAGTTTTAAAAGTTCCTCTTGTTTCCCCAAAATGCACTTTTGTAGGGGATTCAAGAGGGGAAAACCCTGCAGGGTGTTTGGTCCTCTCTCTGCACTCTTCTGGCCTTAAGTTGATGGCCTCTGTAGACAAGACACTGCTGATCCACCCTGATGGCAGCGTTCCTGGCTTCTTACTGTAGAAAGCATGTGCCCCAGAATAAATGCCCAGGAAATTGGGCAGGAAAGTGCTTTGAGGACCCAGTGCAAAGTATTCACTTCAACACAACTGCCAGAACTCCTTTGGTCCAAGTCTGTCCAGGTTGCTTCAGGAGAAGGTTTAAGGGCTCCAGAGTAGGAAGATGATGGGATTGGTGTTTCCCCCTTCCCATCACACAAACACATTCTGTTTAATAAGGCTGACTGTAGCCCAAATGCATGACTCTTAATACTTTCAGCAATTTTTTATTGACTATCCAACCAATGGAACTGTGTACCTTGGCCCTACATATAAACACCCAGTCCCTCTTGCAACCTCTGAAATCCTTGACCTCAATGGTTTCTAAGTTGCACCGTTTGCTGGTGTAGGTTTTCTGCTCTTCTTATATTACTGAAAGGAGATTTTTATAGTCACATTGCATCTCATGGTTACAGCAGTAGTCTGGGAATGGAGAATTTGGGGGTTTTATTCCTGCTGCAGGCATGGCCAAGTCCCATGCCCTCCTTGGATGGCTCCTGCTAGTCCGTTGGGGAAGGTGCTCCTCTGATTTTTCCATGGGTTTGAGTATTGCCAGAGCTGGCTCAGGCAATTTTTTTCCTTTCTGGAAAATAGAAGAAGTATATTTTTGAAGAGGGTCTCTAGAGCCTCTTGTGAGAGTGGATGAGCAGGGAAAGCATCTCTATAAAAATCTTTGAGGGCTTTCTGCAAACATCTCAGGGAAGAACTGGATTTAGACAAAAAGCTGCCTTTTTCTTTTGTGAAACAAAAACAAAACCCACAACAACAGTTCAGGGTTTTCCTTTCTCTTTAGAAGGAGGCTTGTGAAAGCTGAACCGGAGATTTTTCTGACCTGCTGTTCTCTCCTCGGTGCTTGTTATGACCATGTCTGGCATCCTGGAGGGGCCACTCCACAGTGCAGGAGACGGGGCTGTAGATCCCACTGCATCCCAGATTTCATGGTGGCTTTAATTCTGTGGGTGGGCTCAGCACCACGAGCGGCTCTGATGGGCTCCCAAGCTCCACGTGTCTCTGTCAGGGCCTCAGATAACCTCCCCCAAGTCCTGTAACCAGTGGCTCTATGTATTATTGAGTGGGGAGAGCAGCCTGCTGCTGAGAACAGCTGCCCATGAAATATTTAAGTATTAAAATTTAGCTGAGAGCGTCAGTCAGGTTCAGTCATGCGTCCTCAAAGGCAGAATTAAGTGGAGCACGCATCTTTGCATGGGCTGACAGTAGCTTTCCTCTAGTCCTGAACCATTTAAAAAATCTTCCCTCTCTCAGCTTTTTGGAAGGGAAGGAAACCCAGCTTTTTAAGCCTGATTTCCCTGGGTTTTCTTGATATGGTGATAACCTGATGTTTTCTCTGCATTGAGGCCAGCCTGGTGAAGGATGCTGAGTGCTCCATCTCTGCAGCTGCAGCTCACTTTGGAGGGCTGATGGGGACACTTGGCAGTGAGATGGATTAACACGATGGTCGCTGTGCTCCAGGTGCCTTCCCTTACCCCAGAGGAGCCAAAGCATCCCTGGAGGCTGCAGCCACCTTGTTTGGTGAGAAAAGAGTCACAAGAGTCAGAGGAATCTGCCCTGTTTCTCCAGGACTTGGGCTGAAATGCCACACTCTTTGGGTAGATGTGTCTGATCTCTGACTTGGATTTGCTGCCTGTGGTTACACCTGATTTTTCCTGCTTGCCTCTTGATCTGGTCAATGGTGTGGGATGCTCTGGTGAAAGCACTGGGTAGAAATAAGTCTTCCATTTCACCTGAAACATCCCAGCTCCAAATGGGAGTAATTCAGGTGAAGAATGCTGATGAATCCAGTGCTCCTTAGCTGGAATCAGCCCAGCATAGAGGTCAGCAGGACCCCAGGTTTGATTCAGGCATTCTTGAACTCAGCCAGTAATGGATTTAAGAATTTGAAGACCTGTTAAATTAGGAAGGGGAGCTGGAAGGTGGGGAGGGAGGTCACATCTCCCTTCCCTTCTCCATTTGTAAATAGCTCAAACTGCTCCCGTGGCGTCCGAGCTCAGAGGATGTTTTCCTGTCTCCTGAAGCACCATGTCCAGTAACTAATAAGACAAAAGCTGATTTCCAGGCAGCTATGGAAAGCTGTTACTGGAGCGGTGAGGAACATGGGACATCCCTGTACAGCAGCAGGCAAGAGGAGTGGCAGTCCCAGTGTTTGTATGGCAGAAACAACAAACCTGGAAGCAAGAGTTCATGGTCCTTTACATAGCTGGATAATGGTGAATGAACTTTTGTGCCCCATCACGGCCTGAAAATGAGCTTAATTAGCTGGTATAAAGCGTTAATAGGTCTTTTAACTGCTCAGAGGCATGGGGTGTAAGGTCAGACAGGGAACGCAGGGCTCCACACTCACTTGTAGGTTCACAGGGAGAGGAGCTGGGCAGAGCTGTTTGCTGTGCCTGCAAGGTTTATAGAGGAAACTGCTTCCCTTATGAGCTTTATATTTTTAGTGCATTTGTTCCTTAATGGTTTTTTCCTTCCCTGACATCCCAGAAAGGGTTGGCTCCCCCCTCCCTTCCCATCCCCAGCCATGTTCCTCTAGCTAGGGCAGTTCTTGAGCGGTTTCCTCCTCTCTTTTTAGCGCCGTTGAGGTGACACTGCTGATTCCCCAACCCACTGAGGACCCCGTGGCTCTAACCTGCAGCCTTGGTTGTTTTCCAGGGTGGAATGAGCTCCTAATCGCCTCCTTCTCCCACCGCTCCATAGCCGTGAAAGACGGGATCCTCTTAGCCACCGGGCTCCACGTGCACCGGAACAGCGCGCACAGTGCTGGCGTTGGGGCCATCTTCGACAGGTGGGAAGAGGGAGGGATGGATGGATGGATGGATGGATGGATGGATGGATGGTGGGGAGCACATCTCAGGGCACCTTGCCTAGACAACCCCATCTCTGTCTCCACACGGGTCTGCCCCTGCTCCCCGCGTTGCAACCTACTTGAAGGGTGGGATGGAGATGCGTTGGCTGGTGGTTGAAGGAAGCCAGCTGAGGCATGTCCATCCCATGGCGTGCGTGGGAGTGTCGTGGTCCTTTGCTGCAGGCAACAACGTTAAATCCTGCTCATAAACCCACAGAAACCAACAGCCCGAAATAGTTGGGGAGAAGGCTGCCCAGTGCAAATCAAAGCCTCTTTCATGGGGTCCAGATGCCTTCTAATGTTATGAGGAGGCCACTCCTTTACTTCTTTTCATCTTTAATTGGACCAAGACGTGATTTTATTTTCACAATGAAAAAGCACCAAAAATACCCAGCAGGTTCCACATGCGTATCCCGAGGGCTCTTTAATCTTGTGCTTTGGGAAAGCGTTTTAGAGCCAGACTTCCAGGGGGTTTGACCCACAGTGTGACTCCAGATGCTGCTTAAGTGGTGGCTGATTTCTCTGCCCAAGACTCATCTTGAGACGACTTATTTGGAACCAAATCACCTTTTGCTTCTTTGCTTTGCAAGGAAATTGTTCTTCAGACCTGGGTGACATCATTTGTTTCCTGTGAGGTCATAAGTGCAAGATCATGACTTCACTGATGGATCTAACAGGAAAAACTGGGCAATCAGTGGAAAAGATTTCAAGACCGGCACCTGCAGCAAGAGCAAAGGGAGTAATAAAAATTACCGGCAGAGGAAATTGCTTTTAGATACCTGTTGGGGTTTTTTGTTATTATTATTATTATTATTTTTTATTTTTAGGCAGCTTTCTCAGGTGCCAAAGCCTCTAAGTGAATGCATGAAGCCAGTTTCTATGGTCCCTGTTGGATCTCACAGGAACTATTGATGCTCCTAATGAGCTATTTTTGATACAGGAGGAAAATGAGGGCATATCCTCAGCTGGTGGAAGTCACATCCGTGACTTCATTAACCGTGCACCAGAGGACCTCACTCTGGGTCTGACACCTGGGGTTTTTTTTTCATTTCTATTTAACGCTGACGCCTGTGATTTCTGTGTCCTTTGCAGAGTACTGACAGAACTTGTGTCAAAAATGCGAGACATGCAGATGGACAAGACAGAGCTAGGCTGCCTGCGAGCCATTGTCCTCTTCAACCCCGGTACATGCCCTTACCTTCTCTCCAGTCCTCTCTTGGCTGATGCTCTGTCCTTTCGGCTCCTTTTCTTACCTATAAAGCTCCATTGCAAAGAATTGAGAGCACCCAACACCCAAGGACAGGGCAAGGAGGAAGAGAGGCAAGAATGAACCTCAAATTAAGTGCTGCACGTGCATCTCCCACCTTACGAGCATGTCCTTTGCAGGTTGGGGATGGATCTGGTTGCTCTCCAGGCTTCCCTTTCCTAGGGGTGTTTTCCCCTTCGTAGAGGGCAGCACAGTTTCATGGTCCAAAATATTGTCCTTGGCCAGGACTCGGCTGTGGTCATCCAAGGAGAAGGCGAATGCTTCTGGAGCTGAGTCCTACTGATGGGCTGAGTTCTCTGCTGAGCTTGAGGGGCTTTGGTTTGGCCAACGTTACATGGTTTTCCTATTTTCAGTTTTACGACAACTCTGTAAAAAAAAGGAAGTTCTGGTGCTTCAGGCAGCTGTCCTTGAGTAGGAGCAAAAATGAACCTCAGTATCCTTTAAGACAAAAGTATGGGTTAGAGTTAGAGCATGGATCTCCTTGTCCTCTGTTTCCTGATCTCAACATCCAAGGGCTTTTATTAACTGTGTTTCTGGAAGAGCCCTCTGCAGAGCCTGAGGGTCAAAGGCATGAAACCTGCTCATAAAACCCATAAGAACTTGATATTTTTGTCCACAGCTTGCTTAGTTTTACAGACTCCAGGAGGCTTCATGCTGCTCACTTTTCCCCCTTGGCCCCAACTACCCAAGGGAAGAAGCAGGTTGAGTGCTGGGGGTTATCTCTGGTGTTTCAGAGGGCAAAGCCCTGGTGAAGCAGGAGGCAGACTGACCTCCTGCAGACACCTGTACAGCTCTGCTGGGGGGGTTCTCTATATTTTAGAGTGGGTCAGTCCAGAGCAAAAGCAGATGGCAGCCCGGGCCAGACCTCCACATCTGTGACCACCCCTTCCCCTCTTTGCCCTTGGAGGAGCATCAGCTGTGCCCAAGCACTGCTCCTTCTCTGGCCTTTCCCACCGAACCCAAGCCCATTTCAGCAGGGTTTACTGCTGTTCCTTGTGTTTGTTTTTCTGCTTGACTTCCCCCCCCACCTCCCGCCCCACTCCTTGCAATCACCAGTAATTTATTGTCTGTAATTTGGGATTGGCCGTATATGGTAAAAGACAGGGAATCTGGAGAGGTTCCCGTGGCACATGTGCTTGGGGATATCGATTGCTTGACTGTCCCTTCCACCCTACTAAAAACAGCTCCTTGCTGGGTCACGGGGGACCTGCCAGAGCGGGGGCTTTTCATTCTTCCCTGCCACAGTGCTCCGTGCTGGAGGGAGAAATCCCACGAGCCCAGGGCTTGAGAGGGATTTAAACCCTTTAACTGAGGGTTTGTGGCCACTGGAATGAGCCAAAACGGTGTGGGTTGGGGTAAAACAGCTGCGATCACAGAGCAAACCTTTCAGGGCTCGAATGCTCCCCGGGAGGTGTTGGGTACTGCCCTGAATTCCCCTGAATTCAGCCCCCGTGTCCGTGCTGTGCCCTGGTCTGGTGATGCTGGGAGGGATGGAGGAGGCGGGGGGGTCCTCATCTGCCTGGCAAGCCTGGAGGTTTTTTGGCTGATGGTCCTTTTGTTGCCTTTCAGACTCGAAAGGTCTCTCCAACCCGGCTGAAGTGGAGGCGTTGAGGGAGAAGGTGTACGCGTCGCTAGAGGCATACTGCAAACACAAATACCCTGACCAGCCCGGGAGGTGAGTCCTGCCCGAGCCCTGCCCTCAAGCCCCCTGCAAAAGGTCCTACAGCCCAGGGCAGAGTCCGAGTTCCTTCCATTTAGGGCTCTTTATTCCCACATCTGGGAAGGAACAGTTCTCTGCAGTGAAACCCCCTCATTTGTACCTGCTCCAGCCGTGAACGTCCTTATAAATCCCCCCGTGATGTGCAGCCAGGTCGTTATTTCCATGCCATGAATGCAGCAGAGCCAGGACAAGGTTGGGCAGTGGAGACCTGAGGAGCCTCAGCTCCTGCGGCCGCAGCAGTGGGATGAGCACATGGGGGAAGGGGTATCATTTCCCTTCTGGCAACCACGGAGAGCAAACCACAGCGAAAATAAGACGCACACGGAGTAAATTTTCAGTGGCAGATGAGCATCATTGCTGGGAAGTGAAAGCCTCAATTGATGCTCTTTTCTCCCCTCCCTGCCTCCCCCAATCCAGCTGGGAATGGGAGGGGGAATTAGGAATGCTTTCCTGGACTGCTCTGGAGCTGAGTGGGCGCATTTTCCCAGTTACAGCCTGAAGCTGGCAACTGCCAATTGAGTTACTGACAGTCATTTGAGAAACCAAGCAAAGCACTGGATACTGCTGCTGGTGTGGATCACCACTGAGGCGTGACTGTTGGGGAAAAACAGCCCAAGCAACTGGGATTTGCATCTCACCTGCATTCCCAGTCTTGCTTGTCTGGATGGTTAAAAAAATCAAGGGTGCTCTTCCCACAATGAATGCAGATCATGGCCTCAGAAATAATATTGGACTTATTTTTGCCCCCCTTTGGGTACCAATGTGCTGGCTGATGGAAAAAGACACGTTATACAGGGACTTCTTGGGTGTTCATGGTTGGCTTGTGGTGGGAAAGTTAGGGTGAAGGTACCGTTGGGTGTGTTTGACCTTGCGGTGAGGAGGGAAGTGAGGGATGAGCATGGTGCACAGAGGTGGTTACTTCTCCTCTCCCAGGTGATTCGTGTGGGCCCCAGGCCAACTCTCAAGTCAACTCCTCTTCCAAAAGGCGTTACTAATTCACAGTTCCTAAGCAAATCCAGCCCCAGCCCCTGGACTTTGGCTGTTCTGGTGTTCCAGAAGAGCTCGGCTCGCCTTGGGGCTCACAACAAGCAGTCAGCCATAGCTGGCACAAGGAGAGATGCTTTGGGAATCGTGGCCAGCAGCTCTCCTGGGTTATTCTCCCAGTGGGATGAACTCTTTGCTTCTCACATGTGTCCAGTATCTGCAGCAGAGTCACTGCTGGCTGTGGTGGGGTTGGGCAGGGGGCTGGCACTGGGACAGCCCCGCTCTTCATCAGCCAAACCACCATGGAGCCACTCTGAGCAAAGTCACTGAGCCACCAGGCAAAATCAGTTGCCCAGGGCTCTACCTCAATGATCAGTGAGGTGTAGGGGAGCGTTTTAGGTCCAGTAGCAGCCCCAGAGGCTCTGGAATTTGATCCCTCACTTGCTTTGAATGACCTTGGACTGGGGACCTCCTCGTGTGATCCTCACACCCTTCTTTGGTGACCTTAAAGGTATTGGCACACTTAGGGCTGTCCTGAGAGCCATGGCTGGGCATTGTTGACCTTACTGCTTCTCTTGTCCAGTGCAGGGCAGTGGTGGAATAATCCCAGGTGGCTCGGGAGGGTTCACTCATGGGCTGGGAGTCCAGAGTTGCACAAGAGCTAAACAAAGCTCTTAGGAGCTCTCTGTCCTCCTGGCCTCATGTGATCACCATCTGGGGCTGGAAAGGAGTTCTTCCCATGGTCAGCCCATGCCAGGCACCTTCCCCTGCTCCAGGCTGTGGCTTCCCCACTGCTGCAGATGCCCTTTGGTGCATGGCTTCAGCCTGGTCCCCGGCCACCAAGAGCTCGTGAGCACCATGTAAACACCAAAAGGGAACTTCTCTGCAGCAGCGAGACGGAGGGCTGCATTCCTAGGAAAAACAGAGCCATGCTCCCCCCACGCCAGCCCCTGCTGCTCTGCCGGAGGGCATGGGGTGTCTGTGGCACCCAGCACCCCACTGGGGTTATTTTCTGCCCTGGCACGTCATGCTGCGGGCTGGTTATCTCACAGTTAAACATATCCGAGGGCTGGAGCCATCATCTGGTTTGGTTTAAAGTGAAACTTCCTGAATGGGATGGTAGGACTGATTTGTTTTTCCTGGCTCTGCTCCCACCGTTCTCGCCAGCTCAGCAAAAAAAAAAAAAAAAGAGAAAAAGAGAGAGAGAAAGAGAAGTGTGCACGCATGTGTGCTATCTGTGTGTTTGTGCATGTGTCCCTGGGCATGTTTTCTAGAAATTCCCCTTCTCCCTGGGCTGGATCCGGCCTTTGCTTATGTTCTAGCCCTGATTGTACAGCAGTAAAAACAAATAACCCCGTTCCCGGCCATTAAAGGGCCTTTTCCCAGTTTGGAGAGCAGGGAGTTGGCATCCCACAGCCTTGGTGTGGGCAGGCGGGGTGGGGGCACCCCTGGGTGGCACCGCGGGGTGCTCTGGAGCATCCTGGCAGGAGCTGGCAGATTTCTCCTGGAGCCCAGCACACGGCAGCCTTTCCCTGGCACAGACAGCCCCTGGGCTCCTCTCCTTTATCCCAGCCAGCTTCCGCAGTGCTGTCGGCTCTCCCAGCCCCCCC
>VZRW01013715.1:1068352-1151779 GCA_013398125.1 Aegotheles bennettii | reverse complement strand
GAGCGGGGGGAAGCCGGGGTGAAGCCGCTGCCAAAGCCAAGCCAGACTGTGATACAGGGGGGGTTGTGCAAGGCTGAACGCTTTGCTAATGCTGCCTCTGTGACTCTGCCGCTCCCAGCCCTGAATACCAGACATGTTCTCTCTTTCCTTCTCTCTTTGCACCTTTTTCTTTCCTTTCTCTCTGTCTGAACTCCCGAGCAGGGTGGGTGTAGCACAGTGATGCCCGTTCCAAGGGTCAGTCCCTGCATGCTGAATTCTCCAGGGAGGAATGCAGTGGCTCTGCTGACCATGGACGGTGATCCAGGCAGGCCAGCCGTGGTGTGGAGCTGGGCAGTGGCCTGTGATTATTGGCCTAGGCCTAGAAGCAGAAGTGCAGACTATCTAGAAAATCAAGACAGTCTTTTAGAGGCCAAATTTCCTTTTCTTACTCCAGCTCCTCCAGCCAGGTCTCGTTCTTGCCCTGGGTGGAGCTAGGTTTCTATTCCACTGGGAATGGTAAACTGTGTGCTGAGGGTAGGGAAGGCCTTTCAAACACTGCCTGTGGGATAAAGCATAAGATGTGTTCCCATGCAGATTACATGTAACCCTTTTTGTGCCTACAAAAAGAGACAAAACAGCTCTTGCACCACTGAACAACCCTTCAGCCTACTACCTGTTCCGAGCAGGGAGACAAAATCCATTGCACTCCCTGTTGTTTCTAAAATGACGCAGGAATAGACCCAGGGAGCTGTAGCTATGGTTCCTCCCTCATCTCCAGCGAGGGCAGAACATCTGGAATGGGTTTGGATGAGCTGTATTTGCACTCCCAACAGGAGGCTGGAAACCACCCCCTCGCTATGAAGAGTCTGATGCTCTGAAGACACTGGATATAACTTAATTTTGAGGTTTTTAAGTTAATTCAGAGAAGAGTTTGACCCAGACTCTCAACAATTCTTGGCTGGCTACATCTCTTCCCACCCCCTCATGCTACTAGTTCATCCCAGGGAGTATTTGATTCTTTTCTGGTGAACCATACCTGTCTGGTTCCCTAACAACTGTGCTGGGCCCACTGGTCCAGTGGTGTCATCACCAGGGGATGGTTCTGAGGGCACTGCTGCATCCTTTGCTCTGTCTGTTGGGGTTGTGCAGGGACAAAGAGGCATTTTCAGCAGGGTGTGACTCCTTCCCTTTCCCTAAGGAAAAGGAGCTCAGTGAAGGAAAGTCAGGGCTTCAGGCACCTCCTCTGGAGTTTGCGTTACCCTCCTCCAAGTCAGCTCAGTAAATTACAGCCCTAATTGAAACCTTGCCTAAGCTGTGCTGGACTAAATCACGGGGTGAGCATTTCTGTTTGCAGGGACAGAAGAGCTCCTCTGGTGTCAGCATGCAGGGCTGTGTCTCTAACAGGCCATTTGGTGCTCCAGCACAGTCATAAATGTTTACCCTCCATCATACAGTCAGTGGGGCTGGGATGCCTGCAGTGCTTGGGAGTCCTTAAAAACTGATGCAAGTGCCTCATGTGAGGTTCTCTAGGTGGCAAACTCACCCCTAACATGTGTGGGTGAAAGTGCCTTCACAAAGGCATGGGCAACCTAGAGAAATGGTGGTTTGTCAAAGTCCTGAATGTGCTCAGAGCTCAGGAAGGGGCTGGCGAAGGCTCTGTCAGGAGTCATCACTTTCGTCCAGGGCAACAAGCAGGTGAGGAGCCTGGCCTGAGTTATAAGGCTCCACAAAGTCCTACGTGGCTCTGGGATTTCCCTGGATGTGGAGGCTGACTGTGCCCAGGGCATATGTTGGTGCTCAGCACCCCTTGCTCAGCTCAGGACCTTTACAGGGTTCCCTGCCTGGACCATGGGCTGATGGAGAGGCTGGCCCAGCTCCCAGCAGGATTGGGATGGGATGGGAAGGGATGGGATGGGATGGGATGGGATGGGATGGGACGGGAGATCATGATCCAGTGTCAACCCAACAAGCAGCAAGGTCGCTGTGCCCCAGCAGCCCTGGAGCTGCTGAACTGCTCTCAACAAAGGCTGTGGCTTTCACTGCTCCCCTCCTTTGCTGGGGAGCTCTCGCTGCCACGTGGCCTTTTCCACTACAGCACCCTCCTCTCCGCCTTGCTTTGCCTCTTGCTCTTCTTCTTTTTTTCCTCAGGAAACATCTGGAAGCTGAGTGAGAAACATTAAAAGGGGGGAAAAAAAAAGAAAAGGAAAGAAAAGGAAAAAAGCAAGGGGGAGGGGATCTTGGGAACACCATATGATTTCACTTTCCTAAGACAACTGCAATTATGCCTTTGAGGCTTTACCAGTCACTGTAGATTCAAACCATGTTGGATGATGTAAGTGGGAAAATATGAAGGGCTTACTGGCTGCTAAAAAAAATAATAAAAAAAAAGAAGATATCAGTTTCTGGCATTTTATTTAACAATATGAATCAGAAGAAGGGCGCCATCCAGATGGGCTTTTTCTTTATTGCTTCCCTAGCCGTGGTTGTGCCTTGCTGATCCCTTGGGAGAGAGGGAAATGCCTCCTGTATCTGTCCAAATGAACTGCTCCTCTGTCCTGCAAGCCTGCTTCTGCTGTGAGCCCCGAAATCCCCACGGACAGAGCTGGAGCTGGATTGCTCCCAGCTTACACATCCCAGGCTGATCTCTTCATCCTTGCACCGACAAGGGACTATTTACTTTTTGGAAGCCCAGCTGGTGAATGGTGTAAACAGGAGCTGTTGATCCCAGTTTAGCAACCATGAGGATTCCTGTTTTCAGGCAACTTCCAGCTAACCTGCCTATTTGATGCTGGCTCCTGGGCCAGGTTTGGGAGGTTTGGATGTGGTGTCTCTGTGTGGAGCCTGGAGCCCAGCACTGGGGCAGAGCCACTTGAAGGGATAAAGATGTTGCTGTCAGATTTAATGGACTTTCCATTTGAAAAAGCAGGAGGCTGCAGGAGAGCTGGGCTTTCAGCTGACAGGGGTTGGGAATAATGAAAAAAATGCCCCCCTCCTCCAGTTCCCACGGGAAGAAATCAGGTGTGCAAACAAGAGGGGAAACCCCGTGCCAAAAGAGGTTGCCCAGAGCCACCGTGGCCGATGATGAAGGAGCTGAGCAGATGTATTAGAAAAATGTGTGAGTCGCCCCTTCGCTGTGAATAGGAAGTGATTTGGGTTTCTTGTGTTTTCCTGTTTTGTTTTATTTTTAATGAACAGCTCCGGATCCCAGCGGGTCTGATTGAGCAGCTGATGTGAGGACATGTCAGTGACTTCCTTTCATTAATAAAAGCTTGAATGATTCGGGGTTTCCTGGAGCAACAGTGATCAGCACGATTTGTGCCAGGGGCTGTGCAGGAGAATTTGAGCTCTCTTTCAGTACCTGCTACTCCCAGTTTACTCCTGCGAGAGCAGAGCCCTTGCTCCTGCCCCACTCTGCCCAGCTCCTGCAGCTCTCCCAGCCATGTCTCACTGAGGGTGCGTGGGGTGCAGGGGACCTCTGGGTGTGGGAAAGGCTGTGTGCCTTGTTTCCTCTCACTTGAACCTGCACACAGCCCAGGGAGGCTGAATGCTCCTTGCCCAGGTCCCAGGTAATCCCCCTGCACTAAGCATGGACCTGTGGGCACATAGACATCNAAAAGCAGGAGGCTGCAGGAGAGCTGGGCTTTCAGCTGACAGGGGTTGGGAATAATGAAAAAAATGCCCCCCTCCTCCAGTTCCCACGGGAAGAAATCAGGTGTGCAAACAAGAGGGGAAACCCTGTGCCAAAAGAGGTTGCCCAGAGCCACCATGGCCGATGATGAAGGAGCTGAGCAGATGTATTAGAAAAATGTGTGAGTCGCCCCTTCGCTGTGAATAGGAAGTGATTTGGGTTTCTTGTGTTTTCCTGTTTTGTTTTATTTTTAATGAACAGCTCCGGATCCCAGCGGGTCTGATTGAGCAGCTGATGTGAGGACATGTCAGTGACTTCCTTTCATTAATAAAAGCTTGAATGATTCGGGGTTTCCTGGAGCAACAGTGATCAGCACGATTTGTGCCAGGGGCTGTGCAGGAGAATTTGAGCTCTCTTTCAGTACCTGCTACTCCCAGTTTACTCCTGCGAGAGCAGAGCCCTTGCTCCTGCCCCACTCTGCCCAGCTCCTGCAGCTCTCCCAGCCATGTCTCACTGAGGGTGCGTGGGGTGCAGGGGACCTCTGGGTGTGGGAAAAGGAGGAGGTGATGGTGAGCACCCCAAGGTGGAACTCAACCTCTAGTTTCTGGCATCTGTTCTTGCAGGGGGTTTGGTGGCCAGCACCCAT
Organism: Aegotheles bennettii; assembly: GCA_013398125.1. Lineage (NCBI taxonomy): Eukaryota > Metazoa > Chordata > Aves > Caprimulgiformes > Aegothelidae > Aegotheles > Aegotheles bennettii. Next base: position 1,147,526 of record VZRW01013715.1, on the reverse strand, counting down.
GCCGGGCTGTGAGAGCTCCTTCCCAGCTTGTGGGGGAAGCTTTGTGGCTGGGAAAGCTCCCCACTTGATTAAGAGCTTCCTGAGCCAATGCACACCGAGCTCAGAGACAACTCAGAGTCATTTCCTAGTAAAACCTGGAGTAGCCGAAGATGGGGGAGATAAAAGCAAAGTGAACCCAACCACGCTGCTCTGTGCAAGGATCAGCTTTAGCCTGGTTTCCCCAGAGCTTAGAAATGCTGCTTCACCAGCTTCCCAAGGCATCATCCTCCAGGGATTTGTCCTGTGGGAGACTTTTTGCAGCTCCCTGTTTACCAGCGAAAGATCTATTTGGGGATTAAAGCTTCCCTGGATCTGTGTGAACAAATTGCACAGGTGTATGAGATGGGGGGGGTGTAGGAGGGGATGTCCCTCTGGGTGATGCTGGGAAAAATTCCTGGGTTTCTTGCAGCAAAGGGGATTTTATTGCACAGTCACGAAGTGGAGGACAACTGCCTGGAGGTGAAGGGAGGAGGAAAACACATCCCACCTTCAACCTCTGCATAAAGGGAGGGAGCCAGCGTGCCCGTAGCAGCATGTGAGACATTTAAAACATGCCTTGTTTCCTCTCACTTGAACCTGCACACAGCCCAGGGAGGCTGAATGCTCCTTGCCCAGGTCCCAGGTAATCCCCCTGCACTAAGCATGGACCTGTGGGCACATAGACATCGGCTGCAGCATGGGCCAGGTTCTTGCTTTGAGTTCTCCTCCCATCGAGGAGCAGCTTGAAAGGCCAAGGGGAACCCACTGGAGCTGAGCTTCAGCCAGAGTCCTGCGGAACCCCCCATGCTGCATCTCTGTCTCTGCTAAAGCTAAATCTCAATTAGAATGACGATTGCAGTGATGAATATTATTTGCTTAGTTTTCTGCTATTACTCTAAAATAAGGTCAAAGCCCCTTTGGGATGGACACTGACTTTCTGGAGTCTTTGGCCTTGAAGTTCTTAAGAACTCGAAGTTCTTAAGGACTCAAAGTTCTCAAGAAAGACAACAAGGAGGCAGAGGAAGAAGTGACTTTTCCAGGAATGTCAAAACCCTGTTTTTTCTCTTTCTCTGTCCTGATTCTGGCACTGATAGCAATTTGGTCCCCATTCTGGCATTTAGCTAGCGAGTTCTGCAAGGCTTTTGCAGAGCTCCTGCATCCTTCTTCAGCACAACCACTTGAAATGGAGCACGAACTTCTGCCCAGCTCTTCCCTGGCACACGTGGCTCACAGCAAAGCAGATCAGCCCAAGTCCAGCTGTCCTGCCTGGAGCTGCTTTCCCTGAGCCTTGAAATGTGCCACAATTGCAGACGACAGCCAGCCCTGCATTAAAAGCTCACTCAAGCCAATGCAAATCTTCTTGTTCCAGCAGCTTTGGTGAGGCTTGTTCTGAGGGATTTGTGCTGCTTTTGTAGGTTATCAAAGCCAACAGCTAATTTCCAAGCACACTGGAAACAACAAAACACAAATGTTCCTGGAAAGCAAATCCATCAGGGCTGCAAATCTGGGGGCGTTAACACTTGGAGTTGGATTTAAGCAAAGGCAAACTCAAAAGCCTCTCAGAGGGAGGGATGTGAGGAGCATCCTTGGGTCCCTCCTGCCCCAGGAGCAATAGGATCTACAGAGGGGTAGGATGAGCTGGGTCTGGCCAAGTTGAAACCCGCCAAGGCTCATTCTGCAGAGCTCTCAGCAGAAGGAGAAGAAATCAGGTCTGCAGGTCCCAGGACTTGCCCTCCCCTTGCAGCACAACGTGGCTCTGGTCTCTGCCCTGTGCTTTCGCCGTGGCTGTGCTCAGTGAATGCCCCATTTATACATGCAAGTCATGCAGCCAGTTCACACCCCAGCCATCCTGTCTATATATGTTTTTACCAGCCTGACCTTTCCAAGCTGTTAACACTGTCTGTGGGATGACATCTTGAACCCTGCACAAGATTTCTTGACCATGACAGTAAATAACATCGCCTGATGTGTTTGCAGAGAGGCAGGTTAGGCCTTTTGATAACTCACCAGAAACACCCTGCACAGGATGCTCTCAGCATCCTGAAAGGGGTTGCTGGCTTTTTGCAAATACTTTGGGGGAGATGAGAGTGCAAATGGGAATTCAAGTATTTACAGGGCGTGGAGCCTCACAGCCAGCCTCCTCCAGCCCTTCTTCACAAGGGATCCTCCTGTCCAAACATCCATTGTGTCACACAGACAGCCCTGAGAAGGTATTCAGGGACCTGAGTTACACCAGTTTCCATCAGTCAGGTATTGAATAGAAGGTACCCAGCCCCCCTAGGCCCTCTCCCAACACCCACCTTTGCTTTCATAGTTGTCATATGAAGAAAATATTATTCCTTCACTGCTATTCTTTACACGGGCTATTACCCTCTGCTACTTCAGCTCATGTTACAGCTCCAGCCTCCCTGTTTGAAGCCAAGACTAATCCTAAATCATGAATGGATATTAGGCAGGTAGGGTGAAGGCGAGGGCACTGCACAACACGCCTGGCTAAACACCTCGTGCACGTGGAGGAGCCCTGGCAGAGCCCTGGTCCCCATCAGCCACAACCCCACTGCTACCTCTGTGCTGATACTGACTCTTCCTCCTCCATCCACTCCCACCAGCATCTCCTCCCCAGATGGTCCCTTGGGGCTGCAGCCCCAGCAGAGCACCCATGGGTGCCTTGTAGCTCAGGGCATTTGGTTCAAGAAGTGCTTTAAAACACTGATTTCCCCTTTTTTAAACTGAATTAAAACGTTCATTCGAGGACTCCAGGACTCAGATTCCAGCAGTTAATTCTTTTCCCTGTCCCCAGGCACCTCTTGCTCACTTGCTCAGGTGAAATCAGGAAAAGTATTTCAGTTTCTATCTAACCCCACGGCTTCGGCTGTCCCTTTGGTGGCTGGAAACTGAGCCTAGACATGAAATAATGAACTAAAATCCTTCGATGCATTGACCAAAGAAAACAAGCTGTCAAATAGAAATATTCCCTCGCTTCTTTTCGAGGCACACAAATCTCCTTCCCATCTGTGGGTACCGCTCTGTCGGGAAGGCAGCGTAAGTAACTCAGCATGAAATTGTCAGCGACAGCATGGGATGCTGTTTGTAGAGCATAAATCAGTCTAGGAAATGAAAAGCCCTATCTTCTTTTTTTTTTTTTTCTAGGTTTGCTCAGCATTTTATACCTCTGCGGGGATGTTATGAAGGAGATTTTTTTTGGCAGATTAAACCCAAGTCCAACATTTGCCATTAGGGCCTTAATTATGCTCAGTTTTCTTTGTGCCGTTTGCATTAGGCCATAATATCTCCCTCTCCTGAGCTCCAGTGAACCCCAACAGAGTCAGTGACTCCACTTAAGCATGAAAAAGCTGGTGGAGAGGTTGAAACTCCGCAGGTTTCCCAGCTTTCAGCTCTTGGCTCAGCCTGGAAAATGAAAGAAGCCGGGGCAATTTCACTGCCTCTTTTGCCTGGGTTTCCCACCACGGCTGTGCTGAAGCTCCTGCTTCCACAGTGACAGGAAATAGGATGGAGAATAAAGTAGCAAATTGGGCAGAGATTTCTGGGTGTTGGAAACTGAAGATCGGTTTTGAAAGGGCAGCTTTGTGCAGAGCCTCCCTGCAAACGCAGGGGGCTGTTGGCCCCCGTGTCTGAAGTCTTCAGGAGCAGCTCGAGCTCAGTCACATCTGTGTTGCAGCACTTACAGCCTGGTGTGGTCGATATTCTCTCTGAAGCAGAGAGAAACTTCATTATTATCCTTTAATCCCACTTAAAGATGACCCGAACCACCAAGCCCTGAACTGAACACTTCTCTAAGCTCAACGAGAAGAGGCTGACTCCCATCTCCACCTGGAGCAGTGCAGGAGAGGCAATGTTTGATGTTGCCCAATATCTGCCAGCAAATAGGTGGTTCCAGGTGTCCTTGGAATAAATCCGGTCAAATCTTACCAACAAGTGGCACCTGGATGTGGTGGTGATGGTCCCACCAGGCTGGTGTGCACACTGTGCCTGGGGCTTGAGGGGCTCATTCTGCCTTCCTTTTACTTTGGCATTGCCAGTTTTAGGGTTCAGATCTTTACCCAGCTTTACCCCCAGTCCTCCTGCCTCTCCTCCTTCCCCAAAAGCAAACAGAGCTGATCCCTGTGTCTCCCAGAGCTTGCACAGTGCCTGTGCTTTAGTGGCTGCTCAGCCTGCACAGCCAAGGCCCTGAATTCTCCAACAAAGCAACAATTAGTCCAGTTTTTCCTAGACAGCTGCTCCCAGCTGCTCTGAGGGTTATTTGTATTTGCTTAGTGCAGGTAGCAGATTTTTTGCTGAACTCACATGGTTTCTTGCAGTCGAGTCTGACAGTGTGAGATGAGCCATTTAATTTAATCCAGTTCCTTCTTTTTTTTTTTTTTCCCAAAGAGCCTCACTGAGAGTTTTGGTTTTGACTGCATGATAATGCTGCACAGACTGAAACCTCTGAGGAGACACGAGCATTAGAGATGTCTTGGCTGCTTGGCTGATGAACTGTAGGAATGGGATGAGCTTTTTGCACAGCTTTGCGTTCCGTGCAATCATTGCACGTCCGTGTGGGTTTGCTGAACAGTACAGACCCCTCCTTTCTCTCCCACTTGATCCTGCTCAGATTGCAAATGTGGCTCATAGCCCTGGAGACCACGATGGTGCATCATGCCTTGCAGGTCCTGAGCTGCAAAGCTGGGAAGAAATGCTGTTTCTGGGATGGTTTGGGTTTGCAGGGAAGAAGGTGACTGCTCTGGTGGGAATAGGTCCCCAGGGCAAGGCATCACAGTTCCAGCCCTCAAATAGGTGCATGCAAATACTCAGTGAAAGTTCAAGACACAAATAAGGATTTCATGGGTGAGTGGGTGCCTTGGGCAGCCTAACCAGGAGTCCAAGGGAGAAGGTCTTCTTTGGGCTTAGGGGCTGGGTCTTTGGGGGTCTCCCAGACTGTGCTAATTCAGACTCTCAGAGCTGGTTCAGCTGCTGTCTCAGCTGACATTGCCAAGCTGAGTTCTGCTGAGTCCTGGCGCATTGTCAGCTCTGAGCTCATTTCCACCGGCTGACAGGTGGGGGAAGAAATCCCTGCCCTGGGCTGGCAGAGCATCAGGAAAGCCTGGAGAGCCCCGCGGATGCAGGCACAGCCTTCACTGGTATTTTCTGTTCATCTTGACACCTGAATTTGCAGCCTTGTCTTTGGTCTGGGCTTCTTGTCATCCCTGTAATCCATGTAATATAATGAAGATTGTCTAACCCCTTGGGAAATGCCATTGTCCCTTCCTGATGAGCAGGATTAACCACCAAATCAGCAGAGAGGTCTCTGGCAGACCCTATGATCACAAAGCATTTGGTTCCCAAATGCAAATGTTCCCCAAATTCAAGCTTTTCTGGCCAGCCCAGGGTTATTACAAGGTGTTGCTCTAGCAGCCTTGCAGAGCTGGACACTGCCACATTGTGCTATCATCTGGAACCCATTTGGGATAGCGTGTGGCTCAGCCTTGCATCTTGAGCCCAGCTGGGCTCTGAGTTATCGGCACAGAAAGGCTGCGCCACGTCGTGATGGTCTGCAGCCCCAGGCGCTGATGCAAGGGGTGAGAAGAGCCAGGCAGAGTCTGACATCAAACCTGCTGGTGCCTGGAGGAGATTGTTATGGGGGGCAATGGAAAGTTGAAGAGCAAACTGGAGATGATAAGCAAATAAGCTCATTATTTTTATATAAGGTTTATGCTCTTTTGGCCATTTATGCCAGCAGGAGAGGGGTGACAATGCCAGGTTGCTGGCCCAGGCATTGCCTCCAGGACAGGGTTGTTGTCCTGCCTCGATCTGTGTCGTGTCCCACAGCTCACCTGAGCATTTTCCTATTGGCATTTCAGGAGGTGGACACCTCTCGAGGCTGCTTTCCATTTGGTTTTGATTTCCATCTCCTCCCAAGCTGCTATTCCTCTTTTATGACCTGCCAACTCCTCCTCAGGGGGGAGCATGGTGACAAGGGTGCTTTGTCCAACTGCCTTTTCCATGGAGGAACAAGGCAGTGGTGGCTGTTGTGCTTAAAATGGGGCATCCAAACCCCTTGGCATGAAACACCCTTTCCTCCAGGAAAGGTCCCCAAGGGACACGCTGACAGTACATGACCATGCTTATGCCCATGCCTTTTCTTTTTCAGCTGAGCTTTTCTCTCTGTGTCATGGTTATCAGCCAGAGATGTGTCCTGCTGCCTGTTCATTTTGTAGATCATTTGAGGAAATACCAGTCGCTGCTGTGGCACCGAGTGCAGGGTGCAGCACCCATGGGCATCCTACGGACAAAACTTCATTCTAGGGCAGAGGCAAAGCACCACATCCAGAGAGACCTGTGCCAGCATCATCTGTGAGCCTCCAGAACTGTCCTCTCCTCGTGCCCCAGGGCTGCCCAACGCCAACCCCAGTGTCTGCAGGGGATGCTCGGAGGGGGCTGAGCCACCGGGGCAGGGGAATGAATGGAGTTTCTGTTCAGTGCGGAGGGCTTGGGTTTCAGCTCGGGGATGGGGGTGTGAGCTGGAGCAGCAGGAGAGGCCCTGGTTTACAAAACAAATAAACCACTGTGGCTTACAAGCACGAGTAATCTGTTATTCTAAAGGGTCTGGGGATAATTTACCACCTGATGTCAGACTCCTCTACATTTTGAAAGGGAATTTAACAAATGGAAGCTGAGGCAGAGGTGGGGAAAGGCTGTTTTCCCAAAGCTGCTCTTTTTTTAAAACTCCCTTATCCCAAGCTTTTTAAACCCAGCACGTTACTCTGCCTCTGGAGGTGGGGGTGAAGGTGACCATGGCTTTCCCCTGAGACCAGGCAGCAGGTCTACAGGAGGGCTGGGAGTGTCTCCATCCTGGCACTGCCCAAACTGTCCCCTGGCACAGCTCACCCCAAAGCCTCCGGTCACCTTTTCCCAGGCTCAGAGGCAGTGCCAGCAGGAGCCCCACTGTGAGGACACAGGGGCTACACCCCAAGATGTCCACCTGCATCTGCTTTGGGGTCAGACCCTGAAATCCTCAAAGGTAGAAATAATGTGAAGATTTTCTTTGGCAGCTGGGTCTGACTCCTGACAGGAACTGTGGCCGCCCCTTCCCTGTTTACATGACATCATCCCAGCCCTGTCTGTGGTGGTTCGAGTGGGCCCTTTTGTTTGGACTAATTTAATCTTTCCATTTTCAAAACTGCTGATTTTTATAAACAGTTTTAAACCATAGGCTGAGCTGGATGCTCTGTTTCCTTGGAGTATGGCACTTGCCCAGCGGCGCTGTGTGAAAATCCTATTGGGACAATTCTGTAACCATACGGATATTCGTGCCTGGGATTCCTGGGAACAAAGTTTAAGGAGAAGGACAAATATCTGATACACACAGTGACAAGTTCATCAGCCATCAGAATGACTTGAGAGCCTGGATTTATTCACTGAAAGCAGGGGAAAACACACTGTGGCTGTGCCAGAGGCTTTCCTAGGAAGTTCTCCTGCTGTGAGGGGTACAAACCCTGGCTCAACCCTTCAACCGGAGCAGCAGCAAGCTCTGGTTTGCTCACCTCTGATGTCCAAACCCTCTAACTTCATGGACCAGCTCTGATTTTTGCCATTTCCCAGCTCAGCCCAGTAAGACTTTGTGTTAGTGTGATGTCTCCGTGTGTGCTCAGTGGAACCAGAGGCACCAGATTTATTACTATCCAGGGATCCAGCAGGCACGTGGGGGGCTGATTAGAGACATGCCAGGACTTTCTAAGGACAGGGACAAGAAGTAAGGCCATCCCCTAGCACAGTTACCAGGCTCTGGTGTGCCTGTAATTCAGGTTGCAGCCACTCGGTGTCTCCGAAGGCTGCCGGGAGCCGCAGAAAATCCGGGAGCAAGGCCAGGGGAGGGAGATGCAGAGGTCTGGGCTTGAGGTGTGTGTTTGCCAGTAAATATGCAAAGCTGATGGTGAGCTCTGGTTCCTCGTAACTCTTTGGTTTCTGGAGCAAAACGTTGCAAAAGCGTGGGAGATGGGAGCAGTGGGATGCTGATCAGGAGCTGAGCTCGATGGAAAGCCCTGTCCAAGGAGGGGCTGGTCGGCTTCAGCTCCGTTATCCACTCTTGGGATTTTGACTTTAAAAAGAAGCCAATGGCTGGGACGTAGCTTTCTCCAGGCCAATTGTGCAGATTGGAGACATTTCACATCAGCCGTGGCTGAACTCCTGAACTCCTACACACTTCCCAGAGCTGCAGCCCAGCCCCGACTGGCAGTGACTCCAGGGAAAGCTGTCACCCCTGGGGACATAGGGGGGACGTGGCTCCTGGGGTGGGTTCTTCACCCACAGAGCCTCCATCACTTTTGACACTTGCCAGTACCCTCAGATCACGCCATTCCAGGTGCCAAGAGGTGGAAGAATTGATATCCAAATAAGCAAGAATAATGGCAATGATGTGTCCAGGCTGTGCAGGCAAAGAGCAGCTGATGCATGGGGTCTGTCTGGAGAGAAATATTAATTAGTAAGAGATCCCCTGGGGGCTTCCTCTGAAAGGGTAAATCAGCCACTTTTTGAGTATTCCTTGGAAATGAGAGCTTGTGGCCAGCAGGGATGGTTTGGGTGAGGAGTGGGGTTGCCCTGGAGCTGTGGGGTCCTGCCCCCCATGCTCATGTCCTCTAGCACCCCCCAGGAGTGGTAAATTGCTCCAGGGCTCTTACCCACAGACCTGGAGTTGTGTGGGTGCTTGGGTCTGGAGCAGGGCTGTGCAGGACCCCCTCCTTCCCGGGGTGTTGGGGAGCTGTGGTGGCTGGGGCCATGCCTCAGCAGAAGGGAATGTTCTTGTTGAGAAATTGCAAAGGCAGCCTGAAATGCTCACTCCAGAGCTCATGAGTCACCTACCACTGCACATGTGGGCTCCGAGGCAGCCAACATCCCCCCGTGCCAACAGCAACACCGCGTAGCCTAGCAATCAGCAGCAACCCTACAATAATAAACCAGAGGGAGAAGCTCTCATAATCCTACACAGCAAACCTAATAATGTTTGATGAGGATTTTCCAGCAGGCAGAGGCAGTGATCGTGAAGAGAGAAAGTAGAGGCAAAGTATTTGTCTGCTGCAGCCTCAAGGTCAGGGCTCTGTGTCTGCCTGCTGCTCTCACACCTCCTCCATCCTTTTTTTCCTAACAACTCCTCCTTCCACTCATCCATCCCTCTTTATTAAAGTGTTTTTTCCCAAATCCCTTTCATGGGTTGTTGCTCACTGGCCTTGCACAGCCAGCAGCCGTTGCGGACTGCCACGTGGACCCCTCCAGTCCCCCCCCTGGCCGTGTGATGTCCCCAGAGCCCAGCTGATGTCAGCCAGAGCTCCTGGCCACGGCTGGACCACGGCAGGAGCTAGGTCCACATGCTGCCGAACAGCAGCGTGAGCCTCTCCAGGGATTGCAGCAGGCTCTGGCCCAGGCCTTGACTACTTGCATCTTGTCTGGATGGTGCTTTTACACGTGGTTGGCTTTAATTAAACCCCTCCTTGAAATATAAGCATAGGCTTGAGCACCGCCTTGAATGCGGGGTGCATCCCTCTGCCACGGCCGAGGAGATGGGCAGTTACTGTCACCCGGGGAAAATATCCAATCCTCAAACATGTCTTCACTGTTGGAAAAGACTGATTCTTGGAAAGAGAAACAGGGCAGCTCTCTGAAACATCCCTGTAAGGAGGAATAGTTTGTTGCCTCCTGCTCGTTCAGCCCCGCATCAGAGCTGGCTCCAGGCGTGGGAAGGGAGCAACGTGGGAAAACACCAGCTATTAGTGTCTCCTGGTTCAGTGATGAAGAGAAACACCATTAAATGTTCTGAAATTAGGTATAAATTAAGTGGCCTGGCTATGGTCATTTATGATGTCGTTCAGGTTAAAAAACGGTCCTCATTTCTAAGGATTTAGAGTCTCCACCTGCCTTTAATGGGACTATTCTGCTCACAGCCATTGCCGTAGGTAAAGACTTAAAGTCAAACAATAATTACTCCCAGGAAAGAAACACTGTTTTCTTGTCATGTTCCATTAAATAGTTCACAGCATGAGCCAAAGAATTAATGGTCTTATTATCTGGCCTTCAAAATATATCATCTTAAAGAGGAGAAGGCAGCTCTGAAGAATGCAGGAGACACTGGGGATGCCACTGCCCCAGATGATCCAGCTGCAACGGCTGCTGGGCTGCTTAATATCTTTTAGCTCAGTATTGGCTCAGTCACCGAGGGATGCAGGTGGGTGGTGGGAAAGGACCCTGGACCAGGAGAGGTGTCTGGGCAGCCCAGAGATGTGCTCTCCCTGCTGGGATTTGTTTCCTGCAGAGGTGAGGTTTATCTTCCATCCTCGGTACGTGCGGTCGGCTCCATCCCAGCTTCGCCTGGGGTGGGTTAGTTGCAGTAGGTATTTATGCTGCTCCACAAGGGCTGGCATCCACACGTCTTTGCATGATGGCAGATGTCAGCTCGGGAAGTGAATGTGACACAGCCACGTGCTGGAAGCAGGAACCTGAAATTCATTTGATTAATGCACGTTGTTGTTGTTTCCCCTTGAGCTGGAGAACCTGGCAGCCTCCAAATCATTTGGAAGTACATCAAATCCCCCAAGAAAGAGACACATAGCTTCCAGCCCTCACCCACAACTCCAGGGCTCTTCGTGGAGAGGATCCAGAGTGGTTCATCTCCCAACCACCTGCAGACACACTCAGGTATGGTACTAGCAGCTGAATTCCTCACTGCCAAAGGGCTGTGTATTCCACCTTTCTGCCTCTCCAGCTCTGGGGATTAAGAGATTGGCTCAGTTTTAGTGAAGTTTGAGCAGTTCTAGGGTCTGACAGGTGCTCTCACAGCTCAACTTGGTCATTTGTGACAGCAGGGGTAGATGTGGCAGGGGAATGCCCTGCCCAGACATCGCTTTTCCCTGTCCACCTCCTCTACAGAAGTCCCTGTAGAGAGATCTCGAAGTTCAGCTGAAGGCACAGATGTTGGTCCCAGGGTGTCGTGGATGCGTGAGCTGGGGCTCATTGCACCTCCAGAAATACATGGCATGACTGTGGCTGGCTCGATCCTCTAAATATCTTCTACTATTTGGGGTTCTTTTTCTAAGTTAGCCTTCAAATCAGAGGTGATATGTGCTTTTCTTGGTCTTTCATGAATATTGAATTGCAGAGTGGAAATGGGGGAAAAACCATTCACATCTGTCACGGTCCTGTGTCCATGCTGCCTCATTCATCAATCCTTAATTAGTTTAAGGACAGTTCTGCCAATATTTTCATTCCCTCATTTTATGGCATCAGGATGAGAGCCCTCTGGTTGTATGTCTTTATTTTTTTCCCTTGCTCGGGAGGTGGGGATCTCTGCTGCTGCACACTGGCAGAGCTCTGGCATGGCAGGGCACCCCATGGAGCTGGGTGGGATTATGCCATCTTCTCCATTTTTCTCTCTATGGCATGTTTCCCCTTGTGGGTATCACTGAGAGGCACCTGGTGATGCAGATGGATGCAAGACCCCTGCACCATCCCAGGATGCTGTGTGTTTGCTGCTGGGGCTGGAGAGGAGAAGCAAAGGGAAAGAAACCACCGTCCAGCTCATGAGCTTTTTTTTTCAGGCTCTGCTGCACCAGCCCTTGAAGACCAAATGTTATCTTTCATTTCTGATTGACATAGCAGCTATAATGTTTTTAATAGCACCTTCCTCTTCTAAACACCGGTCTACAAGGTTCATTTTTATATGTGTGGGTCTATATTGATTTCTTTACCTATTTCTGTTTCAACACTGATATTGCTGAAAAGCACAGGGTTACTCTGCTGCCAATTTGTTTTCTGCTTCAGCCTGATGACATTCATCTGGCTTGCATGATCTGTTCATTGAGGGGACTGGGCTAAATGGCACTTTACGGATGAAAAATATCCCTGCACACTTGCAGGGTACTGAGAGCATACGGCCCTAATCCAGCAAGTGTAATTATGCTCGAGGCAGTGAACTCAGCTAAGGACAGTGGGACGCCTTGGAGTGGCACCAGACATGTGTGATCACAGATGCTGCTGGGGTAGGAAACATCTCCTTTGGAATCAAATGCAGGAGGAAGCGCTGGATGCCAACAAGCACACTGAACCTCCTTTCGTTACCTAAGAAATTGTTGACACACGAGGTGTAATCAGTAGGGTGTTTTGCTTTTAATTCTTAATCAATTTCTTCAGGCACTGGCAATGTTGCAGCCTGAGTTTATCTGGGCTTTCTGTTGTTTGTTTTTTTTTTTTAATTTTAAATATATTCTTCTTTTCCCACGTAGACACAACACTCCTCACATTCCTCTTACTCCACGGAGGCAACTAAAGAGCCAAATTGCAAGAATGAAAAGAAGGACAAGCTTGCCACTATTAGCTGACCCATCTTCTTATGGCTTTAGGATTCATCAGCTAATATTCCCACAGTTCTACTTGGGCATTGGAAAATGGAACATTATCCAGAAATTGTCTTGGATTTCTCTGGGCAGGGAAAAATATAAAGCTAATGCCCTCTTGTGGCTCCGTACAGCAAAGTGTGGTCTCACCTTTTGCTGGTTATGGAGTAGGAAAGGTGATAGGGTTGTGCACACCCCCCCTTCATTTCAATGTGATTTTAAGGGCTGTAGATGCAAGGTGGTGCCTGGTTCACACCTGCAAGGGAAGCCCAGGGCATCCTCTGAGCCATGGGCAGGGATGCAGCAGGGGATGCTTTGCTGGATGGGGTGCAGACAGCAGACCACATCTGTAGGGCAGCATCCCAGCCCCTGGCCTTGGCAAGCTGCTCCCCACCAAAAAAGCAATGGTTTTGGAAATGTTTAAGTCAGTTTTGCAGATTTGAAGGAAGTCCAAAAAAGCACGATGTTTTTCTCCCAAGGCAGCAGGGATGGAGGAGCCCACTCCCCATCATCCATCCATCCATCCATCCATCCATCCATCCTCAAAGTCCATCCAGTCCAGCAGACTTTGTAGGAACATTCAGCCTAAGTAAATGAAACAACTTGAGGGTTTTCATCAAAACCTGGTTCTCATTTGGTTTTGAACTGCCCTGAAATGTATAGCTGTTGCCTGTCATTGGTGCAAGACACCCAATGACACATCCAAGTACATCTGAAAATGTTTGTTAAAACAAGGACATTAATATATAATAACAAAAATAAAAATTCTCTATATTTTAGAACTCATGTGCCTGCCCCCACACCAGCCTTCCAGGAAAGACCTCCGTCAGCATCTGCTTCTGATTAAACATCATTGGGTTGCAGCCCAAAATAACTTCAAAGATTTATAGACTTCCATGATTTCTAAATAGCTCCCAAAGAACAACGGAGAGCCCAGCATCGGCTCACCTAACCCGGAGGGATGAGACTGTGCTCCATGCTCCTTATCCCACAGATTACCAGAGTATGGAGCCAACCACTCCCCATTTGAATGTTAACCTAAAACTATTTCCACCATGAAATTTTAGGAATTCAGGACTAGTAGAATTGCTGAGCAGCTCAGAGATCAAACCGACGGTCCTCATTACCCAATATCCTACCCCAGCAGTGACCTCCCATTGTCTGTGAGAAGTTCCCATCCATTAGAGGCTGGTGTCCCAAAACATCCTCCTTGCATTTGCTTCAGTCCTTCTTCTTGGTGAAGAGCAGTCTCAACACTGTTCCTCCTTGGCTTGATCAGGTGAGGTCTTCTAAGATGCTATGTGATGGCTCTTTAATCTCAGTTGGATTACCAGTGTGGGACACTTTAAGCAGAGCCCATGCTTTTCCTGGGGTCTTTGACACCCTCGTAGGGAAAAAGTAGAAAGTTTGACAGGCTTGCACATCGAGGAGTGCCTGAAAGTGTCCACCAAGAAGGAGACATCAGTGGAAGAAACGAGCAGGGAGTTTGGCAGGGAGGCAGGACACATCTGGCCCTGTGAGACTGTGCGTGCGGTCCCAGCACTCTCTGCTCATCCCTCACTTTTTCCTTTTTAAGTGCCCACTTAAGACAGAGAAATGGCTGAGAAAAGAAGAGCAATTGGCTTTCTTGGCCGCAGACCTGAAGAGTATCTGTCTGACTGATGGTGATGCCAGGGGAGATGTGCCCAGGAGCAGTGGGTGCTGCAGGGGGGCTGGCCATGGCTCATGGGTGAAGGAGGGCTGTGGGAGCAGGAGGTGAACAGATGGACAGCAGTGCTTGATGGCTGGTGGTGGCACCAACAGCTGAGATGCTAAAGGGGAAGGGTAGAGGGTGCAGAAGGGAATTTGCAGCCTCTTGGGATGTTTGTGGTAGGATTTACCTCCTTACTTCCAGGCTCTGCTCAAACCAGGGTGCCGTTTTCTGCCTTGAAAGCAGAGGCTCCCTAGAGGGGCTTTTCCTTCTCTCAACCAAATAAAGATCTACTAAAAAGCCTGGCTGTGGTCTCTGCCAAGAGCTCCATTTCCGTCAGGATTTCAGGGAATACTTAGTGTCTCCATTTCTTGGGAAGCTCTTTCCAAGAGCTTTATGCTGGTCCTTCCTCCCTTCGCTGTGGGTCTGCAGGGGGGAGGTGTGTGGGGTGGTCTCATCCAGCTGCACTGGCGCCCAGTGAAAGGTGCAGGACACCATGTCCAAGCTGCCCCTCGTGCACTGTGAGACACTGTGCTTCCTCCAGGCCCTGCCACTTTTTTCTCAAGCTCAAGCAATGCCTAGAGAAGACTGAGAGCATTTCTCACTGGGGTTGCTTTCTGCTGGCTCAAGTTGGGCTGCGCTGGAGATGTGCACATCTGGGATAGCAGCACTGAGCGGGTGAGTGGCAGGACACATTGGATAACGTCAGCCTGATCTAACGTGCAGCTGCTCTGCTGGGTTTGCACCAGGGAGAAGGGAATTGCCACGCTTTGCACAAGCCAGAGCTCTGCTAGGTCTCTTTGCTAAGTAGCAAGCGGGGCAGGAGGGTGCTGCTGCTCCCTGCCTGCCTGCTGGGAGGGGACCCGACTGCTTGCCAGTTGCTGCTGCTCTCAGACAAAAAAGAGATGGAAAAGCCTCAGTCCTCACGCCTCTTTTGTGGCCTGGACAATGTGAGTCATGCTGAGTGCCTGGGGCACCCGAGGCTGCTGCCTGTCCCCCTTCCCCCAGCACTGTGGCTGCTTCTTTGCCCCACCAACTTGGCGAGGAAATGCTCCTGCCTTGGGTTCAAGGGGGGAAGAGAGGGGCATATGGGAGAGGATGGAAGGACAGAGACCAGCAGGGAACGGAGAGGAGAACAAGCCCCCAAACTTCTCAGAGCAGAGCGAGAGGAGCCAATGTGTAGCAGAGGGCTCCAGCAGGAGCTTTCCCAAGCCTTCAGATCAGCAGTGGGACAGAGGAGTAAATTCGACACATATTTTCCATCCTCAGCTATCCACATTGCCCCTAACCTGATCCCAATTAGATACACAGAGGCAGCTGCCAAGGAACTTTTATGACTCATTTGAAAGGGAGCCTGCACAAGAGCCGCGCATTCGAATCCAGCTGTCTCCTCTCTGTTGTTGTTTAGGGAGGACATTTGTGCTTGCTTAGCTCACCTAGGAAAGGGCCAGCAGGCCCCTGGACACAGGGGAAACTGGTTGTCAGCCCAGCCTGGGAACATGCAGTGTATTCCTTATAAAAAGGGGTGAGATGGAGTTGAGCTGACAGGGAGCGCAAATCAGGCTTCGGAGGCATGGGCAGAATCCCCTGCTCTGGGGGAGCCCTCCCTGCCACACTGCCCTTCCCCTTGGTGAGCTCAGCTGTGAACAGACCCATTCCCCATCAAACATCGCATTGCTGGGGACCCCAGGCCACTCCGGGGAGTGGGAATCACTGGGGCTTGGCAGCTGTAGAGGATGACCAGAGGGCTACCTGATTGTTGATTGACAGGGCAGCCCTCCTGGTCATCACATTCAGGTGCTAATTGTT
Source organism: Aegotheles bennettii (assembly GCA_013398125.1). Classification (NCBI taxonomy): domain Eukaryota; kingdom Metazoa; phylum Chordata; class Aves; order Caprimulgiformes; family Aegothelidae; genus Aegotheles; species Aegotheles bennettii. The sequence goes on along the minus strand of VZRW01013715.1, from coordinate 1,131,632 downwards.
TGATGATAATAAAGCTAATGGCCTAACAAGGGGGTGGACCATAAAAGGCAGTGCTCCGGGGCAGCTTGCTGCCAGCTGGGGATTTCATCACCTAGCTTCGCCTGGATCCTCAACAGCAGCTGCCCTCTTGTTCACAGGGATAAAGCCCTCACCTCTTGCAGAGCCACCAGCAAAGGTGAGATGCAGAGGGCATCAGATGCAACCTAAAAATGGGCTGATGCTCAGCAGGCAGATCTCAGTGACAGTCAAACCTTGCTCAGGGAGGACATAGGGAATGCCCGGTTAAATGAGACCTGAAGCCCATCTGCATCTCTTAGAGCATCCAGATATTGCTGTTCTGGAGGCAGGTGAAGGGCTCCCACAGCAGAGGCTGTGCCTGCCCATATTAAATCTCATCCCAGTCTTCAATAACAACAGTTCTACCTAAGCCCTGAAGAGTGAGATTGAAATCCCTTCCCAAATGCTTGCTGTTATTATAACAACTGCAGTGATCCATGCTATTGCCATGCTCCACAAATTGCCTGCCTGTCCCCTGCTGTGTTTTAGGTATCTGCTGTTCTGGGACAAGGTGCTTGGGATGTTTTCAATTGGATTTGGGCAAAGAGCTAGACTATGATGAATATATTGTGCTAGGAGTTCAGAGGCTGTCAAGCTAGGCTTTGTTAGCAAAATGCATCATTTCTGATTCTAGTCTGGTACCAGAAACCAGGAGATTTATCTTGAAAGCTGTGCCTTTAAACCAAACCAAACCAACCAGCCCCACCTTGTGAAAGAGCAGAGCAGGGTTTTGGTGGCATTTCATCATTTCATCACTCAAAATGCAGTTTTACAAAACTGGCCTGGAGATGCCCCAGCCTCAGAGGTGCCTGTCCTGGGCAGGGTTGATTTTTCTTGGCAATCCTGACTTTTAAACATTTTGCTTTCAGTATGTAACAGGTCATATTTTCCCTCCATACCTTGAAGATTGTCACTAAGTGAAATCGTATTTACCACCCATCTCTACAATTCCTTATCTGCGATACAACTTTCACTTGGCTATTCAAGTTTCTGAAGCCCTGCCACTGTCTTAGCTCATATTTTCCTAGTGTTTCAGATAAGTATTATTACATGAAAGCCTTATAAATTCACACGATTCTGGGAATGGGGTCTTTAAGAAGGGTACCTCCTACGGCAAGACCCTTCCCAGCAAGTGCCACCGTGTCCCATGAGTGGAATCCTGCTGACACCTGCATCCTCTGCACTTTCAGGGCAGGGGCATCCACCCTGAAGCCAGAACAGCCTCCTGCAGAGCTGAGCACCCCTGTGCTGCACGAAGGATGGTGGGAGCCCTGCGCTGGGCTCCTGGGCAGGGCTGTGCTGGAGGTCGATTTGGAAAAATGGGCATCGTCTGTGGCAGATGGACAAAGTTCTGCAGCATGGGTCTGGTTCCAGGCTCTACCCCTGGGATGAGATTACCCGACTTCCCAGACTCTGACACTCCTCTTCCCCACTCCCTGGGGCAGGAATGCCACGCACAGCATCCAGCCCAGCACGCCAGCGCCCAGCCCAGGTACCGTTGGGTTATTTTGGGTCGGTTGGCTCAGGGCCGGCCCGGGCAGCCCTCCTCCGAGAGCCCCACGGCCCGGCATCACTAGATGGTGCTAACGCTTGTCTTTTCCCGAGCTCCCGCAGCACCGGAGCAGCGGACGGGCAGCGGGCACCCGGCGAGCCGGGGCCGCGGGGATGCTCAGGGGGGTCCTGGTGGTGTCCGGGGCTTGGGGGGCCACAGCGGCTTTGCCATTAATAATAGGGGCAATAAGGAGGATTTTTCCTTTCTCTCTGCTTGTCTCCAGGCTCTCAAGGGGTTCAGCATGGTGCAGGATGAGTCCCTGGGGTGTGAGGGGGAACCTGCCCTTCCCACCGCTGCTCCTTTCACATGGAAGCTGGTGGGATGGGGACTTCCTCTCTTGTGGAAGGGTCACTGGCTTTTGGGAGGTCCTCTCCAAATGCCTGGCTGATAAGGCACAGCCTGAGCTCAAGCTGTGTGACCTTACGCCTCCTTGCTGGGTCAGTGGCCTTGGGGAGGTGCGGGGGCACAAGGAGGAAGGACCAGGGCTCACCCACGCAGCTGACTCAATGCTGATAAGCTGCCACAGCCAGACACTAAACAAATGTGTCTGGGAATGTCGTGTTTCCTCTCACCAGGCGCTCCTCACATCTCACAGGGCTGAGCTGGGGGCACAGAGCTGCCCCTCAGCCCCTGGAGGAAATCGGCGCTTGGAAAATGGGGCTGACTCAACTGGAGGGTGCCAAGAGGCTCATGGTAACAGGATGGATTCCCAGCAGGAAGGGGGGATGTGGTTGGCAGTGCTCTCCTGCAGCATTGGCTGAGGCTGTGGCCACTCTCAGATCAGCCCCAGACCCAGGATGTGGCCCTGGGTGCCAGAAGCAGCAGAGTTGTTTGGTCAAGAGCATGGAATCTTCCATTTGATCCTATCAGGCCGAGTGAATAAGCCCCTGATATTTTTAATCAGAAGTTCTTCTCTTCACACTGTGTTCAAAGGCAGAGAGGACCCAGGGAGGAGGAGGAAGGCTGAGTGGCTGCTTTCTTGGTGACAAGGACCACGCACACTGTCAGACTCACTGCCACGTGCCAGCCCCACTGCACCAGGCTGCTCTCCCTGGGCTCCTCCTCTCCTGTGAGGGTCAAGTAGCCATGAATCATTGCAGCCATCCCTGCACCACATCTCCCCAGAAAAACCCACACAGGAACAAGAGAAGCTCAGGGTTTTCTCTGAAGAAATGGCATCCTGGTGACTAAATGGTCAACGTACAGAAAAAAATGAACCATGACCAGAAATTTACTTAAAAATTGTCAGTGACCCCCCAGCCCAGAGGAAAATCTCATGTTGATGTGAAGCAGTAGCAGGGACAGAGGTTGCCTATGTTGGACCTCCACCAGGGTGGCTTCCCAAAAGACAGCTTCTTGGCTTTGTGATTATAAATAATGATTTATTTGTTAGCAGCTCCTTCTGGCACCCAGGAGTGGAGGAGCTGGTGGGGAAGCTCCAAATCAGCTCTTGACTTCTCCAAGTTGCCCAGGCAGGTTGGGGACATGGGCAGACCAGGAGCTGCTGCCACCAGTCACCCTGCGATGGGGTCACCAGCACCTTTCTGCAACTAATTAAAAACCCACTTCAGCCTGTCAGCAGCAGCCCTCATCTTTTGCTTTATCATCCTCCTTCTCCTTGGGTTTGAGGGCAGTTAGAAAAGTGCGAGCAACACTCAAGATAGAGAGTTATTGTAGGCATGGCTGGGTGCCAGCCACCCTTGTAATTTTGTTAATAGACTAATAGAGGAGCAAATGAAGCCATTGTAGGTAATACTAACGCTGCACAGAACCATAATGGTCAGAAATGTTTCAGGATACATCATTAATAAATTTTCTTCTGCAGGTTCCTATTTGCCCTTGGTTATGGCAGGACTGGGCTGGTGTTGGCAGTGTTTTCAATTCTTTAGTGAAGTTTGATTTTTCTTTTAAATGAACGGGCATTAATGGACCATTTAAGTTCCATCTTTAATGACCTGATAGAACGTGAAGGAGTGAGTTCATGGTCTGAGTGACACAAAAGTGATCAGTGGCTGTAACACCTCTTGCAAAAAGCATTTCCCTTTTCCTGGTCCTGTGTGGCTTTGGGGAGGGAAATGCTGGAAATCAGGATGCCTGGTGTGGGGAGGAGGTGGCTGGTGGTGCTGGCAGGATGCTGCTGCAGCCAGGGTGCCGTTTTTTCCTGAGCTGTGGAGACAGTTGTTGAAGCAGAGCCACAACGTGCAGGGAAGTGGCCTCCTCAGAGATGGGAACGGTCATCCTTTGACCAGGCAGAGGAAGCACAGCTGGTTCCAGATGGACATCACTTAGGGACTCAGTAATGGGGCTATTCCAGGACCTGAACAGGACTTGCAAGCTCAGGAATTTGAAGCTTTCTGCTGCAACAACTTATGGTTTGCTTTGACTTCAGCACACGGGCTTTCACTACCACAAACTTTTCTCCCCGGATTCCAGGCACCATTAGCAAAGCCAAGGAAAATGAGTTTCTTACCACGTGGGACTGGGCCATTGCTAATTTTAACCACCTATTCTAGAAAGAGACTTCCCACTGAGTGACATGGTGTTAACTCACCTGCTGCCAACAGCAGGTAGCCGGAGTGCTGGGCAGCACATCCCTTTCTGCCCCCAGGCTGGGAGATGAAAGATGTGCCAGTGTTAATTGTAAATGCAAACCCTCTGTTTGAACCTTCCAGCTGTGAAAGGGGAGGAGGAAATGCAAAAAAACTTTTGGAACTTCCCTCTCCTTCAGTTATTTTACAAAATGCTTTAATGTTGGGTGTTTAAAGAAAACCTTTATGACCACTGAGCCCCTTTTTTCCTCCTCCCACTCTTGGTAATGAGGACCAGAGTGATGGACCATGTTAGATACAGCCATTTCCTCACTGATGCTAACTGGGGAGGAACACACCAGCTCATTCCTGGAGAAACAGCAGAAAAAAGAGAGGATTTGTCTGGGCAAAGCAGACCCTGTACTTCAGAGCAGAAAGTAAAGGACTGTGAAGGACAGAGAGCAGCGAGTGATGACCATGGGGTCACGCTGGCTTGGAGCAAGCTGGGAGGGGAAGGAGAAATTCGAGGGAAAATGTAAAGAGGCAGAAGGGATTAATCCCATCTGGGGTTAGCCAGGATGAGCTAAATACCCAGCACCGGGATCTGGACACATTGCAGGAGGATTTGGGATGATCTGGGGGAGCCCAGTGCCCATGGGATGTGATCTCCGTCCCGGTGCAGGGCCCCGTGCTGCACGGGCACCCAGAGCCTCCTGACCTCATGCTCTGTGCCCGTGGAACCAGGGAGCCAGCAAAAGGGAGTCTGAGCAACATGAGCAAATGCAAATGTGTTTCCACTTAGCTGCTCCTCCGAGGCCAAATGATGTAACTCCTGTGAAGCTCTGCAATATATTGGCAGGAGGAGCCTAGTGACAACTCCAACTGTAAGTTCCTGAGCTAATGAACAGAGAAGTTGAATAAAAAATAAGAAAAAAGACTTTTTCTTTGGCTTAACATAACGATACTCCCTGGGACTGTTTTCTGAGCAGAGAAACAGCACACTGAAGGAAAATATCCAGCCCCAGGACCCTGGTTCCTCTCCTCCGGGTTTAATGGGGCAAAGCCCAGAGGTCGGCATCCACTGGGACAAGAGTTTGAAACCAGTGGGGTTGGGGGTTTGCTCACCCTGCTGAGATGCCAAAGCAGATCCCAGCTCCAGAAGCAGCTCACTGCCATCCTGCTCTCCAGCCTTTATGGAGTTAACCACAATTATTATTACTAAGGGTGGGTTTTTCTGTCTGTGTGTGTGTTACTAGCAAAGAATGTTTTACTACAGCTCTCCACACAGCCACCAGCCTCCAAATGGACCATGTTACAGTAGAGCTAAATATTGTGTCAGGGACCATGTGTTTCTTGTAAGATGGGCTGGAGCCACCACTGTGTAGGAAATTGTTTATCTCCCTCCCCCCTTCTCCCTCTTTCTGCCTTCATCCTCCCACGGGCCGCGTGGATGGCCGGAGCGCTGGCGATGGGAACTTTCCTGGGGATGCTGGCAGAGGTTTTTTCACAGCCTGTGCCTGCAGTGAGGAGTGAGCTCCAACTGGGACAGTACCACGGGGTGGCTGCAGGTCTTCGTGTCTCCCCATCTGCAGGGTAAGATGCCAGTCCTGCTGTCCCGAGGGACATGGGCAGCTCTTCCACTGGGCTCAGGTACCGCAAGGCACTGCCCTGGCACAGGACAGGGGCCAGTACCACTGGTGCAGACTGGTTCAGCACCACAGATGCCTGGTGAACCCTCTGCAACAAACCCATGATGCTGATGTATGCATGTGTGTGCTTCGGAGTGAAATTTGGCCAGAGAGGTATTGCCAGCCCCAGGGTCGAGGTGGAGATGGACCACCCTCTTTGATTTGCTGGAAATCCCGCTGTCTACTGGGTAGGTTATAAAGCCATATGATTAAAGAAGTAGAGCAAACTCCCTGAAAATTGTTTCATAGCTGTTGCAGGTGATGCAGAGCAGAGCAGCCCCTAGAGGACTTTGAACAGGGTCTGATGCCCATGCCATCAGCTGGCACTGCTGCCACCACCAGCAGGGTGAAGGCTTGGTTTTCCTCTCTGATGCTGCGCATCCACCCATGGCTCCATCCTCAATGGAGGCACCATGAGCAGGGAAAACCCCCCCTGTCCTCACAGAGCAGGAGTCAGCAGATCTCAGACTTGTTTCTCACTGCTCTGCAAGAGGGATGTCAGGGAAACCTGAGCCTCTCGTGCCTTCCTCTCCTTATCCATCCATCTCAACGCCATCCCCAAATGCAAAAAGGCGCTTTTGCTTTTTACTGTCTCTGCTCTCTCCTGGCCACTGATCTGCACAATAGCATAATTGTATATAAACATCTGATTTCTTTTACTTTGCCTCAGTAATAGCTTGTAGCAACCCTTTCCAACATCTATTAATACTGTGCTATGTATTAGATCCAGACTTCAGATCCTCAAATTTGACTGTCTTCAGAATAAAGCAGGGAAAGGCTGAACACAGATCAAACATTTGCCCTCTGGTCAGTTTTAAATATAGTATAAACTGTGCCTCTATATAAATTTGTCAAGGGCTCTTGCTTCTAAACACCTTGGACTTTTCTCTCTGTGAGATATTATAGATGGGGCCCTCCTGGATCACACTGATGATCTCTCAACATCAGCATCCCACGTTTCAGCAAAGGCCAGCTGAGCCTGGCAGAGCAGTACTCCTCCCACCTCCTTTTATGTAGAGCAGAGCTATAGGAGATCAAGAACTCTTTACTTTATAGGGGGAAAACATGAGCACAAAGAGATGAATTGACTCATCCAAAATCACCCTGTAGCCAGGTGGGAGGTAGAAACCATCGGAGCTGGACGGTGGTTGTTCCCTCCAGCCATCCCAGGACCTGGGGTCGGTTTCTGATGGGAATGATGCTGAGATGCCATTTCATTGCTTTATGTTTGCTCCTTGTAACACACAGGGGGATTTCCAGAGGTACAATTGCTTCCTCAGTTATAAAGACTCACTTTTGCCTTATGTTTGGAACAGGAGGGGTTTTATTCCTATAGAAATGAAGATTTTTCAGACTGACTTCTTTTTTCTGAATTATTTTGACTTCAGACAGATTTGGGGGAGCTTTTCATTGGATGTGGTTTGTCCTATATTTTAGCTAATCACCTGCAGAGGCAAAAGCAAAAAGCAACAAATATATAGCTAAAAATAAAAGCTACATCTGCTCCTTCCCACCATAAGATTGGATAACTTTTGAGCAATTCTATAAACCCCAGCTTGTGCTTTTGGCTCAGCTGCCAGGCCTGGCTGTGCTGGCATGCAGAGAACCAGTCAAGAACTGCACCAAAATCAGAGCTAGGGAAAGGATCAGCAGTTTCCATTGGGAAATTACCTTTCTCTGCCCAAAAAGAAAAATCCACACAGGTTATAATAACAAAAAGGCATGTTAGCCCTGATTGCCTCTCCGTGAATGAGAAAGACAGCCAGGGTTAAATCTTCCAGCTGGTTATGATCCCTGGGAAGTGCCCCCTGCCCTTCCTTGTTAGGACACTGTCAGGATACAGTTCCAAATTTTGCAAAGATCATGTTTTTGCAAAAACAAACCATAAACCTGTGTCCCCAGCTATATTTTTCTTCTGTTCCTCACGCCACTGTTATATGCACACACCACAGTTAGTGACTGTCTGTGCTGGGGCTGCTGTGAGACGGTGGTGACTGCTTTGTACATCACCTTGCTCCTGCAGAGTGATCCACCATAAGGGATGTAATGAGGAAAGGACGCTAAGGAATTTGGCTTGGAGAGAAAAACTGTGTGTGAAGATCTGCTGGGGCTTTCTGGTAGGTTTTCAGGCTTACTAGGGCTGCTAAAAGAGATCAGATTCTTCCTCCTCTTCACCAGAAATAGCAGTTTAAGGATTTCCCTTATTCTGCTTCCCTTCTTGCTGCTGGCCACTGGTCTCACCTGGGCTGGATGAAGGAGAGTGGCTGTACATTTTTCTGCTCCTGATGGCTGTGATCATTAAAAAGCCTGAACTGTATCATGGACTGGGCCAGCCCTTCAGATGATGAGCTGCTTTACCACCAGCCTGTGCCCCAAAGTTACTGGGCTGCAGCTGGGAATCTTTCTCTTTGATCCACCTCTGCTATTAAATGGCTTCAGATAAAGCCACAAATCTGATTTCTAGGAAAGGAGGCTGAACAACCTGAATCTTGGAGCTGAAGAGCAGTGGGGAGCTGATCTTCAAACTGCATCTCCTCAGCAGCTTCAAAAGCAAAGCAGCTCTTTTTAACACACTACATGACACTTCGGCAGTGATTAAAGTGCCTTAAACTGCACCTTCTTCATCATAGACCCCTCTGCTGACAGGGTGCCAAGTACAACAAACCCCATCAAAAGCATCATCCCTATCACGGAGCTAATTGTCATTGTTTTCTTTCCTGAACAAGAAGAGCTGGAACAAAAATAGAGCCTGGAGAAACATGTACATCCTCGTCCAGAAATAACCCCCTAAAAGCAAACTGAATAGCCACAGAGGAGCCAGCCTACGAGCTACAGACACAAAGTGCCAAGCGAAGGAGATAACTGGCTGGTGAAGGCTGGGAAATAATACCCTAAAATCCTTCTGAGCCCATTCATCACCGTAGCTTCAGTGATCATCTCCGCAATAAATTCTCTTATCATCCTATTGGAATTTGACATTAATGACCTGCCTGTTATTTCAGAAGGAGATGGACTGTAACCAGCGGGTAATTGGTAGGAAAAATTGCTGGGTATAACAAAGATCTGATATCACCGGAGTAGTTACACCACGAGAGAGGGAGATTAGGGAGCTCTGTTTACCACAAGGGGCTTATTCATCCTGAATAAATGTGTTAGCTGCCCAGAGCCTTCCTCTTACACCCTCATACCCCTTCAGCAGTGTGTTAGCATCAGCCCTAACACAGTTGTTTCCCAGTGACTCTGGTGTGAAGAACAGCAAAGACTCCACACAGCAGAAGCTGTTGTCAGTGCAGAGGTGATCACAATAATGATTAAAAAGTTCTCTCCAAACTCTCATTAGTTTATGCATTTATTTCTGAGTTGTCTCTAGGAAAGACCATGAGCACTGTAATTTTTTGATCATTCAAATTACTCAGAATGCTTCTGCGAACACCTCTGGCCCACAGCATTTTTCATGAGCAGCCTCCCAGCCCGTGGCTGGTTTAGGTTTTGTTTCTGTTTCTCTTCTGGGGTGACGCAATATATTTATTAACATTTTTCCTTGCACCTGCAGGTCAACTTCCAGTGTGCTGTGACTAAATTATAGAGGCCACGTTTGCAGGAGCCTGCAGGCTTAGCCAAAAATAGGACAACTGCCTCCTCTAGAGTGTTGGGGGAGAGATGGAAGCAAGTCCAGAGGTAAAATCCTGGCTCTGCTGCAATGGATGATAGCTTTGCCCTGACCTGATGGGTCTGTGCCTTTCTCAAAGGTTTCCTGCTCCTACTTTCCACTTCCCAGCAATGGAGTCAGAATGTCTTTTTTTTTGGTGATCACACCTGCCTGTTAAATTAGCTCCCTGGAGTATTCACAAAAACCAAGCTGCAAGGCACGGCCACAGGAGGACTGGGTTTGCTACAGAAATACCGGCACACACTCAGAATAAAACATCTGCACTGTTTGCCCAGCTCTGGCTGTAACTTCTCGTCATGTCCTTCACCTTTCTGGGAAGACAGAACGGGTGATGGTGGTGGGAAAATTGCTTCACTGGAGCCAAAAGGGGTTTTGCAATCACTCCCACTGGAGCCAGGGCTGCTTTTAACCCTGTGTTCCCCAGCTCTCTGTACCACCCTGCAGCTCCCTACCACTGTAATCAGTGATGCAGGAGAAGAAATGCTCCTTTTCCATGCAAACGGAGCTCCTCTCATCTGTTCCTTAAAACAGTGGTTTGAAGCCAGGCTTGGAGCAGTGATGGAGATCAGACCCCTAAAGGGGGAGCAGAGCTTGGAGGGATGGATGGAAATTTTGAGTTTTGCATTAGTAGCATCCGAGACAGGAGGCTGCAGCAGCCCTGGAGCCACAGCATGCTGCCCTGGCGCTGAACCGGCCCCTCCGATGGCTTTAACAGCAATTGGGAATCAATTCCCATGTCTCTGGAGCTGGCGAGGGGGGAAGGAGCAGGTAACGAGCTATGGCTGTGCCTCTCCCGCAGACAGCCAAACCAGAAACCTGGAGGTTGGATTTCTTCCCTACAGCTGTGTAAAAAGCTGTTAACTGCCATGGCAGGAATCAAATCCCAGCTCACTGCTCTCCTTTCCATGGGAGGCTCTTTGTGCAAAAAAGCATCATCAGAATGAATTAAATGCTGTTGTAGTGGCCACGTTCCCACGTGCTCCTTGCGCTCTTCCACTTGACTCACCAATAAGGAAGCCAAGATATTTTCTGGAGGCTGTTTTGAAAACACTCTAATCAGTGTCATTCACCACCAGAGCTCTTCCAGCCCACTTGTTGGACATTCCTAGGAATGTGATTGATGTCTGGTTCCCCTGGGTCGATGGAGATGGTGTCCTTCAGCCCGTCCTCTCTTGGCTGCGGCACCATGCCTGGGGAATGGGTGTTTGCTTCTGGTCTTCTAGGCCATGCATAAGAATGCAAATGTTGGTATAGCCTGAAACAAGCTTCAGTTTCTTCTTGCCTTGTTGAAAGGGATGTTGTTTACTGCAGATAAATTGGAGATGAACACGCAGCCAGAGTCCAGTGAGTTCATACAATAAAACCCGAATAATCACAACACAACATTCCTGTGAGAAAGGTTTTCTTGTCTTGATTTTTTCCTCTTTCTCTCTCCCCCCCCGAACCCCCCCCCAATCTTGGACTAATCACTACCAGACCAGGAACCTTCAAACAGATTTGTTTGGGGACTTGGCATGGGCTCATGGTAGCTGGAAGCCTTCTTGCTTTCCCTATGGAAACCAGAGCCCGTTTGCAGGGGAAGGAGAGCTCCAGCACTAAAGTCAGAAACTAAACAGCATACGTTGCAAACAAGATTGGAAGTAGAAAGTTGCCTAAAACATCTCTGGCCCCTTCCCTGCACATCTACAGAGCTGCCTTCCCTTTGGCTCGTGGCGGTGGAGTTGTGAATGCTGCAAGGATGAACCCAGCAGCCTCCTGCGGTTTGTTCTTCACATGTCTGCGAGGTGGCTTCCAAACTCAGTTTGAAGGCTGTCAATCCTGTCTCCAACAGCCACGGGCAATGATGTGTCAGTCTGTGGGAGAGCCTGGGGGTTCGTCTGCACCCAACAACTGCTTTAGCAGCGCTTCCCCCGCCGCCCTGCCTGGCTTCTTGAGGCACCCATGATGGAAAATGGGGTGTCATGGGGTGGGAAAGGAAATGTGTTGCCCATATGAGTTTATGAGTCATCCTAGTTGGTAATAACACACTAGTCAAGATCTGGCTAACGTGTACGTCAGGACATATAAATATATATGTTCTTCTTCTGAATCTTTCTCTTTACCTTTCTGCCCCAAGCTGCTAACACTCTGAGGAGGGTGACACAGCAAAAATAAATGTTTTAGCAAGAAACAGAGAAATGAGATTTGCATATGTTTTTCTGGGAAAAATATCAAGTTTTTCCTGTTCGAAAATGAATTTGTTGGAAACCAGCTTGTAAAACTGACTCAAGCACTGAATTGCCATGGGGCTGTCACCTACGCTTGTTGTTAATGAGGACTCCTCGACCCCCTGTCCAAAAGGAAAGATTGTTGTTGTTATTTTATTGACGGATTTGTGGAAGAGCAAATCCTGGCCGGGGAATTGTCTGGAGAAGCTGACCTTGGATTTAGCAGCAGATGAGGAAAGTTTGTGGAATATAGAATTATCCTCTGCTTGCTGCAGAGCTGTTCCTAAGGAGATCGGGAGCACAGTGATAAATGAATTTCGGAAAGCCTGGGGGTTCAACTTGGCTAAGGAAAAAGATGCTGGTGTCTATCCGGACATTGCAGACCTGATTTTCCACTTACACATCTGATTATAAATCAGCAGTAAATGTGCTTATGTTGACACGCCAAGTTTTCCCTTGAATGTCCTTCTATAGACACATGCTCCTTCGACCACAGGTGATTAGATTTGATGAAGAAACCACTGAGCGAGGTGCTTTGGTGGGTACCAGATGAGATGCCAGCAGAGACTGTGACCCAGTGGAGACCCAACCGGTGGGAATCCTCTGTCTGCAAAGTTCCTCGAGTCTGTAAAACTGGCTTGGAAATCTCTTAAGAGGTTTCTGATTAATGTAAATTCCATTTTTTTGCAGCAAAGTAAAGCTTTGGTTTATATTCATGTCCCCTTGAGGCTTATTCACTCTGAGGTTTCCTTGCTAAGAAGTATGCACAGTTCTTCTTTTTGCTTTCATTTAAGCAGGACAGAAACCAACCCCATGCCTCTATTTCTGAAGAATCCGAGCCTCCAAACCAGAGCCACCAAAACACAGCCTAAGTCATGAGAAGAGCAAGGCAAGCACTGCCAGCAGTCTCCTGCGAACGGCAGGGAAGGAGTCACTTGGAAACTGGAGCAAAAGTTGAGACAGGATTTAATTTTATCTGAATTGATTCATCTGTCCCTAATTAGTAATAGCTTCCCAGTGCATGATGTAAGACTATGCAGAGGGTTTTTTAATGCATAACTCTTGGTTAAGACAAAATATAGCTGTTCTCAGATAGTTCTTTTTAGATGCCAATGGAGATTTGTGCAGTCAAAGATGAAAAATAGATGAGATCCCACATACACACATGTTGAAGCCCAAAATCTTTCAGAGTATGGAACCTGTCTTCTTACCAATTTATTGTGGAAAACTTTTGCATATCCCCTGGTTTAAGATTTGTATTTACTTTTACTGAGAGAGGACCCTTAAGCTCACAAAACCACACAATGCACGATCCTGTACAAGGGACAAGGCAAAAAACTTGCCCTGACACTGAAGTGCTGTCTGTGATCATTCTGAAAGTCCCCAGTCCAGCTGGCGAAAGATGATCATGTTTAATGGCACTTCAACAAAATAAATGAAGCAACTAGTTAAATTAAAAATCCACATTGTCCCATTTTTCATGGCAACAATGTGTAACTGGGCCATGGGCTGATCTTGCTCACCTCGTAATGTACAGTCCTTCCCTCTTCTATATCATTCCTTTGCTCCTAATCATACCTCCTTGTACCATCCCATATATTTCATCTCAGCCTTCTGTGCTCATACCCTTGAAATCCTTCCAGGCTGCTATCATGTCCACTTCTCTAACTCACCTCTCCTAGCCAAGCTATACATCAAGGCTCTAATTCTTCCCCATAAAACCCCCTCCAGGGCCCTGAGTGTTTTCTATATTTCCATGACCTGTGCAACAACTTGTAGATTCAATTCTCCTCTTCTAGCATCAATAAAAGCCCAGAGACTTAAACCAGAGTGAGAGTCAGGTTTCTGGGTTCAATTTGTAACTGGAGGGCAAGATGGAGCTGGGGGATGCTGTACATGGTCCTCACCGGGCGGTGAAGAACCAGGGCAGGACACGTTGAGCAGATGGTGATTCTGGACTGCAGATGAGAGCTAAATTACTGTGTTCAAATCACATCTTTGATACACTTCCAGCTTTTATCAGATGGTTCCACTCAATGTTTGGCACGGCTGATGCAAAGGGAAGGCCAGGAGAGCAATCAAAGAGCTTGAGCAGCTGAAGCAGCCCAGCGCAGGAGAAGGGCCCCGTCCTGGTCCTTTCCCACCTCCCGGCCAGCCCCATCCTGAACTGGGGACTCCCCTGACTACTTCCACTCTTCCATCACCTCCAGAACTTTAATATTTACCCCTATGTGCAAAAAAATCCTGGCACCCCACAGGCTGCACAGCCTCTGCTCTCTCCTGCCACATCACTCCATGTTGTGAGCAGCTCGCCCAGGCAATGCAATTGTAAGCTAAAATATCTGGGAGGATTGATAGCATGTGAGCAATTTCTTGGAGTTAAAAGGCTCTCTTCCTCGGGTTTTGGCTTTGGCTGACCCACGCTCCTAATGCACTCTTCACTTAATTCACCCCTGCCAGTGGAAGTGCTCTAATTTATGAGATCGGTAATCGCTTTCTATCCACACGTTCCGAGAATCTGCTCCTTCCTCCAAACTTTCCTTCAAGTAAACCCTTCCCCATGAATATTCTCAGTACAAGCCGAGTCCAGGGCCTGCTCAGGGCATAGGAGAGGACTTTCAAAGGGCTCCTGCTGAGTTCAATTGGCTCAGACTCCAAATGAACACACATCCACACCCACAAAGCTCTGTTATAAATGCCCTCATAGAAGCTCACAAGAAGGAAACCAAACCTTTCCCAAAGTCCTTAGGAGGTCCCGTGGTTATTTTGCCATCCTTTTACTGCACATGGCCCACAGGGTTTTACCTCTCGGGAGGAATCTCAGGCAGCACCACAAAGCACACATCTGAAGGGCTGTGCCATTTTAAAATCCCTCCAGAACACTTGAGTTTGGTGTCTTTTTTTTTCCTTAACTTAAAAGCCAGAAAAATATCCAAAAATGTCTGTGCAGGAGAATCAATCACATACAAAGGAACCTTCTGGGTCCCATGAAAGAGTCTGTGTTTCCAGCCTTGATGGTTTATTCTTCCTTCTTTTGGGAGGCAGCACAGATATGTTTTCCATTTGAAATATCCCAGGGGTCTTGCAGCTCCTGCTGAGCCCTCAGAAGTAAATGAACCACTTTTCCCAGCAGCAATCCCAGTTACAATTAAGAAATGTTTTTTTTCCAGCATGCCAAGGCTGGCACTTTGTTCAAGCCACAGGAAAACAGAGGCACGGAGTCCATGCCAGCAAATATATAACACACGAACATCTTTAGCTCTGTTTTCTGCTCCATATCTCTCAGCTGTTTCACGGGCCAACCAGAGCTCTTTATCGGTGTCATTTACTCAGATGTCAAGTGGGTTTTTTATCCTAAAGCTCCTCAGTGGGGAAATAGGAACCTGCAATGAACTTGCCTCAAATTGAAACAGATATTTAACTAGAATAAACCAGTGGCTGGACTGAATAAACACTGCAGGCACTTTCGAAAGAATGTAAAGTTGACATAAGATCTGTTGGGTGAGTTCAAGAAATGGGAGACTTTCTGCTGAAGTCATAAATCTTCTGGGTTAAAAAGGGGATAGTGCTGAGCTCTGCACCTTAGTGCCTCACTGGGAGAGACCAATGCAGGAGTTTTGCTGTCCCAGAGGCTGCTGAGCTGTTGGTATGGGCAGGCAGACTTCTTTCCCATCACAGCTGCTGAGAAGCGTGGACTTCATCTCCACTGCTCTCTTCTGCAACCACTGCAGCTCATCAAAGCCTCTGGCAGAAGGTCCTGTCCTTTGGCTTTGTGAACCTGGTTGTTCCTTGGGGAGATAGGTCTTTGGTGCTAAACCCTGATACACAAATATCTTGAAGGACAGTGAAGCCCAGAGTCTCTGGGCCAACAATATTTGTTCCAGCTGGGACAGCCTCAAATGCTGTTGAGGGCCACAGCAGATGAAACCCAGTGGCTTTTTTGGTGAGGCTGCTGCAGGGCAGCGAAGCTGTGTTTGGAAATTATGGTGCCCTTGTATGACCCTGACATGCTCTCACCCATCTCTGCTCTCCTTTCTTCTCAAACACAAGGATGCATGACAGGGTGGATCTGTGCTCTCTGGGTCTTGGCTCCCCATCTCCTCTGAGCACTTTTCTCCCAGGTTTGCAGATGCAGGCAGCCGTGAGAGGTGTGAATTGCCTGTGGGTTCAGCATTGCACGGGACACCAAACCAGTTCCCTGAACCTCTGGGAAACACCCATAACCCCAGGTAGTCCAGTGCTGAATAGGGCAAAACCCCACACAGGACCAAAATCCCATTTAATGTTGTCACCACACGGCTGCAGCCGGTCATAAAACACGTGCAGGATGGGAAGGATTTGTTGCTTCTGCCTTTTTTTTAAAGAAAACTGTTTAAAGACAGGCTTTCAAAAGCTGGATATTACAGGAAACCATAATCTGTCCATGGTTGATTGCCTGAGCAGGAAAGACCCATGGCCTTTGCTCAGCCAGACCTCAGAGCCAAACACCTTGGGAAGGTTTGGATGTGAGAGCAGTTTTGCTTCCATCTGCAAACCCTGGGTCTTGAGAAAGTGTTTCCTGGGCAGTGGGCTGGTCTCATGCCATGTCCTCCTGTGGTACCTGCAGGGTGAACTAAGCAATGGTCCACAGGGTGAGAGCTCACCCTGGTAAGTCATCCTGTGTGAAGAATCACAGATGTTTAGTATTTCTGGTCCCTGCTCCAAGGGGAGGGAGAGAGGAGTTGCAGAGAGTGGTACAATATTTTTTCAATACATTCCATATGTTTTCTCCATAAGTCAAGATTAAATAGTGGTGCTGGTTGGAATAGAAATCAGCCTGCTGGCTGTTTTGCTGCCTTTGGAGGAATAATGAGCCCTCGCACAGGCTCTGACCCGACTCGGGAACACATTTCCATGAGCACAAGTGGACTTGTCCCTTACTCCATCACCACTCTCACCAATGCTATCGCCTTTGCAAGAGTCAGCCCTGCCGGAAACCCCCCAGGTTTGGTACAGCAGCTTGAAGGCCTTGCCTTATCCCTGTCCTGCAGCATGGAGTGGCATTCCCAGGCAAAACACGATACCCTTTGGATCCCCCAGCCCTGGAACACTGCAGCCCAGTGTGCAAACACGAACGGGGCACAAGGGTCCAAGCTGACCCCTTGGCACCTGCAGCCAGCTGCCTTGAGCCCTCGGTTATCACCCTTCCACGAGCACACACAGGGGATGCAAATTACTTTTCCCATTTATTTTTCTATATTTTTCCCATTTTCTATTTTTTTTTCCTGGTCTTCTCACTCCAGCAGCAGCATTTCAGTCTCGTTACTGTCACCACTCAGGTTGCCCAGATCCAGACACTGCTGAAGATGGTCGGTCTGCAGGGAAGAGGAAAACCCAGCAACCACCAAGGGAAGGAATTTGCTCTCTCCTGAAGGGCACACAGGGTATAATCGTGCCAACCAAATGTGCACAGAAGCCCTCAGTAATTGCTATGGTAATCATTTCACATGTGTGGGATTTTTTTAGGCTAAAGTATAATTACAGCTAATTGCTGTTTGATTTTGTTCCTGCTTATATACCCATTAAAGGAATTGTTGAAATGTCTTTGCTAAAAGACTTTCTTCGTTCTTTTTTTCTTCTTCTCTTTTTCTTAAATCATCCTGGCAAAAAAAAGGGATCATGTTGCAACACTCGGAGTTCATGAATGGCCATCAGCTCTCCAGTGATCCTACAACAAAGAGCCACGTTAAACCCACCAGAGCCTGATGTTTTCCCAGTGCTGGGAACTGACAGTCCTTGAATTTGCAGAACTAAGGAGAATTTGCAAGATCTTGGCTGTCTGTTAATGAAACCCTTCTGGGCAAGAGGCTGAGCCTGGATTCAGCTGAGGAGAAGGGAGGATCCGAGCTGTCTGTTGCGAGCAGGAGAAAGGTGTTCCCAACCAGCTGGTTTGGTGATAGGAACAAGTGACATTTCTGCTGCCTGCTCCCCAGGGGAACAGTGTACAAAACATGGGCTCAGGTGAGCAGTGTACCAAAAAATACCTCTGATGGCCTTTGTTTTCAGAGGGGACCAGTCTTTTGGATTGTCTCCCTTTTTGTTTTAATTTTCCTCTCCCTATCCAGCGTTTATTTTACATTCTGCCCATCTGCCAGAACCAGCAGAGAGAGAACTGAAGCTGGCGGGGCTCAGCGCAGCTCCAGGGACTCAGTGGGAGCACCTCTTGGCATGGCTGGGACTGATGTTATCACTGATTGTTTTTTCTCAGCCCTGGTTTTTAACACAGTTTTCCCAGGGCACAACTTAGAGAGAATTAAACATCAGGTGTGCTCAAAATTCGGAGAGTTGTCATGTTCTAATGGCCTGCACTGAGGCCAGATAATTCCCTTATCAATTCATCAAAATATATATATGTATGCATCTCTTCCAGCCTGCCTTCAGGATGGCTTTTGCAGGTTTTATTTTTCTATTG
Organism: Aegotheles bennettii; assembly: GCA_013398125.1. Taxonomy (NCBI): domain Eukaryota; kingdom Metazoa; phylum Chordata; class Aves; order Caprimulgiformes; family Aegothelidae; genus Aegotheles; species Aegotheles bennettii. The sequence goes on along the minus strand of VZRW01013715.1, from coordinate 1,113,479 downwards.
AACAATTGGCTTTATGTTAAGGTGCTGAGAACATTTTGGGAAAAGAAAGAGAAAGAATAATTTTTCCTGTTCTGGAAGAATCCCCCATCCCCATTTGGAATGAAAAACTGGAACTGGGAATGATACTAAAAGGTGAAAATATTTTTTTACTATGTCCATTGAGATGCTTTAGGTTCATTCAGCATTTGTCAAATAAATAGCACACAAAACACACTCACAAACAAAACCCTTTCATTTTTCCAGGAGCTTCTCCCTTACTGCATGCTTCTCCAGGGGCTGCAGCACTTGGCAGAAGCTCGGGGATAAGAGGTGGGTGATGCTCAATGGAAAAGCTGCTGAAAGAAGGGCTGGGGAGGGACTTTTGTGACTCCTCTAAACACATCCTGGAAGAGGTGATGGGGGAGCATCTTACCAGACACTCCTACCTCACCCACATGCAATGTTCCTCTGGAGGAAGGAGTGGCTGTGGCTCACGAAGGCTGTAATATTCTCATTCCTGAGCATTGTATCCTTCGGAGGGGACCGAGACCACATGAAAATAGTCCTGACTGTGGCGAGCCACAGGCAATCGCTCCAGTCCCTCTCCAGTGGCTGCAAAACACAGAGCAGGGAGTGTTCACCGAAAATGCAGGGTTAGGTTGCTAAGGGACTGGATGGAAAGAGCAGGCTGGTGCCATCACAGCCCCTTGGAAAATGGGGAGCTTGTTTGCTCTATTTTATTTTATTTTCCCTTTCTATTTGGCTTCTGTCTCTGCTCCAAGAAGCCAAATTAGCTCATGGTCTAAGGCTCCAGAGCTGAACACAAGCAGAAGCAAGCTGACATTGGCCTGAAACAGAAGCAGAAGTAGAGCTGTTTACCATCCTGTTTCACTTCGACACTTCGATTGAGCAGGGACCAATTTCAGGCCACGGGCACTCATACAACAGCCACCAAAAGCCCATCTGTGAGCAAGACCATTTCCCATGTGGCAGATGCTTTCTGCTGCCACTCCGAAATGCTATGGGTGAGGACATCACCTGCTTCAGCTAGGGTGTCCCACCACCTCCACGTTAACAAGATGATTTCCAAGGGGCTACATTACTTTTCCTGACCAGAAGATGGGAGCCCAGATCTCAGCCAGGATTCTCTCACTGATGCACAATTTGTTCAGGGAATACAAAACAGAGATTGAAAACCACAGTACCCCGGCTGATTGCTTATCCCTAATTAAGATCCTTTTGAGCTGGCGACTGCATCTGAAAGCTGCTGCCCCTCTGCATATGGATACGTGGTGTATTTTTAACCAGGCTCTTCTGAGGAGGATAATGATATGGTGGTGCCTCCTCCCTGCAATTTTGTAAAGTCTCTGTGTTTGGAAGATGATTTCAGCCATGGTGCTTACATGCTAAATAGCACGCTGAAGAAGAATGAGCTCTTGATTAAAATACGTCTAGACAGCCTTCTGTATTTTTGGTCCTAATTTAGAGGACCTGGGTATGGAGGGATTTACATCATGGCCAAAATCCGATCTGTTGTTTCTGATGGTAGTAGGACAGTTCTCCTGATCAGCCCTTAATTTCATCAGCAGTCTCAGGACATTTGGTGTTCTCCTGGTGGCCCCAAAGGCTATAAAAGAGTAGCTGCTTTTCTGTAAAAATAGAAAATTCTCATCCTTAATGATCCCAGAGCAAATGAGACCTGTAATGTCTGAAGTCTGGGATAGGGAGGGAACAAGACTGTTATTAAACTGGGTATTTTGAGCTATCTCATGACTTTTGAAGGCTCGGGGTTGCTATGCCTATGGAGGACAACCCTCAGTTTCAGGCCACTGGTGTAGCTTAAAATTCCCAGTCCAAAGCCCAAGACTGCCAACCGCCTGCAGAGTTTCTTTACCCAGCATCCACCAACCCCTCTGAAGGGAAATGCAGTCGTGCAGGAATGACTGCCCCAGGGGACTCGATGTGGCAACTGAGTCTTTCCATTTGAAGATCAGCTTGTTCCAATTCGAGCCATGTTGGCAGCATCCTCAGGTTACAGCAAGTTTGCGGTGGGGTCGTGAGCTTCTGCCGGCAGGACACGTTTTCTAACAGTGCAAACAGACTCCAACTAAGATTAATTTACTCTGCTTGTAGGAAAGCATCAGGATCCCAATCAGCCACGCTCCAGGTAGCTGCGACAGCACAAAACCCACCGTGATTAGTGGAGGCATCGGCTCCACATATATTCCACTGCAATTATCGCTGGCACTCAGCCTGATTTGGAAATGAAGTTACCTAATAGCCCTATTATTTCAACTTGTTGAGCAGACCAAAAGTTGAGTCTGCATTTTCCATCCACCGACAATCAGCCTGAGTGGTTTTAGCATTTGCACCACTGAGCTGTGTGTTTGGTGACAAAGGCTCGAGGCAGCAGGAACTCCCCGTCAGATGCAACTTGATTGAAGAACTCTACAGTTATTGGCCTCTCGACTGCAGACACAGCCGAGAGCCAGGGTTAATTTTGCTGGGAAAGAGGAGCTGAAACTCTTCGGACTCCACTAAGAACAAAAAGCGACACTGGGGTGTGTTTCACAGAGATGCAGAGAAAACAGGCTCTGGAGCCTTTGGGGACAAAATTACTTCTGCCAAAATCTATTTGTCCTACAGAAGAACCTGACTCTGAGGCACACGGCTGGTGGGGGCAGGACAGGTTTCCAAACGACCACTCTCTGAGCTGGTGAACTAAACAAAGGAAAAGGAAAGGAGACGCTAACTGAGACATAATTAAGTTTAAATTAACCCCTGAAAGGGCTTAAAGGAGAAAATCAGAGGAGCTCTTTGGTCCTGGCAGAGAAGCTGATTTGCAATTGCTTCCATGACCAGTAGCATTAAAAAGATGACAGAATAAGAAAAATGAGAACTTCTGTGCTCTTTAAAATCCCCTGTTCTGTTTGGCTTAATGGGTCTTTCTTTTCAAGAAATGCTTCATCCTATGAATACGTAACCAGCATCGAGAAGAGGATGGCTTTGCACATCTGGAATAATGCTTCATGACAGCTCTGTGGAGGTGGTGGGACTTTTAAAAGTTAACGAGAAACACAAGCTTGCAAGAAGTGGGTGGGGAAAAGGGGTAGAGATACAGTGGAGCAGTTTGCATCCAGATCACAAGAACATTCAGTGACTCAGTGTGTGTTGATTTCTGAGCTAGAGATGTTGTCAACTTCATAATGATTTCTCCATGCATGGGCCCATGAAGACCAGTTAAATGTACTTAAGACGTGAGTCACTACTGCAGCCCTTATAGGGCAGAGAAACCCAGGGGAAAAGATGAAATGGGTCCTTATTTTGCCTGTGGATGACTAACCCCAGGAACTCTTTAACTGTGTCATCTCAAGGGTATCATTCAAAACCAGTATAGGAACCCTCCCAGTGCCACACCATGATGGTGGCTGGGCAGCCTGTGCCACAAGGCAAGGTTTATTTTTGGATCTGGGTCTCGCTTTCGAGGGCCACACTCCCTGCTCCCAGTGCCTGCCAGCATCCCAGTCTTCTTCCAGCCTGGGACCATCCCGGCTCCTTGGAAGAGAGCTCATTTCAAAGGCAGACAAGGCTTCCCACAGCTATTGTCCTGTGGCTGTCTGCATATTTCAGCCCTTCACTATCCCTGCTCCCAGCAAGCATCTGAACAGAAGCTCTGAGTTTCATCTGAAAGCACACAAATTAAACTTTCAACCAAATAAAAAGACACCCCCCCCAACCTTTACTGATATACTCCTTAAAAACAAGTCCTTATATATTCTAAACTCAAAAACATCTGGGTTTCCAAGCCTCAGGAAATTACAGCTCCCATTTTGGAAATAAAATGCATGTTTGTCCATATATCACATTAATTAAACCCCATAATATGGAAAGAGGTCGGTAAAATGTTTTCCTGATGGCTGGCAGATTTGCATGGCAACTTCTCATGTTATCCATGATTATCCATTATTATTATTNATTATTATTAGTTATTTTTTTTCTTTGTGTAGAAAGATAGTGTGTTCTTTGCTGATCAAGAGAGAAAAGTACCTGATCTCAGTGATGTGATTATTATTTATATTCCCTGTCTCACACTGGGGCATCCCAAAGCCTTGTAGACATGCTGACTTATTGACTGTAGCATGCGATTTGTGCAAGGAAGAGATTTTAAATTGAATTATGACACCGGTAATTTATAAAAACAAGCTATGACAGACTAAAGAAGACTGCAGATGTGTCCTCCAGTCTGCTACTGGAAGGGCTGTGGTTAAATCCCCCCCTTCCTGTCTCAAGGACAACTGCCCACCTGCCTCTGCTAAGCAGTGGATGGGGAAAGCCCTCAGAGATGGAGTCTCCTCAGTGCCACCACTCCTGTTCCTGAGCCATAGTCCTGCAGCTCCTGCCCTGTGAATGGGATGGTAGGAAAAGCCACATCAGAAACATTCCAGCTACCGGGGAAAACAATTTGAGGACTGGGAAAACTGCAGACTTCAGTTGCTCTTCGTGGGTTTTGCATATTTTCCTAGTGAGGTACAGCGCACGGAAAACCATCACACTCTATGTGGTCAGCATTTTTACCATAAACAGAGCAGTTGCACATTGTTAAATTATTATTAACTTAGCTACTAGTGGGAAGGTTGTCTCAGCCTACTCTAACGGGACTGAAGCAAACATCCATTGGTTGCACAAGCTCTTGACTGGTCGTGTGTTAGCGTGAACGCATGGCACTCCCCTAACATGCACTGTCCCACATCTGTTCTCCCAGACACTGACCCTCCTTCCCCCACAGCCAGAGGAAAGAAGGAGCAGGCATGCCTCAGCAGAGGAAACTATTTGCAAAGAGATGGGCTGAACTTGTGGATTCTGAGCAGAGTCCAAATTGTCTCAGACTTCAATACATGCCTTCATTCCCCAGTGGTGTCAGCCCATCCTAAGTTGAAGAAGTCACTGCCAAAGGAAAACTGGACCCAAATTTTGAATTCCAAACTCTGAAGCTGGCAATATTTGTATCGAGAAATGTGACAAAATTAGGGAAGTTTTTAATGGCCATTTTTTTCTGCCTGGATACAGCTCATGCCATGCAGTGATGCCAACATCAATACTGATTTTGTGAAGGGTTCTTTTGGCATTTTGCTGTGTCTATGCCACGGGAAAAAGGCGTCACTTTATCAGGAATGGTCTGTAGAAAGAGCACATAGCACATCCAACTTCTCATCCTCATCCAAGGGGCATCCATCAAAACACAGTTTGGACTGGAAGCAGCTGTGTGTCTCAGCATGAACCTGGACTGACCATCCCACTGTTAGGGGAGGAGGATTTCAGCCTCCAAAGTCCTGCCGAGCAGGGACTGCCAAGAAACGTGGCAGTCTGCAGTGATAAGCTCCTGGCCATGAGGCTCTGCTGCCGTGACAGCTGGTAGCAGTGTGTTCAGTCACTGGTTATTGCCACTGGATGGGAATGTGTCCTGCATCCCAGCACCGGTTCACTGACCCCCTCCTCAGCCTGTGCAGGGATTTCAGGGCTTTGACTCCCTCAGCAGCCCAGGCAGGCTTCCTTCTCTGCAATTAACAGCTACGTTATTGCAGCCAAGCAACTGTGTATGTGAAGTGCAGGAGATCTTGTGACAGCCACCTCCTCTCGCAAAGCCGGGGATGTCAAGCAAGACAGAACATCCCATTGCCTCTCCTCCCCTGTTAAAATAAATGTCATATACTCTGATCAGCCTCTGTGTACACGCACGCAGTCAGCAGGAGAAAATCAAACATCAAAAGGCAAAACACCCCCAACCCTAACAGGATATTGACATCAATAGGAGTTGTGTGACTAGAGATGAAATGTGAAATTGAGTCGCAATCTGGCTGGTAGAAGTTAAAGACACCATTAACCCTTGAGCACATCTGCTGCTGGCATGGAAGGGAGCAGAGTTGTTAAGGCTCAGGGCTACCAGTTCTTACACAGGCATCTGGACAGTGCTTTTCCCAGGAATATGAAGGGAATCTATCACCCAGATTCCTTGGAAAATTAGTCACATAACACCATAAGTTCCTTGGAAATTGCCACTTGTCTTTAATCACTGCTACAGATCCAACGTGTCAATGGGAAGAAAACCAGTTTCCTTCATCTTCCTTGCTCCATAATTTTTCTGTTGCTTCTTTCCTAATGGAAAGGAACAATCTGTTCCAGTGATGAGGCAAAAAAAGAAAAAAAGATGACAAAGGAGAATGGGGCAAAATTTTCTACCAGGATTTTGAGTTTGGGATGAGAAATAAAAAACCACTAGAAGACGTTCCTGGTGGGAAATCCCTGCCAGCTTTAGTGTCACAACCTCTGACCTTTGGCTACTTTGGCCAAAAAGCTCCTGCAGACACCCTGATGTATTTCCAGCGTTGGGGTCTGGGCACTGGGTCTGCATTGACCATGCAGAAGCAAAGCTCAAGTTGGGAAATCAGACCCCGAATCCAGTTCTGGGGAGTCAGCAATCCAACTGAGGTCCCCTTGGCTTGGACACCCCAACTCTAACCCCTGCCCAAAGATGTGCCCTGACAGGACACGACCCCTAACTGCGACCTGAAATGCACGACATTCATATGTATCCTTAGAAAACTTCATTTATTTTCTCAACATCTTTTTATTTGTTTACTTTAAGAAATAATCTGGTGTGGAGCTTGTATCAAGAACTGGCTTTTCTTGTGCATGTTTATCTGACAGAACAAAGCGATTTATTTCTGCAGTGAAGAAAAAGCAAAACAACTTGTAAAGGCACACTGTAATTCCATCTACTTGAAATTGTTTCTAGCTCTGCAGCAGCCCCAGATAACTTCAGAAGTTGCAAGTTCAGAAGGCATTTTTATCTCGCTGCCTGGAAAAGCATCGCCTTGGCTTTATGGGTGGAATCTCAGCATGAGGCTGTTGTTTAAATAACAGGAAGTGAGAGTGGTCCCCCCAGGTCTGAGTTTGCCCCAGGATTTGGGATGAAAGTCTGGCTGTCCGGCCAGGGACCCCTCTCCCCAGAGTGCATCCATCCCACCGGCTTCTGTGCCAAGGATGAATTTGGGAGACACTCACAAGACCCATTGTTCTGTTGGGTCTGGACATCCCCACCGCTTCAGGGGACCTTGACACGAAGCATAAAGCGAAGCCTTGGTGGAAGAAAGCAGAATAACTCTGTGCTGAGGTTTCCTGGACCACAGAAGGGTGAGCAGGTCCCATCCCTGACACAGACAGACATGAGGACTTGGGTTTGCCTGTCTATTGCTCTGTCTGTGCAGACGGTGCCAGTTGTTAACCAGCACCACTTGCTTGGCCTGAGCTGACCCAACCGGTACCTGGAAGCAATGAAGCAAAGAGGCCATGAAGGCAAAAGGGTTGTTATTTAACATGCTTCCACCCCTGAGCAATGCACCCGTCAGCAGCCCCGTGGTGTTGTGCATTCCTGAGGGGAAAGGCAATTTGCACCATCACTCAGTGACTGCGCTCGGCAGCTCCCAGGTGCTGGTGCCACAGGAACCCAACCTCTGGTCCCCTGTGCTGCGTGCATGGGTGCCTTCAGGGTTTGCTGCTCCTTAACTTCAGGTTTTTAGCTTCCATTTCTTCTATTTTATAGAAACAGACTTAGCTATTCCCTATTGCAGCAGAATTAGGGAAAAATTGATCAGCTGCAGGTTTTCCTGCACATGAGCTCAGACAAAAAGCAACTCCTATCCATGCAAAGCCGAAGACCTGGGATTTAGCAAGCATTATGGTTGAGTTTGCATTTGAACTTCACTAGAGACAGACCTTCTGGGACAAAATGTGCATGTTCCCTGCCAGGGCAAGGGAGGCAGGAGGCTGCGGGTGCTCAGCCCCGAGCAGGATCGAGTGAGGGGTGCGTTAGAGTCCAGCCTCTGTCTTTTGGACCCGGGGTTGCAGCCATGTGGTATATCACAAAGGCGGTGACACGGGACATATGGAGCTGTGTGTTTCAACATACATTTTCAAAAAGCTATTTAATACATTCCTTCTCACCGAGTAATGCATTGGAAAGGATCCAGGCTTGGGGATGTTTCTTTAAACACATCATCTCTTGCCGCTCTTCTACCTCCTTTGCTGTGAGCTGAAGGATATGGTGTTTCCTTCTCTTGCTGTGGAACCCTTGGATGTCGCTTAAGACCTCACTAGTCCATTAAAGCACAATCCTTCATTCTTGTTCAACTTTTGAGTCAGTGCAGTCCACATCAGAAAACCTCTGTGATGTTTTGTATAGTCTGTGCCTGGAGGAGATGATTTCCTAGAAGTCACCTTTCATTTCTCCAGCTATGAAAACATTGCCAGTACATCCTGTACGTGCAGATTAGATACAGCACACACACACCCATTAGATTGTCATTTTGAGATTTTTATTTGTTTAAATTGTTACTAGAGATAGGTGACATTTTCTCACGAAGCTTTTTCAACCAGAAAATGCAGGTTCAGTGATACTAGAGTGCTCTGAAAATGTGTATTGAACCTGCCTATTTCATCCTTTAAGAAAATATACACATTTGAGGTTATTCTGAAGCACAAAGTTCATAGAAACAGGCTATAGATCTACATTTCTATAGGACCAGTAAACAAATACATATGATATGCAGCAAATACCAAATCCATTAGGTTGGGATTTTTACTTAGAACAAATATTTTAAAACTTGGACTCAAACCTGGATGCTGTGTTCAAACCCAGGCAGATGTATTCCAGTTGGTTTCTATTTTATTCTAAAATTTCATTAATGTCTTTATATCCAAGCAGATATAAGCAGGTTCTGCTGTGTTTTACTCTCCTGTTGCAAGCATGAAAGATCGTTTATAATAATTCTTCATCTTTTTCCCAAGAGATATACAGACTGAATGTGTATAATTAGAGCAAAACTCATGTGTCTGCATTCAGAGAGACATATCAGTAAATGCAGTTTGCATATGGAGTTAAATCCAGGGGCTGGCTCAAGCTATCCCCAATTATATTCTAAATGCTAATTGGAGTCTGAGAGCTCTTTGGTTGAAGTAACAAGGATAAAAGAGTGTGCACCATTTCATTCAATTTCCAGAAAGCACCAGGCATGAGAACTGGACTCCCAGTTTAATTTATGTTGTGAGAATCTCTTACTGCATAATGCCTGTTTCCAGATATTATTAACAGAGCTGGAGTGTCCTTCCATGTGTTCTGGTGGAAAGTAACTGTAAATCAAATAAGGCTTCCGAGATGATTGCAAAACCTCCATGAAACTTGACTCACAGTCTAAAAATGTGCTTGTGGAATGGTTGTGGTTGCATCACGTAGGTGCTACAAAGCAAATACAAATTGGGGAACCTCCTCTCCCCATCAGTGCTCCTTCCTGCAGCACATTGCCACACATTTCCTCTCCAAGGGACTTCAGGACACTGGAAGTGCATCTCCAGGAACAAGCACTTCTGCTCTCCATCTCTGTTTTCACTGTTGCTTTTCTTAGCAGCAAAAGAATAACTGGAGCAGGCATCAAAGAGGTTTGTTCCAGCTCCTGAGCTCTATTGCTACGGTGGAGGAGAATAAAAGAAGAGTGAAGGGAGAGGAGAAACACATCTGGAGGCTGGTGCATGGCAGCTTGGCCTTCACTTCCAGCGTTGGGAGAGGAAATTGCCTTGTGGATAGCTGATACGAGTGTTTGCTCAGGGGGGAGCGGTGGGCCTCGGCAGGGAAGGGAAATTCCTGAATGCCAAATCAAATACAGGAAAAAGAATGTGGATTCTGCAAGAAAAACTATCCACTGGAGTGATGCATGAAACAGCCAGCTGCTGGCTGGGCACTAAGGATGGGCACTCCACTGGTGATCTGAGGTCCTGGTGTGGAGCAGGTCCTGTGCCCCAGCATCCTGGCATCCCACTGCAGCCCCTGGGCCCATGGTCCCATTCCCATGGGAATGCAGGCATGGCCATTTTGCATGGCTGGCTCCAGTCTCGTGGTTTGTCCATGGCTGCAGCCATCATGCATCATCTTCCATCTTCTTTATGGTGTGGAAACAGTAGTGAGGGAAAAAGAAAGGAAAAAGAAGAAAAAAAAAAGGCAAAACAAAACAACACTATTTTCTGTGACCCTCCTCTGGCCTCAAAAAATCCTGGCATCCATAACGATCCGGTCTTTGACTGTACGACATTTTAATTTGGGATTTATTAAACCAACATGTTTTCCATGAACGATTTCAGCACAGAGAGGGAAGAAGAGGCTCCCAAGAACCTCTTCAGCTTCAGAGTCACAACATGCGCCCCAGATGCCATCACAACATCTTTGATAGGCAGGCCAGTTGATTTAAAGGAGGGCAGGGGAGTTCGGCTAATTGAAACCATTGTGTTATGATAACCAAATGTCCTACATCTTTTGCATCTCCCATAGATGGCAATGCATACTGAAAAAAAGAAATAATAATGCTACGTCCGTTTTCGAGGAGACATCAAAGGATCTCCTGGAAAGAGGAGACCCGTTGTCCCTTGAATGCATCTGGACTGCAGACAGCCTCTAGAGGAGCCTATTTCATTCATTCACGAGGCAGAGGAATGCTGTCTGGATGCTTTGAAAAGTGCATGGGCTGGTTGAGGGAGGAAAAGGGTCTGTGTAAAGGGAGCTGGAGGACCTCAACGTGGCTTCTGTGACCAGCCATGCCCAGGTCATCTAACCATGCTCTGCCTTCCTATTGCAATGGGGTCCTCTGACTGCGCCGTGCATTTCTGAAAGAGATAGGGCTGGTGTTGTGGTACCCATAACATTGACTGGGACCCATAATGAGACATATCTGGCTACCAGGGAGTAGGAGCTGCAGTGTAGCAAACACAAAAAGTAATAAACTCAGTGGTATTAGGAGACCAAAGCTCTCTGTAATTCCTGGGGCACTCCCGGGTGAACAGCATTCTCCAGACTAATCGCTGTCTTTGGAGAATTAAGCCCCAGGAGCCAATGTACTTCTTGAAAGCATCTTGGCAGAAGTATGTTTCTCCATCGACCATGGCCTCTGAGGTAGCTTTGCCCCCGCTTGCTTTCAGCTCAGATTTGGGCTGGAGCTGGTGGATGCAGTGAAGCTTTCTCCATAGCAAAACAGATGCTGTCCGGATGAATCAGAATCATTCCAGCCATGCAAAAAAAAAAAAAGGCATGTTCCTCCTGGGATGGCCCCGACACGTTCCTCTGTGGAACATCTGCTCCTGCACACCCAGCTGCTGCTGCTGGAGGTCCCGGGGGCTGCTGCTCACCTTCCCTGACCCCAGTGGCACTGCCAGGAACTGCTGATGCAAGGACTTTTGTCTCTTAACCAGGGAGGCATCGCCTTTATTTCTAAGTTAACACTTTTCTGCAGTAAGAGGTGCCCAAGAATGAGGTGGTCTGAAGGAACCTTGCTGTGCCCTGAAGGGATGGACCTCATTTCTCTCTGCAAAAAGACAAACGGCCACCAACGTCCCTGCAAACAACACCCAGAGAACCTGAGTGCTCTTTCCCTGCTGTAAACTCAGGACAAACCCTTTTCCTCATGCATTAAAAAGAACATGTACATAATTAGTGTAAATTAGAACCAGAATATGGAGGGGAAAGGAGAGACTCGTTCCTCTGGTGCAATGTGACCCTGCTCTAGATGCCTCCAAGGATGCCTCTGTGCCTTGCTCGTGATGGTGTTTCTGAGGAAAAAGGGGTGGGTTTTGCTGATTCTGGAAGGCATCTGATTGCACCAGATGGTAAATATATACTTTTTCATTCTCCTGGGACGATGCCCTGTGGATCACCTCACAGGGCTTTATTGCTTTCTTCTGCATCCCCTGGCAAATTTCTGAGCGCAAAAACTCGGCTTTGTTTGCATTTATAATGAGGCATTTGGAAACATCTGCCACCAGCTCAGCTTACCAGCCAGCCAGCCAGAGAGCCTACTTTCATTTACAAGTATTTTAAATAGCAATTAAAATTATAGACCATCTTCTCCTCATACTTTCCCAAGCAGAAATATGGGGTATGGCCTCTAGGAATCCAGAATAACTGAAAGCAGAGCCTGCTCCTATGCTTCATCAAGCATTATTTCGAATGCAGAACATAACAACAACAAAAACTCCATTGAATGCATAACACTGAGTGGATAGTTTTGTTAAACATTTATGAGATATTGGAAAATTCAACTCCAGCCTTCATGTTTCATCAGCTGCAGCTAAAAACTTCAGTACAGATGGACAGAGCCCAGATGGCAACCTCGTCGGTGGAATTTGTCTCTGCTCTGGCCCATATGCTGCTCAGAAGTCAAAAGGATGCAGAGCTTGCTTTGAAGCTTGGTCTGGGGTGTGCTGCGGGCAGACGGGTGCCACATGGACACTCAGACCTTCACCAACCTGTGAATTGGATGCTGGTGACATGGCAGGGACGTGGTGCTGGCACTCCTGTCATTGTGTGTTGGTGGAGACAATTCCCACCAGGGGCATCCCAGGGATCTGTGGACATTCACACTGGGACTTGGTGGTGCCATTACTGCAGTGGTAAATAAGACAGACATAGGGGTCATCAGGGCAAGGCATGCTTTTAGGATGGAGTTAGCAGGGTGAGAAAGGTTTGGTAGCTTTGGCAGAGCAGTTACCCAAGAGCAGGGAGTTTTTCTTTCTGGAGAAAGGGAAAACTGAGCAAGCATCTACAGCAACAGTCTTCATAAGACTGAAAAGCTGCTGCTCTGCATGTATGAGCTGCATGCTCTGCCTTCTTTAGGCCTTCCACATTCCCATCACATGTTCTGTTGAAGATGCCAAGCATTGGACAAGTAACATTCCCTTACTCTGCATCAGTTTTACCAACACCTGATCAGCCAACCAGCAGAATCAGCGTGAGAAGGGGATGAGCAGGGCTCATAGTAACTTAGTTTTCACCTTCAGGTCTGCTGTGTCTGGCATAATGCATGGTGGCAAACTGAGGACAAGGCTGCCTTGGTTCAGCACTGAGGGGACTTTCAATGAGCCGCACACTGAATCCTCAGATCAGATAAAGGATTTAGGGATAACAAGATGCAAGTGGGTGCTTGCTAGAGGCACAAATGGCTGTTGGAGGAATAAAGAGGTTTTATTCTGTGTGTTTACTGTGTTTGCTCAGCAAGGTGTGCCATGACTGCTACCACACTCCTGAGCATGGGGTGAGCTCATGGCAAACTCCAGGAGACCTTCTCCACCAGCACCATCTCCCCTGCACTGCTGTCCTTGCCCAGGGGAGCGCAGTACAGCCGGGTGGCCTCCATCCTTCCCTGATTACCCAGACTCCAACTCCCTTCCCCAAGCAGGGACCAGTGAAGACCTTCAGAGAGCCCTGTGCAATCATTATGTTTCAGTGACATATGTTTTTAAAGGCAGCAGATGTTAGAGAACACTGTTTGCCAATTCTCTTTGGTTTAACCTTCGAAAGCAGCAGCATGGTATCAGCCTTCATAGAGATGCAGTTTGCCATCAGTAAGCTTCCTCATCCTTCCCTCACACTACATGACTTTGTCCCATTCCCAACCCCATGGCACCACCATGGACACTTGGATCTGGTCAGTGAGGGCAGGGCTGGATCCTTCTCTTCCCACTTCAACCCTCCTGCTCCCCGCTCCCCCCATCTCACATTTTGGCTTTAATGGAGACATAGAGAGGCATTTCCACTGCACATGCAGCTCTGTGTATCTTTTCCTGAGCATTTGTTTTGCCTAGATATACACACGTTTATCCACAGCCATTGTTATGGTTAGAGATGTTAATTTGGCATCGTAAGTGGAAAGTTTTAGACATCTGATCAGAATCAGTATAAGCTTCTGGGAGTTGCTTGCCAGCTGAAGGAAAAGAAAGGGCCAATACTAAAAAGAAGCCTTTCCTTAATAAACATAACTACAGCAGATATAAACACTTAAAAATGCTATTAATTGTATTTAGAAAGTCCTGGTGAATCAATATAGAGTGGAGGTGAAAGAGTCAAGCAGAGGCAGTGAAATACAAACCCTGTGGGTTTTTTCTTCGAGGGCCCTGTGAGATCCAGGCTTTAAAAAGCTGCCCCTCAATCCACATGTCTGATTTCCTATGTGCCACTTAGCTGAGTTTGCTTTGGGTCTGACTCAAAGTCCTTTAAAGTCCTTGTGATGGACCGGAGTGGTGCTTTGCCCCCCAGTGTTCGGTGCTGCAGAAGGTGCCTCCAGGAGGGTTCAAGCACCCAACGTTACTCCATGAAATGCCACCAGCTGAGGGCTTGGCAGCTGTTTTTCCATGATTCCTGCTGCACAGGAGTCCAGAAGAGAGGAGATGAAAGCCTCTGAGCTGGCCCTTCCTGCACACCTTCTTTAGGTTTATCCTAGACCAGGCACCTAAAAAGTGGGGCCAGAAGGTGAATCTCATATCTTATCCCACTCCCCCTTGCTTTTAGAAACAGTGGAGGCAGAAATCCTGTATTCAGGTTGCTCACACTCCTTGTGAAGAGAACTTGGTGATCCTGTGAGCACTATTTTTTACTTCACTTTTAGTTTTTTCCTAAGGCACTCAGGGCTTGGCATGTCCAGAACTGCTGCTGCAAAGCTTAGAGGAAGGCTTGCTGGAAAAAGACCATGATCTTTGCAGAGGGGGTTTGAGTGTCTTACCCATCAGCAGAAGGGCTTCCCGGATCACAGCAGCTGAATGTGCAAAAGGCACAGTGCTCTCCCAAATCCTGAGCAAATGCTCCAGGACAGCCCAATGCTCTCCTGCATCGGCTGCTGCAATCACGGAGCCTGTCCTGGCCCCCATCCCCAGCGCCTGAGCCCTCCCTCCAGGGCATGTGTCAAAAAGCCACCTTCATTTTCCTGACATGTTTTTCCTGCTCCCAGGGCTGAATTAACACTAAATGAGACTCAGATTCCTCTGTAATTAAGGGCCTCTGTTCCCCAGCAGTTTGTTACCAAAGATCCTCCTCTATCTCAAGGGAACTTACCTGTTGCTTCTTCTCCTCCAACCCCAACACCCCCAGCTCCCTCCTTCTCCTTACATCTCCCTGTCCTTCTCCCCCAGGATCCAGCTTCATGTTCTCTCCTCCACTGTCAACAAGGGACTTGGGCATGGGGGGCTGACTTGTTTCTCTCACTGCTTCCCCTGTTCTTTGAACCGAGGACAGAACACATGTTTTTCATGAATGAGAAACCAGTTTGAAGCCACGTAAACAGAAATAGCAACAACAACCCAGTCTAACAGAACAACCCAGAAAAAGATGCTTGGGAATGGTCAGAAATACTTGTTTTCTCTTTTCCTGTGCAGGTTTCTTTCCAGCCTTTCCATCCTCCACGTTCTCCCTCTACCATCAAAGCTTCAGAAATCTCAAGAAAGAGTTGGCCTGTGGTGACACAAACAGACATGAAAAACCTCTCCAGAAAGCTCATTTGCAAGAGCTTGCTTCTATATTCCTGCATTGTTGCAGTTTCTGGTAGGACTAGGGTTTATCTCCTCTGCTCTAGCTCCAGCATACGTGTTCCTGGCTCCCACAGAGGCACCACTGGACAGCCCATGCCAAAGAGTGCGCCAGAAACTTGACCTCCTCATGAACTTCAGGGCTATTTTCTAGTCTGCGCCCAGCTCCTTGCAGGCAGGACTGTCTGGCCAGTGGATTCTGGCCCCTTTGCATGGAAAATGAGATGTGTCGGCCTGCAGGACCAGGTGGCTGGCCAGCTGTGTCCCTAACAGCACTTCACAGCCTCCTCGTGCCCCTCCCTTCCTTGTTCAAGGAGTTGCCTTTGCTCATATTGGCTTCACACATGGCTCTGCAATGAGGGGAACTGTGAGATTGGCTTTGGTGGCCTTGAGCCAGCTGGCTGACCCCCAGCTTTCCCACTGCAACAACCAGCATGTTCCTTGACACAACAGAACTTAACGTACAACCTTTTTTCTTTCCTTCTCCGCCTTTCCAGCACTGCCCAACATTTTAGTTACATCTTTGCCCATCTCTCCAATTTTCAGTGAAGGGCACACAGTGATCCTTAGCTTCTCCTTACAGCAGCTGGTGCTTGCTCAGCTAGTGAAGGTCCGATTTGCCCAGCAACACTCTTGACTCAAATCAATATTATCTACTCCAGCCTAAGGCCGTTTATTATGATATTAATAATGAGACACTGAGTTCCTGCACTAAGGATCTGCACTAAGCTCAACACTCACAGCTGTAATTGAGTTTCATGGTAACGTCTGCTTCATTCCTGCATCACTGGTGTTTGCAGGGACTCCCAAACCTCATCTGGTAAACCCCACCATGCCAACCCTCCCTCCCTTGGTACCTGCAAGGTCAGGGACAAACTTGGTACTCCCGGACCGCTTCCCTGCTCTTCTGCACTTACGGCACCAAAGGGAGATCTCTGGTTAAGTGGTTCTTACAGTTACCCTATTAATGAGCCTTTTAATTAGTAACCTCTCCTGCTAAGTAATTGCTGAGGCATGAGATCCTCTTGGGAGATGCAAATGAAGTGGAAGGCGGATGCTGCAAGGTAGCGGAGGAGCTGGACGCTGCCGTTAATTCCTTCTGACAGGCTGCGTGAGGAGGAGCAGGAACAGCCCTGGGCAGGCAGGCAGGTACCTGCTGGGCAGCCCTGCTGCCTGCCTTGCCAGTGGCCACTGCCTGCTGCCAACCTCGCTTCACTGACCTGGCAAGGCATTGAGCAGAGTGGAGTCGAGGATGTGTTTTACCTGCGTGAGCCATGGCTTTAGGCAGAGGCTGGGGGAAGCCGTACAAATGAGAGATGTCTGCAAGGGGATGCTTTGCTTAGCAGAATCAGGTTGAAGGTTTGTACTCACACAGCTCTCTCAGGCTCCACTTTAATTTTCCCTTACCTCAGGACAGCATGAATATGGATATTATAGATGTCACTGGTCTGCACCACATACTCGTGGGGGGATATCTGGGCAATGGAGTGAGCAGGCATGCCCCAGGCAGCATGCTAAATCCTAGTCCTCACCATATCCCATCTCATACACCATCTGCTGCCATAGTCTGCTTCTTTACAGGATGAACTGTACCAGCCCTATAACAGCCACACTGCTCACGTGCTGTGACCTTGAGCTGCTCAACTGCTGCTTGCAATGAGCTGCTCAGCACCACCAGCTTAGGACTCCATAGCTCCAAAGCATGATTTCCTCCAGCATGGCAGTTGTTCTGCCAAACCAGGGCAGCAGCAGCCTGTTTCTTCTGGGGAAAACTCTGCCAAAGCTGCTTTTTGTCTGAAAGAGGATATGCCCTAAGGGGCTGCTTCAGGGGAGAACAGTCCTTGTGTTCAACAGGAGGGAGATGTTGGACTTCAGGCAGCAGATACTTGGTAAAGATGCTCAGTCAAGTAAGCAGGATGAGGTTGTGCTCAAATGAGCATCAGGCTCTTGGCATGGGGCACTGGCCTCTGTGGAGGCTCAGTAGAGATTTTCCCACAGCCTTCAACATCCACAAAATGAAATGCACCGCCAACAAGAGGGACAACAAGAAGAGTGTGATGGACTTAATTTTGCCCAGGCTGAGTCCCTGCCCAGGTTTGTCCAGGTATTCAACGTGCACCACTGGTTCATTGCAGCTTTGCTATTGCTTCTTTGGAGGTCCCAAGACCCACTTCCCCTGTGGTGCTCCTGAACTGGAGAAAAGCTGTGTCTGAAGGCCAGCACAGAGGTGCAGCTATCCCTGCTGCAGGGAGACTGGGCTTGGGGACAGGATGGATCTCCAGGCAGCAGCTGGGCTCACTGGGCATGAGCACCCTGGCAGGTCCTGGACTGCCATAGCAGCCTGCTAAAGTTTGCAGGGAAAAGCAGAAAGAAGGGTCTGGAACCCCTGTGGGGAGCTGGAGCTGGGGCTGACAGTGCTGTTGCAGGTAAAGATCTCTTTGGGAAGTTTCCAGTTTAACTGGATTCTGCTGATGCACAATAAATGGGGACGTTTGTAGCAGTGCTGTTCCAAGCTCTCAGCTCTAAGGGCACAATTCCCCCAGCACCACGACCAATGTTTCCTTTGTCAATACAGTGGGTTTGCCATGAATCCACATCTCACCCCTCTCCCAGGGGAGGCATCCACACAGCCCTCAGCTCCACTGCTGCTGCTGCCTTTTATCCTCTGCATCCCTGAGCAGAGCTCACAAGTGATGCTTTGTGCCGGAGCTACAAAACCATAAAGGACGTATGCTCTAACACACGAGAGAAAAAAACCTCATCTCACTCCGTGTGTTTTTCCTGGAAATGTCACTGCCCTTAATGCATCAAATAATTAGAATCACTTCTACCCTTTTGTTTGCCTTGGCCCTCGCAGCTCACGTTGAACAGGCCAACACAAACGTGCGTGCACCGCAGGAATTCCGGGCACAGCCGATTCTGCAGTGCTGGGCTCGGGGGGAGAATGACTCTGAAAAGCTGTCACCTTGGCTCTGCTGAGTGGGTCCCAGCAGCTACAGGCACAGTTGATCACTGTCCTGCAGAGGAGCTGGGAGCCTGCTGCTGGCCAGTGCCCTTCTCCATCAGAAGACCTGATTGAAGATGGAGTATTCACTCCCAGGGATCCACCTCTAAGAAAACCCTTGGCTCTGGCATCAGGGAGGAGACAATTGGGAAAGGAGTTTATATGTGTGGGAGATTTCAGCTGGGAAGAGCCAGGAGTGAGGAGCACATGCTCTGCTTGAGCAGGCAGAGATAGGCAGTGGGATGTCCCCAGCAGCCAGCCTGCAGCAAATGGCAGCTTCTCTTCCCCTTTACCTTGCACAGACGCTGTTGATTCATTTATTTTTACTTTTTCCCCCATGTGCAGATCAGAACAGAGTTTGGGATATTCAGGGCCAGGCACTGCAGTCCCCAGTGCTGAATGCCGAGGAGGAGATTGAGCAGCTGATGTCCATTTTGGTGCCAGAATTTTGCCATACCCGAGTGGAAGGTCTGAGCATGATGCTGATGGTTCAGATATCTCCCAGAATTCCTGATGGGACATTGAACAAGTCTCTTTGACTTTGTAGCTGAGAGCGTGGAGAAAGGCGCCTTCTCCTCTGGGCATCATGGAGGTGATGTGTGGATGTGGGAGAACAGGTCCCTTGCAAGTGCTGGAAATCCACCTGTCCTGGGCAGAGTGGGTGTTGCACCATAAATCCACAAGCAGAGGAGTTGTTCAGCATCCCCTTGGCACCTATGTGCCACCCATACTGATCCGTATGGACAGACAGACAGCAGAGCCAGCATTAGACCCAGGGAGGAGCAGGTGAGGGCAGCAGCACAGACCCTGAACGCTCAGCTCCTGCCTGCTGCTACCTGCCTGCTCCTAAGATGGGTTCTGATGGTAGGTTAAATATACCTCAATAGATTGTTAAATAAATATATTGAGGATTATCTGTGCTGTAGGTATAGACCCTTTCAGATTTGCTAAGTTTCAGCAAGTATGTTCTCAATAATTGGCCAATATTTTAAAGAAATGGATAAAACCTATACTACTAAATCTAGTCCTTCTCTTATAACAAGACCTTGATTGCATGCTCAAAAGCATATGTCTTTAATATCTGAAGCAAAGGAAAGCAATATATAAGGGATCTCTTCTTAAACTCGAATACGTGTAGTCACAATTATTAGTGATCATCAAACATATGCACTAATGAAATAAAGAAACCCTATCAATAATAACTGGACATGCTTCAGAAATAAAGACAAAGAAGGGAATTTCCTTCTTCATAATTTGAGATGTCACAAGGCAGAAGAAGGATCAAACATGTTGAGATGTCTCTGCATTTTTGAGAAGGTTTATAGACAAAGCAAGTGATAGATTTCTTAAGGAGTTGTGCAAACAATTTTGGAAGCCAGTCTTGCTCCTGATTCCTGGTGATTATATTCTCTTGAAAACCAAAATTGGAAAACTACCTTGCTGCTGCCATCATCACAGAAGTGCACTGTTGTGTTTTTGCAGAATTGTGTTCACTTGCCAGTTTATCTGTACAGAGGTACCGACGCTGTCTTTTCTCCAGTGGGGAAAGAATTGTCCAGATTGTTGGTGAGAAGAGCCATGTGGTTTTCAAAAGACTCTTGTCTGAGAACACAATCAGCTGAGGTCAGCCCTGCTCTCAGAGACCTGAGTAGAGCTCTTAAATATTACTCAGGGAGTTATTTTTATCTGAGAGGGAAGAAACTGGCCCTAGCTGTGTACACCTTACTGATGACCTACACAGCACTCTGTCCAGCTCTTCCCCCTCCCTGCACCTTCCTGAAACATAGATAGAAAATAAAAGCTGAAAATAGGCCATCCTTTTCTTACAGAGAGTTTAATTAAGCCTTGGAACAGATTCACTAGGGATATAATGCACCCCCAATTGCTTGGAGAATCTAAATCCAGACTGGGGTGGAGATGCTGGCTTGCTCAGAGCAAGCTGCCTGCTATGGGCAAGTCCCCTGGGACCCACTGTTGGGTTTGGGGTCTCCAGACTGGGTCTCACTGGGATTTCAGCAGCTCTTTGAACACCATCAGTCCCCATCAGTGCGGGAGCTGTGGCAAGCGCTGCCCAGGCTCTCACAGCTGTGGATTTTCTGTTACAGGTTTGATTTTGTTTTGTTTTACACACACACTACTAGTCTGCAACATCATTTTAAGTCTCCAACAGTTACCAAAGCCTTTGATGTATGTGCATTTCAAAGCCTCCCCTCATAACAGAGGGATAAGGTACCTGATGACCTTCCCTGCTTCCAGTGCCAAGGACATCAGCCCTCAGCCTTCCTGATGGATGCCATACAGCTCCATAGGCTTCAATACTGCCATCACCAGCTGAGCCTCTGTCCACATCAATTTTGCTTTTTTATTTCATTTCTAAGCTGGTTCTTGAGCTTTTTGGCTCACGGACAGATTCTCCCTTCCAAGATTTCAGTGTTGGAGGCCTGTTTCCCTAATCCCCAATAGTTTAAGATTATCTCTAGCCAACTGTTAATCAAAATCAGAATCTAGCACTGCTTGCTTGGGCTGTTGCACTTGAGCACAGAAAAAAAATGTCCTCTTTTTCCTCTGAAGAAACACAGTTACTACTTTACTAATTTGCCTCTGGTTCTTTTAGCACAGACACAGAACAGCCGCATTTCACATTCAATACTCGGTATCATACCAGGATGCTTGAAAAACACTGGTAAGACAAGCAAACACCATCTCAGGAAAAGCTTAAAATAAGTGAGACAATGACAAAGAAACTCTCTTATTTTTTCCTCCCCCCTCGTGCTCCTTCGAGTGAAGCAGAATGAATTGCCTTATAAAAACCTGGCATATTGCTAGGCAATTAGCTTTAGCGGTGACATGGGTTATAGAGCAGAGATGGATTTTTACAGCACATTCCATATGCCATGTCTCCAAAAGCCTTCATGGTGAAGTGAATTAGATGCCACTGACTTTTTGGGGTCGGTAGCTGGAACGGCCCCTCCTGTTTCAGTAGCGAGTTGTGCAAAGCAGCAGTTCCAAACCCAGTTGGCATATTGCAAAAGAGGAGTCCCCCGAGGCCCCAGGCACAACTCACAGGAATCCACTTAGAGGAGAGCCTGGCTCCTCCACTGACTTGGGAGCAAATTCCAGCTTAGCCACGCACAGGGTTTGTGCCTGGGGTAGGGACTTTTCCTGTTTCCCATCCCCTGTTTGGTAGTTAAATCAGTTCTTCATGCCAGCATGCTCTGGTGGCCAACAGGCTGGAACCCAGGGACTTGGCACTTGGGTAATTGCCCTAAATAACTTGTTTGTTTGGGTGTACGAGATGCTAAGGAGTTCTCTCTGACCACCATGACTTTGGGAAATGTCTAAAATGCAATTAAAATTGGTAAAGGGAGGAAGAATCCCTCCTCCCTTGCCAGCATCTCACTGGGTCTGCCTGGCACGGTCGGTGACACCACTTCTGCCTCCCGTCCATCCCAAATCCTCAGTCAGGAATTCCTATTCAGGGCAGAGGTCCAGCTGGATCCAACCTTTTCAGATCCACTGCAAACTTTGCGATGGGAGATTTTTTTCCAATCCCAGAGTCTTCTGTTGGGGCTTACATCAGCTCAAGCTGCCTCTCTATTTTAGCATCTCTCCAGGCTAAAAAGAAATCACGGTTCCTGCAGCAACACCAAATAGGCAAACGGGTGCTGCTCTGTCGTATCTGATTTCAGGCAGCTCTTTTCCTTAAGCTGGTCATGAACAAGCGAGGATAATGGAACACATAACTCGTTTTGAAAACGATTCTCCCATGCTGAGCCCTGATCTACTGCTGTCTGAGGCACTTTGCTCCATAGATTCCAGCACGATGCCAGCTCCGGCTGGCAGCCTACACAGGACTTGCAGCCACAAGACTGGATGTGATTTGCATTTGTCCTGCTCACTCCCAGAGCTGTCACAGGGGATGGATGCTGCTCTCTGGCTGGCACTCGATATCTGCTGAGGAATCCCATGTTATCACTGCTGTCATCTTCCAAGCTGTGTGTTATACAGGGAAGGAAAGCTGCCAGGTTGCTCTGCGAGCCAGTAGGTATTCTTGGAGACAAAAAAGCAAGCCTGGTCCCAAAGCCGTTGTTTAAGCTTTACTAGGGTTTTATTTCCTTGAGAATTGGACACACCTCTCCCTCTGTCAGCTCTCAAAACTGCAGCCTGGACCAGGCCAGCTGCATCCTCTGTTTCAAAGCAAGGACCTGATCCAGAGCTCAGCAAAGCCAGAGGACCAGCTCCCACTGTCACCAGTGCTTTCTGGATCAGACCTGGAGGAGAGGACTCTGTTCAGGCTCAGCAGCTTCTGCTCCAGAGCTGCTCCATCTCCTCCGTGATAGGCAAAGCTGGTAAGAAGCAATGTAAGGCTTGGAGTCAGTGCCCAGCTCTGTTCCTAAGGGCACAAATTTCCCAAAACCTTTTTGGAAACCAAGATCTCATCCCTTCTTCTGTATGGGCAGGGACATGGAGAGTTGCTTCTTACACTTTTTTTTAGTCACCAGTGATCAAATTCTAGAGCTGTTCCTGCAAGATAGCTACAGGTTTTGACTTAAACAATTGCATTTACTGCCAGATCAACATATATTCTCTCCTATCTCATTTACAGCCTGAGAGGGAGCAGCAGGCAGCTGAAATGTGATTGTGGTGGCAGCAAATTTCAGATGTGGCCACTGACCAATGGCTACAGGGCTTTGATCAGGCACTGGTTGTGGCACCTGATGAGTACAAATGGGTTGGGCATTACAAGAGAGACTGAACATATGGATCCTGGTCCGTGAACTGGAGCCAGCCCAGAAAAGGGATTTTGCAGCTGGTTCCCATGCTTGTTTTCCATGCTCCCACGTGCACTTGGTGCTGCACAAGGGTCCTGCTTCCCACGTGGAGGGAAGGGGTCCACCTGCCCCAAACAAACCAAGTGCTGAGGTGCATGGGCTTAGGTACAGGGTATATATCAGGCAGGGAGAAGGCAAAACAAGGGAGAGCGGGTGGACTCTGTGCCAAGGCTCATGCTTTCCACACTTCCATGGCACTCCATGACAAGTCGTTGCAGCTGGTTTCCTAACATTGACCTAGAAAAAACAGCTGGGACTCAAGTGAAGTGCAAGGAGAAACTTCTGTCTTGTACCAATTACCCCAACAAC
The DNA here is from genome assembly GCA_013398125.1 of Aegotheles bennettii. NCBI lineage: Eukaryota > Metazoa > Chordata > Aves > Caprimulgiformes > Aegothelidae > Aegotheles > Aegotheles bennettii. Next base: position 1,089,965 of record VZRW01013715.1, on the reverse strand, counting down.
AAGCAGTGCTGGGCCAAGGGCTGCTTCTGTGGTGGGGTGAGGTGGGCTCGGGGTGGTTAAAGCATCTCTGTCTTTGTGTCGGTGAGTTAAACACACAACAAACAGGGGTGGCCCCTGAACACTGCAGACCCGTGCAGATGTTATCGTCCTACACGTGGGCAAATGTCCATTAAGGCGGGACATAAATAAATCGCCCTGCTTTAACCTTATCTCTGGTTTCTGTTCTCATCTGAGTTCTGATGCCAAGGGACGCCGAGCGGTTGTAAACACAAACAGAAAATTGCACAGTCTGCAATCTGTTGGCTCATTACAGTGGATATATCTCTTTATCCATTAACCTGGGACCTGGGTTTGTAATCGCCACACACATCTCCAGCTGAATGTTGATTTATGCTGGTGCCTTCTTCCCAACCTTTTGACACTACACAGGGACTACAAGCTGACTACACAAAGGGATTTTTTTTGGCATTGAGAGGTGCAGCCATCTTCGGGCTGCAGTGTAGCAGGGCTTAATGCTGTAAAGCAAAATGGCTCAATACTGCACATGGCAGCTGGGAAGGGAATGCAAAGGAACAGACACTTCTGGAGCCTGTAAAGCTGTGACATGGTAGCAGCTATGGAGTTGATACACCTCGAAATGTCACTGTGTGATGAATTATACATATGATGTTAGAGAGGAAAAGTTGCCATCAGTTGGTTGGAAAGAAAACACAATTCTGCGTTCATCTACACTGCAACAGGAATCTGTGGCTGCAGAAGGCACATCCCTGACATGGGAATTAACCAGGAAAGTGGTGGTTGACACCTCTGCTCTCCCTCACAGCCCTGCAGTGCCTTGGTGGGAGCAGTCCGGTTTATTTCCCACCAGGAGACCTGCAGCAGAGCATCTGCTTGCCCGCTCTGGGGCAATGGGGACAAACCCCAGGGCACGTCATCCTGTCCTGCTGGCAGAGGTCAGGGCTTGGCACGGGGCAGCAGCAGGGTTTTTATCTCTGCTGCGGCAGAAGGGTTGTAGGACAAGAGGGAAAGATTTACAGGAAAGACTTCAGAGTAGCCAATCTTAGGAAAAAAGCAGCAGAAGGTTGGTATTTCATAGCATTAACAGCTGAGCTGCCAGCTGAGCCCCGTTCTGGGTGATGGAGCAAAGCAGCCTGGGCTTTATTAGGAGCCCACAGGTAACTCCCTTCCCTTCTGCCTGCTTGTGGGTGCTAGGGCAGGCAGGGCTGGGCTGGAGGACAAAGACCCCATGTAACAGCTTCCTCCGGGTCCTGTTCCTGAAGGGCACCAAGGTTTTTCCATGCCTGACACCCCTGGGACGCACATTCAAGATGTTGAACCTCAGCAAGCTCTGAAGGTGGGAGATGCTTTCTGGGAACTCCTGTGCCGAGTGCTCCCCTCTGTCTGGTGGGGCCTGGGGGGCAACTGGGACGGGCAACTGGGACCAGCTCCTGGTACAAAGGATGCTGCAGGTAGCTGAGCAGCTCTGCCTGGGGAGGGCTCCCCACCCAGGAATGAGGGCAAAGGGAATATTTTCTTTCTTATAGGGATTTCATATATTCCTTGTGAATTTGATCTAAAAAAAGCCTGTATGCTTTTGATGTGGGCCAGATTGAATATTGTGGATAATGACAGCCTAAAATTCCTGAGTGGTCCTGTAGAAACAGCTGGTTGAGTATTACAGCTTGAATCAGAACAAGTCTGCTACTGGGTGATGTAGAAATTACAAACATAGCTCTGCATGTGTCTATAGAGAGGGGGATGTTGAGAGGGGGAAGTGCTGTTGGATTATGTATTCTTAGTATGAGAAAGAGACGTTCATTTCAGTGCACGTGTGAAAGCAACATATTTATATTATAGTAGCACCCCAGCAATGGACTGGTATATCATTTTGCACAGAATGTAAAAATATAGAGCTAAAAGGCAGCCCCTTCTCCTGTGATCTTGTATCCCAGAGGGCTGAGGATGCTCCCCAGACCATGCTGACTTTTGGAGAGGTGCATTTCTTCTGACCTTGCTCAGAGAGCACAGGCTGAAAACTTTTAACTTCTGCTGAAGTGGGGTTTAATTGGAGAACAAGAACTATCCCTGTGAATGAATAGTAGCTTGACAAATACTGTAATGAACTTTCCAATGGCTGGGACTCTTTGCTTTGCTTAATACCGATAGGAAAGAAGGCAAAATATTTTGGTTTGTGATATTTATTGCTCACAGCTTAGTTTGATTCACTTGAACCTGAGTTTCAAAGCCACGTTAAAGTCAAGGGGTGTGAATCCACTTAAATTGAAACCAAATGACAGCTGGCTGGGATCCCTGGGAAGGGAAATCATGGAGCTATGCATGCTTCCCACTGAAGCTGATGGGAAAATGATTATACCTTTGTCAATGGGAAAATTCCCATTGACTGCTGGTGGTGAAATTGGGTTTCTAGTCAGCACACACATACAGAGCCTGTGCTTGCAAGCTGGTGTGTGAGTGAGGACCTAAAATGATGAGAACTCAGTTGTAGCTTCAGCCTGAATATTGGTGTATCTTGCTTAGGTCCAGCTGAAGCTTTGAGGAGCAGTGGGATACTTGTGAGGGGAGGAGGCAATTTTCAGCCTAAAAGTTTAAAAATTACTTTGTGACATAACCAGAGAAAAGCATTCCAGGGACTGGAGGCACCATGCCTTTGTCATTAATTAGAGATAATCCAATATTACTGTCTCTAATTATTTGCAGAGAAGAGTTCAGCAGCTCTAACATGATGCAGTGATTGAAGCTGAAAAACCTCCTGAAGTCCCAGGGAAATGTGAACCAGCATCCCCTTGCAGGGTCACTAAACCCAAATATCTTTATGAATAGTAAGATGCTCTCTCTGACTTAATGAGGAGGAGTGTTGGGGTGCTCACCACCCCAGGGGGGGTTCTGTAGCTCTGCTGGTGCTGAGATGTGCTTGAAGGATTGGTTTGCTTTCTTCTCAAGTGTCCCTTGTGTTCCCAATCAATGATAAATTAGTTCCAGCTATTAGCAATCATTGCCAGCTTCCCCTTGAAGATGAGCTGAGTTTTGCAGACTGCAAAGCTGATGTTTACAGCTTTCTCTCCAAATGCTCATTAGGTGTCTTCATGTGCTTCTGTTTATGTGCAGGTGAGCTCAATGGGTCATGCTGCTTGTAAATGCACACTGAGGTGCCCTAATGTAGTGTGCACACCAAGGCAGAAATGCTTGGGTCAATCTGCTTCTCCTTCTTGTGTTTGCCATAGGGGAAATTTCTCCTCTTCACCAGGATCAAAGCAGAAATTTCTCTCTTCCCCTTGGTGGTTCTCAGCCTGTGCAAGTCCAAGTAGGCTGTCAGGAGGGATGGGGAAAAAGATGGAAATAGTGGGGTTTTGACTTCTGGGGAGTCTTCCCAATCCTGGGCAGCTCACAGGGAGGTGTCTGGGTGTCTGCTGGAGAAGCAGGGAGCTGGGGGTGGTGGGATCAGCACTGCTCTGTGTGAAGGATGCCAGTGAGAATCCTGGTGAAAGGAAATAGGGTGACATTACTTGCAGCCTGTCTGCCATCGTGTGCCAAACAGACCCTTGAAAATGGTGCTAAGAGCATGTGGAAATTAATTGAGAAGTTTGTGGGGGAAATATGAAGCTGGTGGAAAATGTGCAGTTTAAAAGTGCTTTCTGCAGCACTGCTAAAGAGGTGGAAATGAAGCTCTTGTATCAGGTACAGCTGCTGCTTGCTGGGAGCCCTGTGGGTGTGTGGCTGCTCTGCCCTTGCCTGGACTTGCAGGAAGGTTTTCCTGTGCTTACAGAAGTCAAAAGCCCCCCCAGGGCTCTGCTGGACCCATTGCCCTGGAAAAGTCAGGGCAGGAGCCTGCCCTGCCCGCGGGGTCTGGGCCCCTCCACTGAAGTTGGAGGTCTGGCAAATATTTGGCTTTTTAGTGTGTGCAGAGCCAGGCTTGGTGTCCAGTGATGTGCACATAGCATGTGAAAGGAGTGGAGGTGACACTGGAAATTGGGGTGTTACTGGTGCAGGGCAGCAGGTGCCATGCTGGGGAGAGGAATGTGTTTTGCCCTGCCTAGGAGCAGGGAGGGAAGGTGAGAGGAAGGGCTGCTTTTGATTCAAAATTCTGTTCAGGATACAGTCCTGTCCTTTGGCTTTCTGTCTCTCTGCTTCCAATCCCTGGTAAAATGGGAATTGTGGATTTTTGCTTTTTTCACTGGGCTGATGTGGGGTATTTTGGTATGGGGTTTTTTTTCCCAAACAAGGGCTTTGGGTTTGTCTTGTCATGTATATCTGAAGTCACACCATACAGCTCCCTGCTCCCAGCTGGGCTCATCTGCTGCTATATTCCCTTCCCTCTTGGTGTGATAGATGAACTGTAGTCTCATGGCTCTCGAGCTCATACTTTCTTATTGAGCAGCTTCACAGTAAATCTTTGTTAACCATTGTCAGTCTTGCATAGGTTTGTACTCTGGTTTCAAGCTGAAATAATTCTCTAATATTTTCCAGAATTATATGTGATTTCTGTTGTTTGGCCCCTATAGTTTAAGAAAGGGGGGAGGAAGAGAAACACAAAAGATGGTCTAGAGAAACTAAGTTTTCATCTCTCCTAACTGCACATTTGCTGCACAGGAGGCCAGGCTTGATGCATTCATTTTGGAGTTGAGACACAGGGATGCTTAATATACTGCATGTTATTTATTGTGCTGCTAAATTCAATGGAGCAGAGAGGACTTAAATCTCTCCCAAACGATTTCCTACTTAGGCAAAGCCAACTGCTATCACCCTGTTGTAAGGCAGGAGACACACGTACCTTCTTACACTAAAAAGAGGAAAAAATATGAGCAGGGTTTTGAAAAACCATTTATAGTTCCCATCACAGCTTGCATAAGTGTCACCTTGTAGTGTCCAGCCAAGAGAGACAATGGTGTCTGTAGCTCAGAGCAAAAATACTGCTGGGGCAGCTCCTCAGCTCATGGTGGTGGTTACCAACCCCATGTGTTTGACATCTCTGGAGCTGCCAAGAACACAGACCTGGACTTCTGTTCTCCTAGAGTCAGCTCTTTCCACTGTGTGAGGGGGCTCTGGAGTGTGTGTCCTCCCTCCCCAGCAAGAGGAACAAGTGAAAGCAGCAACAACAGCCACTCTTTAGACCCTGACAGCGAAATGGAAGAACTAATCAATCTGTCTTGCTCTGCTTATTTAATGTTCCTCTTCTGCAGAGAAGTGAGACAGTTACTTACACTTTCCAATATGTTAGGACAGTCTTTTGGCCTCAAAATGCTCCAGAATAATGAAAAAGTCTATTTACAGTAGCAAAAGCTCAGTCTGTTACCTCCTGGGATTAATTTACTACACTGGGATTTCTGAGAAGACTGTTTTCTGTCTCAAAAATAAGAGTGTCTTGGCAGCCCCTTACTAATGCCAGGTATTAAATTTTTGCAAAGGTACCATGTGATTTATTTCTTAAAGATCTGTGGGACCTTTTCTGAGAGGGAAAGGAAAAATCTCTGTTCCTCTGTGATGGTGAGAGTGGCACAGCTGCTCTTGGACTGCAGATGAAGGAGCTGGGAACCCTGGAGGCAGTGTTTGCAGAAAGGTCAGGCTGTGGCAAAGCTGCCCAAATCCTCCTTGTCCAAGGGCCACTGGTATTAGCAGAGGTGGAGAAGGTCTCAGTGCAGTTCCATGCAGCAGGCCAGGCAAGCACAGCCCCTGCCCTGGGCCAGGAGCCAGCGTAGCCACAGCAATCCCCTTGCTTTGCTTGACTTGATGGCTGGCCAGCCTTGCTGGGAGACAGCTTCCATAGAACCAGAGTGGTTTGGGTTGGAAGGGACCTTTAAAGGTCATTTAGTCCAACCCCCCTGCAGTGAGCAGGGATGTCTTCAACAAGATAAAAGCCCTGTCCAACCTGGACTTGAATGTTTTCAGAGATGGGGCATCCATCACCCCTCTGGGCAACCTGGGTCAGTGTTTCACCACCCTCATTGTAACAAAGTCTTCCTTGTATCTAGTCTAAGGTTTAGCCCAGCAGCTCCCAGGTCACTCTCCTTGGTTTGAATTGCCATTTCAAGTAGTGGCTTTGGAAGTTTGGTTTTCAGGTTGCCTCTCAGAACTGGGAACATGATGTGGGGGTTGATTGCTCCTACAAAATGCTCTGCTCTTTGCAATCCTGCACATCTAGGGGTGCAGAAATGCAGCTGCTAGGGAAGCTGGTTTAGGAGCAGCAGGACTCTGCAAGGTGCTCTTGTGTTATGGGGGTGCTGGAAACATCAGCACTGGTGGTGGAGCTGTGTTGATGTGGCTGGATACTGTGCAATGCCAGCTATATCAGGGTTGGGTTTTGCACAATGTTGTCTCCTGTTTTGGTGGATAAGTGAAGAGAACAGCACTGCGAGCACCAGGCACATCCTGTTATCTGGGACAGGCTAAATCTGTCCCTTTTGGAAGCTGCTGTGTTTATTACAGTTATTGTTTTACTTTGCTGTTATTTTGCTTTGGAGGAGTACTCGGGGAGGTTCTGGCACTCAGTTTATATAGATGCTCAGTGTAGCATGGAGCTGTGATCTTTGCTGCCCTGATCTGTAGGATATATTTATTTCTTCTGCAAACTGGGGTCTGGAGCAGTGCCATAAGGGAGGGCTGTTCTCCACTGACAGTGGTGGAGTGCCTCAACCCACACTCACTGAGGTAGCCTCAAAGCTGTGGTACAGCCCAAGCATGGCAACTTTTCCTATTGTAAATCTACTGAATATTTTATATTGTTTGTTTGCCCATGTAAAAAACAAGCAAACTCAACCAACCACTTAACTGAAAGGACCACAAACAAAACACATGTTGTATTATCTTCTACGTTCCCCTCTCCCTGGATGTAGGCTCTGGCCTTTCCCATCCTCAGCTCCCAAGTTTTTTTTCCTCCTCACTTGCTGGTGCCTCCACACATGTGTAATATTGCTAGTGGCTTTACATTCTTTGAGTCAAAATTGGACTCGGAGCCTCCTGCTGCACCTTCGATTCGCAAAACTCCAGGCTCAGGTTGCTGGAGGCAAGTTGAGAAAACAAAAGCCCAGAAATGAAAAAGCCAGCTGTGTAGTGTAGTAGAAGCCCTGGGAGTTTGCTACTCCAGGTCACAACTGGGATTTCACTTCTGTATCGTGATGCCAGTCATGGTACATCAGTCCCTGGGCTACCCAAAGGGGTTATGAGTTTCTTCATTGCAGGCTATAGATCCTGAAGGAAGACAGCTGATTTTCCATTACTGAGAAACCCTCTGGATCCCAGAGGGTCCCTGAACTTAATTATTCCTGAAGCTGACCAGCTCATAAATTTCACAATTCATTAAATTGGTTGCTCTTGTTTAAAAACAACATCCCAGCTGTTCCCTGTGTCCATCTTGGGTCTAACAAGGGGAAAAAGTAAAGTTTGTCCAACAAGTCTCCAGGACTGGCTTTTTCCATATGGTATCTTCTCATGCATTGAAGGGCTCTGGTAGACTCATTATGGTGTCTTCTCGCTGCAAGATGTGTTTGGCGAGAAGAAATCCCTCTTTCTTGTCTTGTGTCAAAAGCAAAGCCATGGTATGTATGAGAAATGCAAATAGCTTGGCTAATTTTGGAATTCAGCAGCTAAGATCGTGGCCTGTATCCCACTGAGTGGGATTGAGCCTTGGCCCTGGTTCTTCACACCGTGTGTATTGTCAGCTGTAACTGCCCTCTTGTCAAACCTCTGGATGGAGAAAGTGATGGACGCAGTAAAGCCAGAAGTAATTCAGCTCTTAGGAGACTGATACACTGTGCTGCTCTTGCAAGAGATTTATTTTCAGTCAGCCTTGTTAAATATCCTGAAAACCTCCATGTTTAACCCTTCCCTGGATGTCAAAGTACTTATTCACTCATGTTCATGCACACTGCCTGTTCACTTGAATTTCTAAAGTTGCCTGCAGGATTTGAGCAGACTCAGGAGAAAAACATTTGGGATGGCACTTGCTGCTTCTTTCCACCTTCCCCTGACGTCTTGTCTGTCACCTCTGAATACCAAGATTTTCCACACTAGTTTCATATTCTGCAGGTGAATACACTGAGCTGGAAGGAGAACATTGAAGCTAAACAGGGCAAAACCATGACACAGTGGCAAGAAACTTTCATTTATTTCAAGAGTCGTGGCAGCATTTGTTAGCATGGTTTTTTGTACCACCAGCAAAGATGTGTCTATGAACTGGTGACTCCTCCAAAGCACACGCTGGAAATAATTCCCTCTAAGGACCCCAAAAGCTGTTGCAGTCACTGTGGCAGCTGGACCTGGGAAAGGGAGGGGAAGGCTGGAGCAAGGCCTCCTGTTGTCTGAAAGAAACAAATGGTGAGTGCCCCAGAGGGACATTGTGCCTAGAAAGGGCTGTTTGAGAGCCTCAGAGCAGTGTTTTGTCAGGGATGCTCATAGAATTATCAAAAGCCATAGAAAGCTGGAGTTTTGCAGCCTCTCCTCTTCTTAACAAAGCCCATAGATTATCTCCTCTTCATATTACTGTGCTTTAAAAGAGATGGGAGTGACGGCTACAGAGCACAGCTCTTTTCTTCATCCCCAGGGCTATCGATGCCAACGCAGCACTTGGGAAACAACAGAGCCCCTGTTTAAACTAATAATGTTAACTCCATATCATAGCATAGCCAGCAAGGGGATGAATAACCCTGTACAGTTAATTGCCATTTGGCTTAAGCACAATGATGAAAACATGCTGTTTATATTGTATGACCTTCACTGTGCAGGAGGAATGATAGTGATGCTGGGTCCTGGGGCAGGGGGTTGATAGCAAGGGAAGGGGAGAGATCCTTGCTGGGAGGAGAGCCACAAGGAGAAGGTTGTGATAGCCACAATGGCTCAAGTGCTCTGTTTGCACACCCTGCTTCCAACCAAGCTACCTGCAGGGTGATAAAGCCACGAGTGAAAACTCCTCTGGGTTGCTGTGCTGCATGGGCATGTAGGGCTTCCACCTCTGTGTAGCTCTCCTGGAGGCAACGTTTGCACTGTGCTCCATCACTCAGGGAGATGCATTTTTTTCTTGATGCCAGTGCTCTTGTTGCACACCACTTTTTCAGAGCTGCTGGGATAAATTCTTTAAATAATCTGCCCCTGGGATTTTGTGCAAATGGCCCAAACCTCACCCCAAGCTCACTCTTCTTGCCATGCTGCTGCTGCTGTGGAAAATGCTGATTCTGCTCTGCTCTATGCATAGATCTTGGCAAAGCTCAGTTTTGTGCATGAATTGCCATCTTTGTCTTGCTTTAGGAGGATCTGCATGTGAATTAACTTCAGTTCCATGTAATTGACATTTTAGCAGCAAATGTTGATGTCAATCCTGCTATTAAATGATACTTGTGCTGCCACATGTTGAGCATCTGCAGTGAACAGAGATGCTCAGGGTCTCTGAAGCCTGAACTCTGTTGCAAGATATAATTTCTGTGCTTGTGTGTTCCCAAGATTTCAGTAAATGAAAATCCAGAGCAGGATGGTAAGATGTGTATGCAGCTCATCAGACTTCGTGCATCAGATGCTGCAGCATTCACAGAGAAGTTGCAGCTTGCAGTAAATGAAACAGTCACCAGCCAGATTTTTGTCATGTCCCATGGGGATGATGTTGCGTGTGAGAGAATGAGCCACAGGAAGCAAAAGGAGCAGAGTGAGTCACTGTTGGGGTTGAGGTGTTGCTCTTGGGCTCTCAAAAGATACCCCTGGGAGGCTGGCATCTCCTGTGTGTGTCCTAGAGCATCTTCACTGTAGCAAGGACAAAGCAGAGCAGCAACTGGGTTTGTCTGGCTTTACTTACACCATGAGGATTTTTGGGGCGATAATGATTTCACAGTGGACTCTAGGCTGATATTTTCCTAAACGTGTTTGCAACCTGTAGAATTTGCTCAATCCACACTTAAACTACAGACTTGAGGAATACAGCTATTCAGAGGTATTTAGTTATACCTTTGGGGATGCAAAAATGCAGGTGCTGAAGAGGTCAGGGTGTAGCTTATTAGGAAATGATTGAACAAGCACATCTGATGTTCCTGTCACTGGGACACAGTTCAGCTACTATTCAATATGCCCCATATTTGGGTTTCCACACTTTATATGGTGTGACTGAACAGCTTTCAGGACCACGCTGCCCATGATCGATGCTCCTGTACTCCAGACTTAGGACTGAACCAAACCACAGCTCTTTATACCTGAAAAGAGCCACTTCTGATTATTTTTTCCCCTTCATCCTGCCTTGGAGTAGTGAAAACTCACAGGTGAAAGATTTACAGGATATTTTTCAGAGCTCTCTGAGAATTATTTTGATGCCTTTGCTTTCTTTGCAGTTGGCAAGCTGTGCTCCTCTGGGACTGAACCTTGTGGAAATTTATGGTTTATCTGCTGCAGCTGGGATGGAGGAGGAGGCAGCCAGGTTTAAATCTGTGCTCCAAATCAGGTAGACAGCACTACATCTCAAAATACCCAACATTCAGTGTCTTTCTCAGTAAAACAAAAGTAGTTCTGCAGCCAGTGCAGAGGCTGCTGTTGAACTTCAGTGGCTGATTCACCAAAGGGTCAGTAGAGGGGCTGGGAAATAGTTCTGGTTTCTTCCCCATGCCAGTGACTCAGTCAAAAGGCTCTTTCCTTCATCTCTGATGGTGAGCTGCCCATTCCAGAGACAGCTATGCACATCTTGTGGCTGGAAGTCCTCAGCCTGGTCCCAAGTGATGTCTCTTGGTGTCTGTTAAAGGCTGGGCTGCTTCCTGCTGTGCTAGGGCAGATGATCAGAGGATGTGGGAGGGAAGGGGTTGGTTGGTGTGCCTGCCTCTGCTGCAGAGGCATTTTATTAGGAGCATGCAACTGGCTTTAGCAGGACAGGTGCTGCTCTCTCCTTCCTTCCCTTGTCTTCTGCAAACCCCATTTCCATCACTTGCACATCTGCTTTCCACATTTGCTGCCTCCTGATCCAGCCAGAGCTGCTGGGTGAGATCCCAGCTTCCCTTCACCATCCATGGGGGCCCACCCAGCTGAGATGCTCCAGTGCTGATGGTGGGAAAAGAGGAGTGCATGGCCTGCTGTGAACAGCCTGGAAGGTGCAGGGGAGGGTGGTGAAGCCATGTGCAGGCAGTGCTGGCTCTCCATGAATGAGTGTCCTTATGCAGATCTCAGGCCCCCAGCACCTGGGTCTCTTTGCATGAAAAACCACACTGAAGTCAGAGTAGTTCATAGGGCAAGAGGATTTCTTTGGCTGTAAGGAGTTCTCATGACATACTGGGGTGTAACTCAGCAGAATCAGGCACAGAGTCTTTAAGAGGAGACGATTTTTTTTAAAGTTACTTTTTGAGAGTTTTATTGTTGGACTCTCTGCTTTGTAAATTACTTTTTTGATGGAACGCTGGTGTGTCAGGTTGTAGATGGTCCTGGAGAGCTCAGGAGAAAAGTAGAAGTTTGCAAATTCACTATGGAGCTATTTGTAAGCCTTGCAATTTTCAGTGGCACATAAAAAATATCAGCTTAGTAAAGCAGCAACTGCAAACAACAAACACCCTGCGAGTTGCTTATTGCTAATCAGAGGCAGACAAAATTTGTGATAAAAGGTGAAGTTATTTGGAAGCTGGAGTGCCCTTGCAATTGCATGCAACATAGAAAATGGTTTGTCTTAATAGTATTTTTCAGGAATTGAACACCTCTTAATTATAAAAAGTCTGTTTGCATGCAGCAGGTATTTGGAGTATTTTGCTTGAGTGATGCAGCGTAAGTGCAAGGATGGGCACAGCCCTGAGGGTTTCCCTTACTTATTAGTATTGGAAGCACTGACAGGGGAAAAGAAAAGTGGTACCCAAGAACCCAGTGTCTCGAGGATCCCAGCTTGCAATGCTTACTTGTTAAAAGTTGGCATGACCCTCTAGCAACTCTGTGTGTGGCCACTTATTCCAGGGGACTGGACTTTTGCAAGGCTGCCCCAAAATCAAATGGGGCATGGAAAAGTCTTAAGCACAGGTTAGTGTTCATATTCATGGACTTTCCAGCATTGTAGAGTCTAAACTAGGTTTAGTTTCTTCCCAGTATCTTTAAATGCCAAAATAAATAACATTCTGCTGAGTTTTTGTTCCCTTTTGAGGGAAATTTCATTTCTTACACCTCTGGGATTGCAAAAAACACCCCAAAAGGGATGAACACTTTCATGACATAATGTTAGTGATGTGACTTGCCAGCCCAAACTTGGCTGGCATAGTGATGCTGTAAGCTGTATCCTCTGGGTAAGCAAATGCTGTCACCCTCTTCCCAGAACCTGAACAGCCTCCTCAATGTGTAGGCAGCAGCTGCTGATACTCATGGAACAAACATGTCCCCTTCCAACATGAGAAGACAACACAAGGTTCTTTGATTCCTCCTAATTGCATTTCAGTGCTTGTGGCCCGATTGTACAGTTTCTGCAGAAGTTCAGCAATTTTGGTTGCTGGCTTCCTCTCCTTGCTGACCTACAAATACCAGTTTTCAGGGGAAGATTTATGAGCAGCATGAAATTACCATCTTGTAAAAGCACAAATCACTGCTATAAATAGGGGTCTGGAATATGCAGAGAAACCCCAAGGGAATAATGACTCTTGCTTTGTCTGTGCAGGACAGTCCTGCTAACCCAGGTTGAGGAGGAGTCCAGGGCTTTGACTCTTGTAAACTGGCTGAGTGCCAGCCAACCTTCCCCTAATCCATATCCTCACAGGGATGGAAATAACATCTGGCCGGGCTGACAGTAGTCAGGCTTTATAGTAACTGAGAGCTCTGAAAACTGAACCTTCTCGAGCCTTGTATGCATTTATCTTCCTTTCCAGAACATTAGCAGGCAGAGTTTGTTTTCAGTGAGTTATTTAGCAGAAAGAGGGATTAGACCTTGGGCTAGCATTGATTAACCCCTGCATGTTGAGTTGTTTAATAGCATAATGGATTAGTCATGTTTGCTGGTGACCTTTGTCAATTGAATCCTTCATCTGAAGACTCTTCTGTCTTTTTAAATACACAGATCCTTAAAAGTGGAATCTAGACTAAAAAGCCCCTGAAGTGAACAAGCTGAGCACAGGACTGGGGTAAACAGTCCTGGAATTTTGGATTGTAGATTGGCCATTACATGAGTTCAGTCATGGGAGCCCTGCTCTGTGTAGCTGGCTACTTGGCACTGCCCATGGAATTGATCAAGAAGTGTTTGAAGTCCTACACAGGAGCCATGTATGAGCTGAAAATAAACTGTCTGAATGGCAAAGCATTTCTGGAAAAGGACTGAATTTTCTGTGGGTCTTGGGGAAGATTGTAGAATGAGAGTCCAGTTAGCAATAAGATTTAATGTCACCCTGGAAATGAAATCATTTGGTGGTTAAGTAGCTGACTTTTTCGTTTAAGGGGAGACGGGCATAGGGGCAGAGAAGCTGCAAGCACGTCTGGGTGAAGCCTCATGGCTTTTCATGGAGCTGTGTCAGTTTAAATCAGCTGAGCACCTGATCTGGATAACACACACACTTCTGCTGAACCCAGGGACCAGGGGGGAGAAAAACTGCTCCATGGGGCCAAAAATGGCACTAAGAAAAACAGCTATAACTGCAAGAAGTCACTGATGGCAACCTAAGGCTGCCAGAAGGGTATAAAGGGCCCTTACATAAATCAGCCTTGGACCCAGCAGAATATGTCTGAGATGAAGGTGTCTCCTCAGATCTTCCATTCTCTCAGCAGTGCCACGAGGAAGCAGTTATACTTGACTTTTTGAGCAAAATACCTTCCCACTGCAGCCAGGAGTTCTTTCTGGGCTCATTTTGTTGCAGTACAAGTCAGGTCAAGAAGTTTGTTTGGTTTGCTAAAAAAGATACTCTAGTTCAAACAAAACTTAATTCATTGAAGCCCCATGGCCTCTGTGAAACATGAGCCCCTCTGGCCTCATGATTTATGAATACAAAGCCGTGGGGAAGCCTTTCTAGGGGAAAACAAAAAACAAGCTGTATGATAGGTAAATAAAAGGCATTGGAGCAGGAAAGGGTTAAAGAGGTCCATGAAGTGGAAGCCACATAGCTAGGAGGTGTCATGAGCTGTCAAGTGCTCTGCTCTACCAGAGAGGCTTTGTTTCTGTGGAGAGGGAGCTGCTGAGGATGGTCTCTGGAGTAGGTGCCCCTGCTTCAGATGCTGCAGGGTTTGGGACTGAGGTCTCCTGTAGTGTTGTGCTTTTAATTTGTCAGTGCAGATCTCAATAGAATTGAAAAGAGAATCAATATCTAGCAGCATTGTGAGACTGTTTTGTGGTGTTCAAAAGTGGGATGGTCTGAACCAGGTGAGCAGTGCCCAGGGCTGGGTCCCAGGGAAGGGGCAGGAGCCAGCTGAGGCTCCCAGCCCTCCTGTCTCGGAGATGTCCTGCCAAATTCCTATTGTGATCACCAGCAGTAAAACAAACAACCCACATCTGGTCCTAACCAGGACCACATGAACCTTTCTGCCAACTTAATCTCCCCCAAATGTTAATTATGCAGATACCTATTTCTTAATGTTTCAGAGTTGCCTGTATGTATTAAATGTCTGGGGTTTTCTCTGTGTGTGACTGCAGAGCCCCTAAGAGTCACAGTGCTGCTTCTCAGGGCTGATAAATCTCCAAGAAGTGGCAAAGCTGGGGCTGTGATTGCACTCTGTAGTTGGGTACAGCAATGCAGCAAACCCTTTTAACCCAACAAGATAGTTGTAACCTACAGGGCAAGCGTTAAATGCTCCTGGAGATCACCCCATCCTCTGGGGAGGGGGCTGCAGGCAAAAGAAGTCATAGTAGATAAGTATATAAGTGTATATATATATATGTATCTGGGTAGCTTATGCTTTCTGAAAGGTATGGTTTAGTTGCAATTCAAAGATAGGAAGCACAGCAGACCACAGTCCTGTCTGCTCCCTGATCCCTGACAGTTTCTTTTTAATGCCTTGGGAAAGAACAATTAGGGCTGTGTTTTTTCTGGATCAGATCCTCAAAGGGATGTGAAATTCTGGTGGAGTATTTTACACTGCTGATCTTGAAGATATAAAATGTGGCCAAAACTCTTTGGGCTTGCTCAAAGATGTCTGAAAAATCTAAAAATTAAAAAACAACAACAAAAAAATGCAAAATATGTAAACAGGAGGCTTTAGGATGCTGCTCTGGTCTGGAACTGAACTGCAAACAAAACCAGGTCTGTATTTAAAAATAATTAAGCAAGACATCCTGCAAGAGGTGAGCAATCAATCTGCAGTTTCAGATAGCTGTAAAACCTGGTAACAATTCCAGAAGACCGCAGATGCTACAGAAAGACACCAGCACTAGAAAATATCAGCCCCCAGGCAGTAGTTGAGCATCTATTGTAGAAACACTGTGGGTATGTGGGTGCTGCATCTTGGAAACCCAGCTGGAATAAGAGCCTGGACCATGGCTCTGGTGGCCAGGGCCAGCAGGCAGTGGGGTGATCTCCAGTGGTCTATGGGTGTTAAATTGGGATGTAGGAGTACTGGGTCTCTAGTTAAAAATGTTAATAATCCAGCCAAGATCTGTACCTTTGGTCATGCTGCCCGGCTCTCCCCAGAGCTCCCCAAATTGGAAAACTCATCAGTGGGTAAAGAGGGGACTAAGTTACTGTGGGGACTTGTGGAAAGGTGCTGCTGCATCTGAGAAGGTGGCTTACTGGAAACACTGAACAGACAGAAGTAAAAATTAGTCATGTTAGAGACCACTTGGTAGCTGGATTGGATTCCTCTAGTGATTCATCCACAAAAATGACTGCTTTAACTGACATTTTATTTCCCCTCTCTATTTAGAAAGTAGCTTAGACTTTGACTGTTGCCCATTGTTTGAATTGCTTTTTGATAGCTGGGTGGTGCACATAGCATCCTTGTATTCTCATAACTTCTAAACTACTACTTCAACGAGGGGGGGGGAAAGACAACCAAATGAAGGGTTTTGTCACTCCAGAAGCTCTTGGTGTGGAAAGAACCTGTAATCTTGGGAAATCAAAGGGCCATCTATAGAATGGGCCATTTTTGGTGTAGTTAATGCAAGAAAAGTACAAATGGAAATAGCTGCCTGGAAAATGTTTTACATGGTTAATTGACAGAAGTATTAGAGAAGGGAAAGTGTGGATGAAAATTGTGTGGTAGGATCTCTAGGCTTTAGGTTGCTCTATTTCTTTCTTGAGGAAGAACTAGAGGCTGAAAGGACAATCAGCTGATGCAACTGGAAGGTACTGGGATGCTTTAATCAGTAGACCTGAGTAGAATACTTCATAAATTATGCTAATTTTTGGTGTGTCTGGAAAACCTAGCAAATTACACTCCTTGTCCTGAGGAGAGTCCCATGGTCAACAGGCAAAGCAGGCAGGAGGCCTGCTGGGATGTCTCATACATGCCAGGAAAGGCAGGAGAAGTCTGTGACCCCCTTGCTTAATGGTGGGAGCAGGAGCCACAGGGCTTGCGTGACCACACTTTCTTGTGAAATTCACCCACATTTTTTCAGGATTACTGAGCTGCAGAAACCATCAGTGGAAAAGATCTCTGGTCATCCAACCCACTCTTCTGCAAGGACAGGATTGTTCCCAACTTGCGTATAGGTTTGTCCAGACTGATTTGATATGACTCAGGCAATGGAACTTTTCACTATTTCCTTTGGGAAGCCTAACAGATCTTCCATAGCTGAGGAGTTTTTAATGTAAGGATTTTTTTCATGATGTCTTAGTCTGAATTTTGTGCTATTTAATTTCCATCCAGTAATCCTATGAAGCGAGGAGAGTGACCTTAGTTCTCAAAACTGGGCTCTACCAGCAAAAACTGCTCATTTGTACTCTTGGAATAACAATGAAAGGGAGGAAAAAATCCTTGCACCCTAACAGTTACTGAAAAAAAAATATATTGTGGTCCTAGTAGATAGAGTGTTCAGTAAACTTGTGATCACCATTAACACCCAAAAAGTGGAGGTGTGGGAGAAGTTGTCCTCTGTTCATTTGTCTCCTGCCCCTCCCCATTCATCCTTGGGGAAAATGTTAGAAGCCTTCCTTGTGGATAGGCTGGAAAATAAACACCGCAGAGCTCTAGAATAAAATATTCCTACCAGGCACTCAAGCTCAACTCCTAAAGCCATATGTTGCTGGGTGACTTTGGACCTGTCCATAAGCTTTGTGGTTTGGGCTCACCTTTAATCTTCAGACATGATTATGATGGGCAAACTGGAGCTAGAAAATGTGGTCTGTATTCAATGAAACCTTCATCAGGGTCAGTGAGAGTTTAGCCCAAGTCACTTCTTCATTTTTTTCAGCCTTGGAAGATCATAGGGTAAGTCCTAGGTCCTTGTTAATGTGCAGCCTCGTGGTTTCACATAACACTTTCTGTAGCACCAAGGATTATCCCCTGAAGTCTAGACAGATTATATAGGCTTTAGCCTGGGCTGTTGACCACAGATCATAGAGCATGAGGAAATAAAATGCAGGGATGTGAAGAGGGAATGGCAACTCCTACCAGTTTTCCAGGCTGGCACTGGGCATGGAGAGGAACCAGATGGAAGGGGAAGAAGGTGAACTAAGTTCATCCTTCTCAATAGGCACCGTGGTGCAGTTTGTCCTTTGGCATTTAATAGATGGGTATGGTTCAAACACAGACAAGGCTTGGAGTCATTAACATGGAACTGAAGAGGAGGCAACAACACTGGAAAAAGAGGAGGTGTGGAAAGTTTGTTCTCTTTATAATGCTATTTCCTTTATTAAACAAACCTCTTTGACTATGAAACATTTAAACATATAAAAAACAAGCCCCACCTTGTGTTGGCTGCTCTTTCCACTGATGGGGCTTGTCCTGGTGCCACCTCATGGCAAAAATCAGCTTTGAGTTTCCACCAGAGCAGCTGGGATCTGGGAGAATTGGCTGTCCAGCTCCCGGCCACACAGCACTGTACTTGTTTTGTAAAGGAACTGGCCTGCAAAGGCAAAACAGGTGCTTAACCACAGGAGTGGTTCTATTTCTGTGTTTTGTGATTTCTCTTTCTGGGAGAGAAAAAAATAACTCTTTCTTGAGTTGTACAGTTTTCACATTTGAGAAGTACCTGTTGAATCTATTCATCATGTCACCAGCCAGCAATCTACTTAGAGCATAACAGTATCTGCTCTACAATCTTGGTACCACCTGATAGCTTCAGTATTGCAATATTAGTGACATGGTGATGAGCACCATGTCACCATGTTGTATCAATGCAGATTTGTGATGGCCTTTGTTCAAAAAAATGTTTTCAGGAAGGTGTCCAGGGCATTGGGGAAGCTTCTGCCACACTGCAGCTCTTCAAGAGGGTGGGGATGGATACGAGCAGTCCTGGACAGAACAGTAAACACTTCGCTGTGATTAAAGATCACACAGTACACAGCACTGAGGCTTGAGACAGTGTCCAGCTTGGGGATACTAGATGTGGTGCTTCCTCTGTGGATAAATGGACAGCTTTATTTTTCAAGTCTCTCAATCCAAAAATGTCTCAGTAGCACTAATTTCTCTTTTTTTTTCTTAAACTGAATTTGGGAGTGATCATTACAATAACAACGGGTGTGACATCATGTCAGGGTTGTGACTTCAGCACAAGACAGTTCATAAAATTTGAGCCCAGGGTAGGGACGCAACTGTCTGAAGAGTCAAGTCAGGCAATGAGATTGCAGAGGAAAATTGTCTTTTTTAGATACATCTTCATAAATAGTATTTGAAATAATTCCTGAGAGCAGTTGTCTTTCCTGATTATTTATGCAACAGCTCAGGTAATTCAAAGAAAGTCTCATTTCCAGTCTGTTCTCATCAGCTGGTCACAGGGTGTAACTGGATATCAGTAACACCTAGGGCTATTCTTTCTGATTATCCCAATATTTACTTTTAAACTGCAGAATTTTGGGTTTTTTGGCTGGATGCCCATGTCTGGTTTCATAAGATATAAATGATTTTAAATTCTTTTCACCTATGTATTTAAAGTTCTTCTTGAAAGCTCACAAATGTGTCCTCCATGCTCTAAACAACAGCTAGCTGGGCTCAAGGTGCATTTAGTCATGAAAATGCTTCTATAAACTTCTGTCCCTTAAAAATATTTGGCTACCTGCCACCATGTATTCCTTTGGCTATTCAGGTGCTACCCTGACTGGCTGCTGGAGGGATTTGGGGTTGGCATCAACCAACCCAGCTCATGTGAACCTCCTTGGAGCTTGCACCACCAGATGATCTGGCCTGCTCTGACTCGGAGGTTGGCTCTTTAAACTTGGCATGCGGATGCTGGAATTTTCCAGTTTGCCATTACAAGCTCCTTTCTGTATTTCTCTGTTATTGTCAAGGAGGGGCAAACAGGTCTGTGCAAGCTTCTAAATCACCTGGGGAGCGAATGGAAACTCAGATTTGCTGCTCAGCAAAAGCAAAGCTGCTTTGCATCTGATGGAGGTCCAGGTTTGGGTAATGGGTCTTGCTTCTGGACTTGGGAGTCCTTGGAAAATGGGTGATGTGTAAGTTCAGTGCTCTGAGCTGCTTTTATTTCCTTGTCTGTAGTGCTTCTGATGCTTTAGATATCCCCCTTCCTATAGCTGTGTGCCTCTGGAAGGGCAGGCAATGTCAACACTCTGGTTACAGTGTTCAGGTGTTAGTGGGATTTTCACTTGCAGCTGGAGAAGACAAAACAGGGTCTCATTCCAAAACAATAAGCTGTTTGTATGATCAGAAATGCCAGCATCTGGAATGAGAAGACCCAGGATCCTGCCATTTGTATAACTGGGGCTGAAATCAGATACCACCTCTGTTCGTGAGGCTGGCAGTGACTCCCGAGGGTGATTAGGCATCCATAGAAATACTGTCGATCAAGTTATTACCTTATCATAACAAGAAGAGTTACTGGGAAGGAGGGTATGTACAACCCACAGGGTCTGCTGGTGCTTTTAGCTGCCCTAGTTCCATATCTGTATGCGTGAGATGCTTAATTGTTCATAGAAATGGAGGGCAGAGAACATCTCCATTATATGGTGTTGTGGGCTGAGGAGAAGCTGCTCTGCTCCATACTGGAGGCAGCTGTGAACCTGTGGAAGGGGCTGTTGCTGGGAGTAGTGGGGTATTTTAAAGCAGGAGAGAGGTGCAGTGGTGATGGACACTGCCAGTGCTGGGCTGCATCCACAGTGGGTGCTCTGGTGGTGGTTGCAGAGGTGTTACTTGTACTGGAAGAACTTGCCTCCAGGCTCCTGGATATGGAGCATCATATATTTGTCTTGCCAGCCTGTAGTCATCAGGTTACTCATGAAAGGCAAGAACTGGAAGGGGCTTTCATCTGAAAGATTTGCCCGGGAGTGCCACTGGCACTGTACCCACCCTCCACGTGGCTGCAGCCAGCACGTGTAGGCTGTGTGCCACCTCCCAGCTCCTGACTGGGGGCTTGCAGCCAATCTGCCTTTCACCTCTGCCTGGTGAAAGGCTCTTTCAGCAGAGAATCTCTTCTTGCTTGTGGCTCATGCTCCAGCCTTTCCAGTTTCACGGGGAGGCTGGTAGGAGGGAGAAGGCATCTCAACAGGTTCAGAGGTTTGTCAGTGCTATTTAGAGATCTGAATGTCATTGCTCCATGAAAAATCAATACAACTCCAACCACTGAAGTCACAGGAGCTGGAACTGCCACCTGGGTGTGTGCTACCAATGATGTTCAGATCTTTAATGGCACTGACAAACCAAGTACTGATACCAGCGAGTGTCTTCAAAGCATTTTAGTTGAGAGAGGGTGGCATTTGGTGGTTCTTCTTTCTCTATTCTCCAGATAACCTGATCTTGTTTTTGTTGAGGGCTTTGCAGCGTTGTGTGCCACCCAGTCCTACAGTGTGAGCTGTGTCCTCTGCTGGGGCCTGAGGGAAGGAACTGCTGGAGGAAAGGATCTGGTGTGGGGATGTCACATCAGCTCTTATGCTTTTTTAGCACTGTACAATGATTGCTACTATGCAAATGCCAGAACAAGTAAAATAATTTAAAGTTGATGTTTATCAGTGTGGTGCAGCAGCCACAACTGGTGTGAGGAGGTGAGGGGTGCTCAGTGGTGTAGTGAGAGCAAGAGTGGTGGGAGCAGAGCAGAGCTGGACCCCAGGACACGCTGGGGGTGTGGCTGGAGCCCAGCAGTGCTTTCACCTCTCGCTGTCCCCCTTGCCTGCCTGCCACAGGAGGGCTTTATCACCCCAGCTAGCCTGGCAGGGGATGCTGCCTTCCCTTTTCACCCCTTCCTGCTTGCACTTTTACCCTTTCCACGCACGTTTTGCAGTGGAGGCCTCACTTTTTTTTCCCAAATCCTTGCATTTTCCATGCTTCCACGAGCCCCGGGCCCCATCTCCCTCAGGAGTCGGGAAGAGCAGGGGGCTGAGAGAGGGAAGGAAGAGAAATCTCTTCCTGCTGCTAATTCCTGTGGGGAAAAAGGAGGAAAAACTTGGGGGCCAGGGCAGCCCGGCTGCTGCAGCCCCGCAGCTTCAAACTTGCCGCGGGGCCGGGCCGGGAGCGGGNAAGGGAGGAAAAAAAAAGGGGGGTGGGGGGAGAGAAAGAAAAGTTTGTCGCTGCGGGTGCAGGCAGGGGCCGGGAGTGAGCGCAGCGGAGCCCCCGACAGCCCTCCGACTGCCCCATGGCTTTATAAAGC
>VZRW01013715.1:880430-1068341 GCA_013398125.1 Aegotheles bennettii | reverse complement strand
GGGGGGGGGCTGGCGGGGGGGTCTGAACGGCTTTTCTTCGCTTGTATATATATTATTTTTTTCCCCACTCCTTCTCCTCGAATTGTCCCGAGCTCGTACCCCGTTTTTTGTGGACCATGGATACGCACACGCGGTGGAAAAGGCGCAGTTGGATACGGAGCTGCTTGGTACCCGCTGCCCTGGTGCTGCTGGGTGCCCTGTCCCTCGGCCGAGCAGGTAAGCGGCCCCCCGGCCCCCGCCGCCCATCCCCGGGGCAGCGGGGCGGCGAGTCCCGGTTGCCCCGGGAGGGAGGTGGGTGTCGGTGGGGAGGGCGAGGAAGGGGCTTTTATGCGGGGCAAAACGTTTGTGTTTCCTTATTCAATGCATTCCGGGGGGGAAAAGAAAACCAACAAACCCACCCAACCTCCTTTAGCTGCCCGAGTCTCTGAATGCCATTTGTCAGGGGGCCCGTAAAAGGGGAAAAAACTTAAAACAATACTTTATTCGCTTTTCTTGGAGCAGAGCTGCCTGTTGCTGGGCTCGTTTTTCTGGAGCAAAAGTCAGGATGTGTTTCTGGAGGCTCTAGTTCTTTGTATATCTGCATGCACATATGTGGAATATATATTTAGTCAACTGGAAACCTCTCATTGCGTAGTTCCTCCTCCTTGAGGAGAAGAAACTTTTTGTCCAGAAGTAATGTGCTCTCTCCCCCGCACATCACAGCAGCAGATCTCGGTGCACAAAAGCTCTGCAGCTGCTTCTGCTCGGGACCCTATGGCTGGCTCTGCCCTCTCTGCCCCGCCAGCCCCAATTTGCAGGGTTTCTCCTTAAAATTGTGGCTGTGGAGTGTGGCAAGAGGAAGCTCTGTGAAGTACCAGATGTGGAACAGACATGCAGCCAGCAAAAAAAAAAAATAAAAATCCTGGAATGTAATTTTTTTACAATCATGGAGGAGTGGGAACTAAAGCACTTTTTATTCCACCAGCTTTGGGGTGGCTGAGTGCATTTCCAGAGCTCTGCTTTCTAAATGTCTGCCTTCCCCGGGTGGGCTCTGAAATTCCCCAGCAGGGCAGATGGAGACTTGGGAGCCTGTTGGAAAAGTTTTCTGTGTGTTTTGAGATTGTAGCGGACACTCGGAGGCACCGCCACCCTTGGGACTTTTTAAATTGAATTTCAGGGGGAAAAACTATGGAGCAGTTTGTTGGCAAAGCTGACTTTAAAGTCTGAAAAGTTTTAAAGTAGTAAGAGTTCTGCAGGGTAACTTGAGAAACTGGGTGAGAAGTGCCCTGAAGAGCTGAGCTGTCTGGGATTCAGCTTTCATGCTCGATTTTTGTGTGCTCTGGGCGTTTTTCCCTGGGAAGCTCAGGCAGGGATGTTTGCGGAGTTGTCTGTGTGTGACCAGGACAAATGTGTGTGGGATTCCATGTATAGCAGCACGATTGCAGATTAATTTCTATGTTCTTAAAATGACCTTAAGGAAGAAAAGGTGGGCGTGCAAGGAATGCTTTCATTAATGGTTTGCTTGCAAAGCCTGAGCGAGATGGAAAATAGGTTGCTAAGTCAATGAATAAAATGCCTCTAGAACATCCCTGCGGGAAAAGTTAACGGCAGTTGGAGCTACCACAGGAGTTTGTGTTGTACTGCAGGAGTTAGGGCACTGTTAGAGCAATGATCCTGGCTCGTGGTGAGTTCCCTTTCCGTGCAGCCAGCTGGTCAGGCTGCTCTGATACTTTGTATCAATGGAAAACTGAATTGTTCTCAGTCTTGATTATTTCAAAGGAAAGTTGACAAACTTTCCCTTTCCGCGTGCGCTAATGTTTAAATGGTTTCAAAGTATCCTTAGGCACTTACAGGGTGTATCCCTCAGGCAGCATCAACAGAAGAGCTGGTTACTTTTCACCTTATCTGGTAAATTTCCTGTAACTTTCGGGTCCAGCTGTGGGCTGCAGCTGGAGGAAGCGGAGGGCTGGCTGGAGCTCATGCTGCGGTGGGTAGCTGGAGAGCTTTTGCAGGGCCAGTGTGTAACTCCAAGTAATGACTTTCACTGGAAAGCTTTGAGTTTTCCTAATGAGCCTCCTAATAGGACATCAAATAATTTGGATGAGGGACGAGTCAGATTGGGGACTGATTGACTAATGCTCTTTTTAGCTTTTTTTTAATCTTTCCAAGTTGTCTTTGGTTTTATTTCAGCTCAGATTGTTTCAGTTTCATTTTAGTTGGCTTCTCTGTAGGGTGAAGCTTCTCTAATCTTCAGAAGCAGATGACTCCAAAGAAAAGGAGAAGACGACTTGCAGAGAGGGTTTCCAGAAAAATAGAGAGAGAGCAGTGTCAAAGGCAACACAAACTGAAATCTGAACACTGCCCTTCCAGCTCAGATTTTCCCATATTTTAACAGATGATGTCACACAAAAATCTAACCCACAGACAAAGTTGGAATCTGTCTCTGCTTTTACAAATCCTTATAAAATTGAATCAGGTTTCTGGGTGAAAATTTTTGGAAGCAGCAGTTTCCTTTAGTGGCGAAGAAAATGGTAATAAGAATACATGACATGCTCTTTAAAAGAAATAAAAATGCTGGAAATTATGAAGTATCCTGTTACCATCTGTGGCTTCTCTCCTTGGCTCTTCCCCAGTCATCTAGAATGAGCTAAAAAAAAAAAACTTTATCCAGCTAGTTAGAAGTGTTTTTGTTTAATATTTTGCCAATCAAAAGTGTTGATATGGTTTTACAAGAAGAAATATGACTTTATAAGCCTGGAATTGATGGCAGATCTGATTTCCAGTGTAAAACCTGGATTATGCTCTCAATGTGTTGCCAGATTGGAACAGGACTTTGTAATTTAAAAGCACCCAGCTGTCGGACATGCCCTGTCCAGGGGACACAGTCAAGGCATTCAGCTGAGGTAAGATATTATTCTTCCATACAAGCTGGGGCCAAGGTGAAAACTCTTTGCTGACCGTTCCCTTCAGGGTGGTTTTTGAAGGCTGCTCCTGCGCTCACCTCCCCACAGTGCCACAGTGGTGCTGGGTGCTGGAGATGGTTTCAGACTCAGGGTCAAGGAACCAGTTCTGTTGGCTCCCACCAAAGCTAATGGGAACATTAGCACTTCAGTGTGAAGCACTGCAACGTTGTCAGGGCAATAATTTGTTGGCGATTGGAGAAATCCCATTTCATTTCTTGTCTTTAGGGGTAGCTCTAAGACAAAACCCACTGAAGAGTTGCTGAGTTTTGGTATACAAAGAGGGACAACAGTGTGGACTTGCTAGCTTGGCATTGCTACTTGGCACTCTAATACTGGATCCTCACATATAAAACTTCTTCAAAAGCAAGAGCAATCCAATGAACAAAACTGTCTTGGTGTTGCTCTGCCTGCAGACATAAAGTCTGCCCTAGAACAAATAGTGAGGGACTGTAAAGGGGATGTGCACCCTTATTTTAAATGAGTACTGATGCTGAAAGAGATGGCTTTTGGGGTCTGTTGCTTTTTGAAGGAATGCCCTGTATGTGATGTTCAGCATAAGTTTTAATCCTGAAGTAGCTTTTCTTTTCCTCAGAGCTCCAATGTGAAAATCTCTACCATAGTCCTAGAGGACCAGACCCTTAGTGGCAAGCAGATACCCTGTAACCCTTGGTAGTATCTGCTTTTCTTCTAAGGCTGAAGATGAGGTCTGTTACTGTCTGCCCATCTCTGCTCTGGTCCCTCTGCAGCCTGGTTTCGGGGCAAAGGTTTAGATTGTTCTCACTACTGCTTTGAGCTAGATACAGTCTTTAAGATGAGACAGTGTGGCAACAGATGCTGAGGAGCAGAAGGTGCTACTGTGGCATGTGCCACTAATGCAGAGGTATTTGTGGGAAGTACCATTTATAGATGTGTATTAGGTAATCTGAGTTTTGTCTGGACTTCAGGAATAAATCAGTGGCAGTACATTCCAGGAAACTGTTCTTCAGTCTGGGCTTTTTCTCTTCTGTAGAGCTAAAGGAAATTTGCTATTATTTTTTTTAACAATTAGTTTTTCTGTTATTTTGTTATACCCTGGTTCTTTGCTCTGCTCCCTGTGCCCACCCTTTCCTTGTGCTGTCTGGATGCTGGGGCTGCATGGCAGTGCTGCCCTTCCCAAAGCAAGGTGGAGGATGGATGGCAGGTTGCTCTGTGGAAACATGGAAGTCTATACTTGGAAAAACTGCACAGAGCGATGCTGCTGTGAACACTTCCACACCAGCACATTGAGGATTAAGGGGCTTTGTGGCCCAGCAGACCTACCTGGGGTGTTGAAGGGATTGTGGGTATAGGCCAGCTGGCCCCTGGGGGGAGAGAGTGTATGTAAAAAAGGTTCTCCAATGAGTATCACCATGGTGGTTCATGGCTTTACTACTTACATGTGTGTGTGGTTGCCTGAGGATACACCTGGAGAATGGTAGGACCTGGGAAGAGTGGGGAGCTGAGCCTCCAGGTTGTTGGATTGCAGCAAAAACTGCAGGTGCAGAGATGGGATCTAGAACTTTGCTCAAGCAAATGGTGCCAGCAGGTGCTGCTCAGGCTTAAAGAACTTCCAAAGGGTTGACTTAGGAGCCCCTCTGCTTCCTGCTTGGCAGTGGTGTTAGACACTAAGGACCAGTGATTTCATTTGGGGCTCATGATCTGCTGTAGTGTGAACTGACTTAGAAATGTAGCAACCCCTAAGATGGGGAAAATCCCTGCTGTGTTACACATATAAATTCAGCACTTCATCATGTATGTACATGCTCTCCCCTGTTTTTTAGCAGGTGTCTTCTCAGGATGCAGTTATCACTATAAAATGAATTCCTTTGCAGAGAAAGGCTTAAAACATCGTTTGAGTTCTGTTGAAAACATGATTATAACTTCTCAGTACTTAAATGCAACTGGTGTTTAAAATACAAGAAGAATTGTCGGGAAGGTAAACCAGGAATGAAGCACAAAAACACACCTTCTCAGACCTTTTTCACATGGAGGAAGATTTCTTCCACTCTTCTGTTCTGTGCTTTTATCCAGTGCAGACTTCTACTCACTGCGTGTTTAGGAAAGCCCTGACTCTGCAGGTCTCTGATACTGTTACTGTAGGGGATATTTTGGGAATGCTGATGCCTTGAAGAGTCATCTGCTGGAATTGGGTCAAATTTAAGATCTGCAGGATTTGTCCCACAGTAAAAGTCAGTGTCACCACAGAGGCGTGTGCACACATGAGTTAGGCTTCTGCAGTTCGGTCTGATAATCTTTGCTGCTTTCCCTGTGCTATTCATGCAGGTCCTTGACTTTTAGCTTCACTTAGTATGGAGTGCAACCATCTACCTTGGATATATGGCAAGTCAGTTTGATATAAGCAGTAGGACCTGCACCGCTCCTCCTGTGCTTCCTTCCAAGCTCTGGTTCTGCTGGGATATGGAGGCTTCTTGGTCCTCAGTTATGTTCTTCTGGATCAGGACTGCTCAGCACTGGTTTTGGCTCTTGTTATTTTTATTTGGATTTCTCTCTGGTTATGACCCCTGTGGAGTGCAGCTATGGCACAGAGCTGTCAGGAAGAGCAGTCTGAAGATGATGGTAGGTTTTTATTGCCTGCTAATGGGTCGGTGGCTTTATGGGGAGGTTTGAGGAGATTCTTTGGAAGGGAAACCCTTCCAAGTGGACACTGTCTTGTGCTTTCTGTGGAAGGCAGAGCAGCACATCTGTAGCAGGAAACAGTTTCATTGCTGGAGTTTGGCTGTTCCCCTTTGGCTGGGCATAGTGGAGTCCTAAGCAGCAGTTTCATTGTTTGGCTGTGGGTGCAAATCTTTGACCAAGGCAAGCGGAGTGCAATCTTCAGATCCTTAATATTTTTTTCTGCCTCCTGGTATTGCCTGTTACCCGCTTATAACTTCAGCTGTTGTTAGTCTAGGCAGTGCATTCCCTCTCCCTTGCCCTCCTGGCTTGCTTGGGAGAGGTTCTTGGGGTTGTCTTCTCCAACTGCAGCCTGGCCTTGCTGTATATCAAGCTTTTATTTGTATGAGCTAGATTGGAGCTCATGGGGTAGGTACTGAGTTTGAAAGCTGGCAGCTATTATCAAAAAATAAAATAAACCTTTGTGTGAAACAAATAAAGAAAAACTCAGTATAGGAAGAATGACCAAAACCAGGAAAAAAAGTTGAGACATGAAAGAATGGAAAAATTTTGTTAAAAACTAACTAGTGTTATATGGAAAAAACTTAGGTTGGCAACATGATGTAATTAGCCACTGGGTTACTGTTGGCAAGTTTCAAGGCTCTTGAAATGAAGCCTAGCACTGAGTGAGCAGTCCAAATGATGCCGTGGTTTCTCTGTGGACGTGTCTGGAAAATCTTTAGTTCTAAAATAAATAAATGAAGGAGCTACACAAAAGGCTTTTTTGAGGTTGATTGCTCTGAGTCTGGGCTCTTTTTCTCCAGAAGCCAGCAGGATTCTTAGCATCATCTGGAAGCTTTCACGCTGATGAGAGATGTCATTTTTTGAAGCTAGGAAAATGGTATTAATGTATTTACAATGCTGGAGTTTTCCTTCAAGATTGTGTAATAAACTGGAGAGAAAAAGGGCAGTTTTGGGATTGAATGAGTGGAATGAGCTGCATCAATGCTCATTCCTGACCTCTGCTGCAGACTTTCTCCCAGCCATTGGACGAGTCCTTGTGTTTCCCATGCCCTGGGGCCTGATTCTGTCTCCCTGTATGAAACCTGGCATTGAGGTGTTGCTTTAACATGAGTGTGATGCTGATAAACCAACAAGACGAGGGTTTTCAAGCACTGAAGTGTTCTAACATTCTCTTTTCATCCCTGTGACTCAGGTCATCTTAGTGGTTGTGGTATAAGGAGTTGTCTGCTTTCGAAATTCTTTTCTTCTTTGGGATGGTGTTTTCCTGTCTAGCAACACTGCAAATCCAGAAGGTTATTTGGAATTTTGTCTTTAGATTTGGATAGATTTCTTGAGGTTATATGACAGGGTACAATAGAGAGACCACCATGCTGTCACATTGTCTGCTCTCAGAACTTTTGAAGCATTAGATCTATAAATGAAATCCAAAGCAGGCAGAGGATCTCTAGGCAGCCACATAGATGCTTCAGTTCACTGGGATGAAACCCCTTTGGAAGGTGGCGGGATGGAAATGGGAGTGCTGCCACAGGCTGTGGGGTAGGTGTTTATCGCTATGGATGTTTGGATTCCCAAGAAGTCTCCCATGCCTGCATTCCTTGTTCTCAGCCCTGCTGCTCTAAATGCACCAGAGAAAGTTTTGAAGGCCAAACCTTAGCCTTGCTCTGCTCAGGGACAACTTCCCCTTGGTCTGAGCAGTGTCTGGATGTCACCCAAAGGAGCTAGGCACCCTGTTTTCCCAATGAAGGATGGGAGTGTGTGTTTGGGGGACCTTTTGCTCTCCTTGGGAAGCTGAAGACCTGAATGATTTGCCTAGCTGAAAGGCAGCTAAATCACTGTTAGCTTGGGGTGACCCTGCATGCCATCCCTGCCTGGATCAAGCTGTGCATCTGCAGCCAGGGAGATGCTAATTCTTTCAGAGTAAATAAAGCAAGAAGTTTTTTCCTGGCTCAGCTTCTAAGCAAACTGTTTAAAACCCTTTTCTTCCTTTGCCTTTCTGCGCTTTGCTGCTATAACTTGCAAAGGACAGAGGAGTTTGCAGCTCTGCTGGAAATGCTGTAAGGAGTTGGTGGGGGGAAGCTCCTAGAGAAGAGAGGTCAATAAGGGGTCTGCTGGAGTCCCTGCTTGGAGGGACTGTCAGGCAGTTTTAGTGGCCAGATTTAGTGTTTCATTTACATGTCAGCAGGAGCTCCTATTTTTTGACTGTGGACATACAGGAAAGAGCCATGCTTCAGCTGAGCTCACGTATCCTCACTGAGAGCCTTGCTGGCCTCTCTTCCTCTGCTGTTCCTCCCTTCACCTCCTTTTGTTTCCAGGACAATGCTTAAGTAAGAATTCATTGCAGCTGAATTCCTGGAGATGGCACTGCCAAGTTTCCCAGGATCTCTTGTACTCCTGCAGCATTTTACACTGCAATTTTTGGTGCAGCTCATTCAGCTGCACCCCTCAAATATGAACCAAGCAGTGGGTTTGTGTGGTCTTTGAGGGGGCTCATCCTAGATGTGCTGGAATGAGATCTACCCTGTGCTCTTGTCTGCTTCAGGGTAGAGATTTGGTCTGAGGGCTGCAGTTCACCAGCTGAATAATGAATGCATTGTTTGCATGCCCTTATTTCCAGCTTGCACCATTACAAGTGAATAGAAAGGTCAAGGAGATGAGTCACTGTGAATACAAGTGTCATTCTGCTCAGAAGAAATGGGGGAAAAAAGGAGCTTCCAAGCCAGGTGTTTCAGCTGGTGCCAAACAGCTCTGTTTCACTGGACTTTCAGGGAGTTACAAGAGTAAATCTCGGCTGAGATCTGCTGAAGTGTTCAAGCACCTAAAAGTCAGCAAGGGGCTGGAGCTGGGGTTTGGCAGTTGTAGCTGGCAGGGGCTCCGCAGGCAGCTGCTGGTGTAGGCTGTGTACAGAAAATCAGGGTGATATTCTGGATGTGTTGGGCTCATTGCTGCTATTCTGCAAAACGAGCAGCTGGAGCTTGTAGGGTTAGTGAGCTCCTATTCTCTGCTTCTTTATATCCCCAGTGGTACCCAGAAAAGGTCTCCTCTAAATCCATGTGGAGACTCTAAATATACTCAGCCACATTATTTTCCTTCAACACTTAGAGGAAGGGTTAGAAGTGTTGTGAAGGTGCTATCGTGGGACAGTATCTCTTAAAATGCCAGTGAAAAAAGTGTGTGCACCTTGAGCAATGGGTGTCAGCAGGGCCCTGGCTCACTCCTGCACCACCCTGAGGGAAGGAGCTGCAGTGTTAGAGCAGGGTGGTGGGATGTGAGACCCTGCAGGGTGTCTGGAGGGAAGCATCCCCTGCCCTGGCCCTACTAAATGCCCAGTTGTAAATTAAGCTTTTTTAATTTCCTGCCCAAAAACTTCATTCAAGAAGCCCCAGGCAGCTGGTTAACCACACTGGCAGAGCCCTGAGAACAGGAATGTGGCTCATGGGCTGCACATGTGGAAGGGGGAGCAGTGAGCTGGGGATGGGTTAATGCCAAGTGGGTGGGATGGGGAGTTGGCCAGAGTTTTCCTTTAATTGATACTGATGGGGCAACTTCAATAAAACAGCAGTGGTGGCCAGGAGGTGTGGAAACAGGAGCTGGTTTAGAAGTTGCTAATGCTTTTTTTAATGGAGTCTTGAGCTCCTGTACCTATGGCTTTCATTTTTCACATGGCTGAAACACCCTCCTTTGGGGTTTATCAGCATTTTGGTAATTTGCTTTTCACTGTCCTGGAAAGGAAACACCCACAGTGCATTTGAGACAGTGGTGTGCTGTGGCAGACACCCCTGCTTATTGTCTAGCACTGCTGTGGTATTTTGGCAGAACGTGAATCCTGAGAGACAGTACATAGAAATATTTACATTTTTGATTTCCAGCCATTGGATTTTTCTGTTCTGAAGTCATTCCTCTGGTGTAAAACAGGTATTCCTCCAAAAACCAACTAAAGCTTTAGAATCTGGATTTATCCTCCCCCATGAAAATACACCTTCAGTAGAAAATTAAGCTGACCAGATTTGTTGCCCACCTAATGCAAGATCAATTTTATAAACAGCTTCTAAATGAATTTGCCAGTATAGCTTTGATCTAAGGTGGCTGAAAATTCCACACAAATTCTATTTGATATCAAATGACTGAATGTGGAGGCCTTTGCTGATGATGCAATAGCAGGATGCTGAGCCAGGGGTGAAGCAAGGCAGAAGCTGAGGGCTTGAGGCTCATGTGCATGGTTTGTGCAGTGAAGCAATGGGTCTACAGCTCTTCTGCTTCTTGCACAGAAACTGAGGATTTCTGCAGGCAGATGAGGTGGGTGGTAGGTGTGTTTGGCTACGGACAGGCAGGACACAGCTGCTGGCAACATGAGACTGGCAGAACTGCTCTGTGCTTGCTGGTGTGTGACTCCATGGAAGCCACCATGCAGAAGGAGCCTGTGGCAGGGCAGGAACTACACTGCACGTGTCCCTTGGAGAACTTCCCCTGGAAGATAAGAGGCTGTCCATCCCCTGAGGACAGCATCTGTTCCCTGACCGTGGGCTGCTCAGTGTCTCATCTTGGAAAGCTGTCGATTCCTTGAAGGATAAGCACTGCTTGCCTGGAGCCCTGCAGCTACAGATGCTCTCCATGAGGCTGATGTTGTTTTTCCTCTTGATCCTGTTGGGTATTCTGCTTTTTGCAACAGGGAGGGCAGATCTCTAAGAATCCCCTCATCGATTCTGTGGTCCAAAAGCGACGCAAAGGGTGGGAGGAGGAAGCAGCTTCCATCCTGGTCACTGCCTTTGGCACATGCTGGAGAGTGCTCATATAGGAAAACTGCTAGGAATGTTCTCTCACAAGGGTTTTCAGGGATGGGGAGAGGCATGCTATCACGTCTTGTACACTTTGGGAGAAAGTCCCTCACTCTGCCTTGCTCAAATGCTTAAATTAAAACAATCTGTCTTTCTGCAACTGTTGGATGCTTTCCCTGCTGACCTCAGGAGCTGGGACTGGGAGGAGGAGCAAACAGACCCAGTGCTTATAACTGGCTCTGGCTTTTTTTTATAAACTTCAGTCCTGATTCCCTGCAGGATGCAAACTGGAAAAACAATAAGGGCCATATCTGCTCTGGAAACATCAATTTTCCCAGTGCTCTGTAATTAAGGAGCTATATCAGGAAGCAGTGAAGTCTTTATGTGCTAGAGGCTATTGTCTTACAAGACTATAGAAAAGGCAGCAGGCACGTTTAACCCTTCTGCCAGGGCCAGCATGGAGGGTTAAGTCTTCTGCAGCATCTCACCATCTTCTTTTCCAAACACAGCCACATTCCCTCAGCAGGGTCTGACTGAGATGCTCCCTGTGAGCAGAGCTGAGGATTAAGCACTGGGGCAGGATCAGCCCTTTGCTGCTGATGTGGGAAAGCACAGCCCAGCAGCTCGGCAGCCTTTGGCAGGCATCCACACCCAAGGGTGTGGGATGTGGCATCCGAGGGTGTGGGATGCAGTGCTTTATACCCAGCCTCCAACCACAGCCACGGTCCCTGCTTAAGGCATCCCTGTGCACCGAGGGGGAACTCATCCCTGTGCATGGGCCAGGATTTTTGGTCTGACCCTTTGGCACTTACACACTGAGTTTTGCCTGGGCAGGGACAGGACTTTTTGCTCCTCAGCTGCAAGTCCAGCTCTTGCAGCACTGCACTGTTGCAGGAGTCCATCCATATGGAGCTGCGGGTGGATGCAGAGTTGAGACACAACCCACATCAACCTTGGGAATTTAGGCAGTGAAGGAGCCTAAATCACAAAACCACGTATCTCTTTTCTATGACTGCTTTTGACTGGCTGCCTTCGTTGCTCACAGACCTCCATTTTTTTGGCAGTTTATGGAGGATTTACAGTGCTGGTTGAGATTCAGCCTAGGAAAACACAATGTGATTTCTTGTGGCAATGGGGAATACATTTGGATAACACCAAGCTGATTAAGAGGTTTTTTATTTTTCTATGAACCAAAACTGGAGCTTGTTTTGGGTGTGGAAATGCCTGTAAGGAACTTTGGGTTCTTTATTTGAAGGTTCTTAAATATTTGCACCAATAAACTTAGAGATGCTGTGAAACTTTTAGAGCCAGAACATCAGTTAAAGATGTGCACATTTAGAGTAACTGAGTAACCCAGCGTGCTTCCCTCCCTGCAGCTCCCTTCTCCAAAGCCTTGGCCAGACAAGCCGGGGCCCTCCTTGCCCTGGGGACAGACATCCCAAATAGTGAACAGCCTTGCTGCTAAAATGAGCACGATTCCTGCAAGCCTGGAAATAGCTGAGTCTCTTCTGTTTGAGCAGAGCTGGCCAATTTGTGGCCTGGGACTGAGCTTTTTATGGATGAAGATGNGGGGTGGGGTGAAATCTGCCACAGCTTTGCTTTAGCTTATGTGGCCTCTAAGGAACCTGAGCAGGACTTGGGGCCCCATCTACCTGCCCCTGTTTTGACTTGTGAAGTCAAGTTGATTATTTTTCTAACGGTGGCAAAATGCCCAGTATAGGAAATTTTAGTCAATGGAAAGGATGGAAATAGATGTGAGAAATGAGGGGGGGAGAGCTTTATGAAAGTGGAATGGGTTCTCTTATGCTGAGGAACAAAAGCTGCAGATGTGCCCCAATAAATGTATTTGGGGGAACAGAGCTGTTTCAACACCTTTCTTTCCATTTTAGTGAGCACTGGGTGATAGTGGAGGGGGTGTTAATGCAGGTACGTCGTGCCTGTGTAATGTCAGTCAACACGGGATTAAATAAGGCATGTGGAAAATTCTTCTAGGAAGTCAAGTCTAGTGAGAAATAATCACCAGAGGACTTGGGAGGTGAAATAACCTGCTCTAGACAAGCCCCAGCCCTCATCTGTGCCCCTGGAAATCCTCCAAGCGATGGATCAGCAGTTGGGAAGGAAGTGGCACACTTGGCTGGTCCGAGAGCATCCTGCAGTGCTGAGGGAGCAGCTCTGCCATGCTGCACCCCACAGTGTCTGGTCATGTATAAAACCTCCCAGTGTGAGGGGAGGGAGGGATGGGTGTAGGGCAGGAGCTGCTCTGTAAGGCAAGATGTCAGTCCCTCTTGGACAGGAGGCACTGGGGCGACTGATGGTCCACCACAGTTTGGGGGTGTGAAGCAGAAACCCTTTTCCCTTTGCTGAGGGCTGCAGTGGGATTATTTTAGATGTTGCAGGAAGAAGGGGTGGAGTGAGGAGGCCTGGATCTGTGTAGTGTGACTCCAGCCCCAGCCCAGAGCCTTTCATACAGGCTGCTCAGTCCTGGTTTGTGTTAAACTCCTGTTTCATGCCACCAACCTCAGCAACACTTGAACCGGGTTTATGGCTGCTTTGAATTGGCACAGTGGTGGATTTGACCCATAATGTCCTGGTTTTAATATGAAATTACTTTATCTCTGCATGTAGTGCTGGACTTGCAACTGGAACTTCTCTGCATGTGTGTCCTGATGGTTTTTGACAGGAATTGGCAGGAGGATCCAGGATGGCACTGGAAAAGGGCACAGCCCTTTCCAAACTCTCATGGGTTTGTCTTGTATGCAGCTGATGTTATAGTTTATAGGATGTCTGCCTTAATGTCAGAGGGAATGTCTCCTGCCTTCTCCTTGCTGTGGAAAGATATCTCAGCATGTTAATGAAGGGAAAAGGAACATACTGTGACCTCTTTGCTCTTTTTTAAGAACAAAATTTGTTTTCCTGTAGCTATGAGAAGTTTGTCTTCCCTTTGAGTAATAAATGAGGCCATATAAAATGTACACAGATTACTTTTAAGCTATTGTGTATCCCCTACTACAAATTACTTCATATATGGCTTATTTTAGTAATGGAGAGAATATCAAGTGTGCTCCAAGTATAAATCAGTCTTCTCCATATATACTGATAAGTCCTGGCATTTGCCTCGTCTCCAGTTTCCCAAATATTTTCTTACCTCATTTGGCTGCTTCCACTACTCAACATGCCTTTTGCTCATCTGTATGATGAGTGGTGCTGGGCTGCTGTACTTGTCTGCATGGATTGATGCCTTGATGTGTCATTTACCTTCTCTCTCTATATGTAAAAATACCAAACATTACTTATACACATTCACGAGTGGATGCACAAGTGATTGGAAGTGTCAGCATGCACTTCTCCAGATGGTGGAAGCGTGTTCCTTCATTTATTTCAAATGTCAAACTCAATGAAATTAATTACTCCCAGACTTGAACTGAAGTGATGGAGTGATTCTTGTCTCTGTTTCACCAGTGTGGGGTGAAGCTGCACGCTCCATAGCAGGAACAGCCTTCAGGACTTGACGTGCAATCACTGAGCCATAATTCCAAGTAATGCAAGGGTCTGGATTTGCAGATGACCAGTCTTGAGCTGGTTTCATGGGGAAGGCTGGGTTTGCTCTTGGTGGGGAGGGATGTCTGCTGGGGAGGAATGGCTTGGTGAATGAAAGATTAACTTTGTCCTGGGTTTCTTTGTTGCTGCACATGTCATGAGTGCAGGGAAGTGCTTTGCCGTTGTCCTGCTTATGCTTGCAGTGCTGGTACCCTGGTGCCTGCTCTGGCATTTCTCCTTGCACTCCAGTAAGCTCTAGATCTACCCTTGGTGTCCTGCTCTTCTGTTTATCTGCCAGAGGATGCTGTTGTGTTTTTTATTTATGCTATGTTTTGATAAGT
Source organism: Aegotheles bennettii (assembly GCA_013398125.1). Taxonomy (NCBI): domain Eukaryota; kingdom Metazoa; phylum Chordata; class Aves; order Caprimulgiformes; family Aegothelidae; genus Aegotheles; species Aegotheles bennettii. Next base: position 1,054,094 of record VZRW01013715.1, on the reverse strand, counting down.
TCTCAGGCTCTCTGGGGACAGGAATTGAAGCATTCAAGTTGGGCAGTGCTGGAGAGAAGTTGCTCTGCTCAGATGTTGGCAGAGCTCCAGGGTTGGATGTTGGACTTTGGGTGCCCAAGGTAGGGCAAGGAAGGACTGAGTTTCACCTTGAGTTCTCAGCATTTTTGGAAACTGGGGTGGGTGAGTCTCAAAACAATCCCATTGACATTGAAGCAGTAACAGAAAATGTAGTTCTTGGTTGCTGTTGTGTTTTCTTCTTGCTGTCATGTTTGCATCGTGGCTTCTTAGGTTCTGGGAACTGTGCAGAGCTCCAGGGAGTTACTTGGTATTTCACGCAGCCCCTGGGTCAGAGGCTTCATCCAGAGCCTTAGAAACAATAACTGTACATGCATTTTAAAGCGTTTTGTTTCCACCCTGCATTTGGATTCATATAAAAAGAGCATGTTCTTGTAAGGGCTTTTCTAGATAATTCCTTCTAATAATCCTTTGCATTTCTTAAACACCTTTGTTCTTCTTTACAGAAGATATGTCACGGCAATTCTGTTAAGCAGATCACTGGTTTCCCGTTCACCTTGGGGAAATAGCTCTTCTTGGAGAATTTCTATCTATGCCTAATTTAGAATTCCCCTGTTTTTAACCTTGTGATCCCCAGGCCTCTCAGGCTGTTATCTAGGCCTGATACTCCCTTCCTTAGTGGCCACTTCTCCCAGTGCCTCTCCCAACACTATTTGTGAGCCCTCCCTTGCCTACCATACTCAGAAAAAATAAACAGCCCCGTCTCCTTTTGCCCTCTATTGTTTCTCTCTTTTGTGCTAAGTACAGTAATGCCTCTGAGCTACCCCAGGGCTCCTGCGTTCCCAAGCTTCCCCATCCCTCTCACAAAGGACCTCTTTTCTCCCTGCCTTCTGGGTGTTGGGGCTCTGCAAATATGTGCCAGCGACCCTTTGCTCTGTATGAAAATACCCCTGCCTTTTTGTAGCTGTCATTTATTTTTGCTCCTTTAATTAGACTTGATCCTACTTGTATTTTTTTCCTCTGACCCTTCTTTTTACCGCAGGGAATGAACTTTCAAAAAGTTTTTCAGCTCTCTTTCTACCTGTGCATACCCAGCTGTGCTGGCTCGCACAAGTCTTCTCTCTTTGCATTAAGTTGGAAGGATCTTTAATTGCAAGACTCCAAGCTTTCCCAAATATTTCCTACTCATGTGTTGTAAGGCTCCTCTGGGATGGGGCTGCACACTTGTAGTTCAGATTATCCCTCCATCTGCTCTTGCCTGAAGCTGGCAGACTATTTGTGTGACTCCTCCAATACTCGTCTCTGTGGGTATTTTAATACTGCTGGTATTGATTTAATACACTGAATTTGAAATATTCTTACTCAGTGGCATCTTCATCTATCCTGGATAGCTTGCTGCTTTTCAAGGATCATGTCCAAACAAAGGACCTTGTCACTTCTCGTGTGCTGGCTGTCATATGCTGAGGCTGGGGTTTCTGTGTAGAAGGATCTTTCCCTGCAATGAATTTCCCCCTTCTGTTGGGATTTCAGCAGCGTGATGCTGACTTACACCAAATCTGCTCTATGGTATCCTGGTTGTGTACAGTTAAGCTGTTTTCCCACCTCATCAACATCCAATTAATCAAAATCCCTTTGCTGCTGATGATCAAAGCCCTGGCCTTCACACAGGCACGGACTTATCTGGGAGAACATCTCCTTTTTCAGTGGCCACCTTTGAGTGCAGGCTTGGAGCAGCATCCTTCAGTCACCTGACGGCTGTTACCATCTCCTCCTTTAAAACACCTTTGCAGATCCAGCTTCATCCCCTGCAGAATTTACTGCTTCTTCCTCCCTCTGCATCCAATGTTCCACCCAGCAGTGCTGCTGCCTGGAGTTGGTCCTTCTGATGGGTGCTGCCACATGATATGGGTGCAATGTAGACTGGCAATGTTTCCAAATGGACCCCTGGGAGTCTGCTCTCCTCCCAGAGCATCCCTGTAGTCCCTTTGCTTTGTGAAGGGCTCTTTCATTCTGGTGCCTTCACCTGGATGGTCTTTTATTTGTTTCTGAGGGCACAGGTGTGCTGGGCAGAGGGGATCAGGGTTGTGTGCTGGTTAACTGGTGCTTTCTAAAGTAAAAAATAATCTGAGCTGCTGTACAATTTCTCTGGGAGAAAGAACCAGCAAGTGAGTTTCCATGGACAGCTCTGCTGTGCAGATCAAGGGCCTCAAAGGGCATCTCTTGCCCCTGCCCTCTGCAGAAATGTGAGGAGGAACAAGGGAGATGAGAGCGGTTTAACTGTGGGGTCAGAAGTGCTGGTTCTGCTCACAGCTCTGCTGGAATGGGACAAACCCACCCAGGGGACAGAGGATGGAGCTGGGAAGGAAGGGTGAGCATTGCAGTGGTGAGAAGTGGTTTCCAATGTGCTTTGCTCTGAAAAGCCCAGGTGTGTTTATTGCTGAACCTTGATCGATGGAATGGAAAGAAGCAAATAAATAAAAATTCCTCTCCTAAGGTCTGCATGCATGGGAGTTACTGGGGCTGGGCTGGCTGGGGATGGAGGTAGCTGCTTTTTGTAGCCAGTGCATGTGAGCAGATTCCTGGCCCATGAGCTCCTCTGCTTGAAACAGCCTGGGGTCTTGTTAAAAACTGTTAAAGGGCAATAGGGCATGTGAGTCGGCATCCTCCAAGGATTCCTGACACATCATTATGGAGGGTTTGCAGAATGGCTTGGGAGTGGAGGCAGGTTCTGGTGCCTGGGCTTGGGGGGAAGGTTATGATGCATTGGGGACTGAAGAGCAGTGGCAGAAAAAAATTCTTGTAAAGCACATGCTTAATTAACATTTAATGTTTAACATAGATGATTAAGAGGAAGCTTATTGCTCGGTCAAGTCAGTATGGTCTGATGTTCAGAGCTGCAGATGGACTCATCTCTCACTGACTCCTGTGACCTTGCTCAAGGCCACTTGTAATATTATCCTGATAATGGAAGAAAATAAATTTAGCAAGAAATGTTTTGATCCTTGAAAACAAATAAAAGGGGTAATATCAAGGTAAATGTCTTATGCTACAGAGAACAGCTTAAAACAGTGGTTATGTCAGGGTATTGATTTCTATGCTGCTTTTTACCTATTTTTTACCTGCTGTATTTTTGCACTCCTTGGAAGGGTAAGAATGATGTGGGCTCTGCTTGTTCTGTAGTTGAGACATGAGTAGAGTACACATCAAGGCCAATCTACACTTAGCCTGGACATAGTGGATTGATCATTTGATGCCAAATGGCTTTCAGGGGCTGCAAAGTTTAGTGCAGGAGCCAAGTGTCTCATCCTTGGAGCTTGGGGCACTGATTTTGCTGCTGGAGTTGCCCGAGGCTGCTGTGTTATATCTTGCTTGGGTGTCTCTACGTGCTGTGATTGCACTGCTCAGCATCATGTAAACTGATGCTCCTTGTGCTGCGTTCTCTTATAGAAATTGATTTTTGATCAGCCGTTTCTTAGGGACAGATTCTGCCAGCCTTATCACCTTAAATAAATTGCCACTGAACATATTGTGATTGTCTGAAAGCAAAATAATATACTATTCCTTCAGTGGGAATAGGGCCTGGAAGAGTTATGGGGAGCATATGGCTGTGCTCGGCTTCTGCATAAGACCTCAGCTCTGCTAAGCTGTTTTATTTACAAAGCTGCAATTTAGTTGTTTTCCTTTTGAGAATTCAGTTGTCTGATGGAAAACTGGTTCTTCAGTGTTAGCAAAAATCAAAACAAACCCCCAAAGGCCCAGCTTTTAGTGGCCTTTTATATCAAGGTGTTGTTCTTCTGCACTTCACTGGCTTTAAATGGAGTGTGTCTGTGTAGTTGTCTGATTTGCATCCTGGGAACTCAGAACAATTTGAGAAGTATTTGTTCCTTGATAAAATTCTGAATTCCTTTCCGAATTTGGCACCATTTTGGGTTGGGAGACCTCGGGAGAGTGACCTGCAGTGAAATTAATCTTTCAGCATCTCTTCAATCTATTTTCTGGCTTTGGTCTGAAATGTGAGGAAGAGTCTGTCTTTGGGATGAAAATTGCATTTCATCACTGCTGACATGGAGACTCAATTTTCCTCATCTTGGATCTTGCGCTAAAGCAGCACAAAGACTTATTTATATTTGCTGTTGTATCTGACCTGTCATAGAGCTTTGGAATAGCTCAGATCTGGATGAATCCTCACTCTTTACTCCCAGAGTCCCTATGTGCCCCCTTTGTACTGCTGATTGCACCAAATTCATGCTTTTGGGTTTACACACCACATGGGCTGAAGAATAAGCTCACTCACAACCAGGGAGATAGAAACCTGCATTGAAGAGGGACAGTATCTTGCTGGGCTTCCCTCTCCTGCCCACTGCCCATGGCTGAGGAGGCAGAGAAAATAAAGCATGGTGGGAAATGCTGCTGAACACACAGAGGATGGGCCAAGTTGCTCTGCAGAAGTGTGAAAGAAAGACGTTAATCCCACCGACTGCCTTTGCCAAGAGCATGCACGTGCCACCCTTTATGTCGCCCTGCTCGTTTGGTGCTTTATTTATTTTTTCCTGCCTGGGAATGAGACTTTGCCCAGCTGCCTGTCAGGAGCAGGCGATGGGAGTGGGAAGTCTCAGCATCCTGCTGCCGCCGGGGTCTGGCGTCTTTGCCTGCCGTCGTGCTCACCCTGCAGCAGTGCCAAGCACTTCATCCGCCTGCCAAGCTCCTTTTTCTCTGTCACTTAAGTTGGTCGCTTGCAGTCAAGAAGCCAGAAGTATCATTTCCTGAAAGCACTCACAGTATATACATGTTGGGATATGAAAAGCATCATTATCGCAGTCTGCAAATATTACAGGCTTGACAGATCAAAGTTGTGATTGAGCTCTTTAAACCTCTGAGTGTGATGGAGAGGTCATGCTATGAACCAGTTCCAGGCAATAAGCTGTGAAAATAAGTGAAAATAAGCTCGAGACTGGAGTTGACCTCTCTCAGATGCTGAGGCAAAGCAAGGTTGGTTCTGTTTTGGTTTGTTTGTTTGCTTGCAGCCTGAGGAAAGATGTCCTGGAGATAGAGCTGCTGAAATACAAAGCCCTTTTCTTACCTACAGAAAGAAATGCAGCACCAGTCACCATTCCAGCCCAGGATTGCATAAGGAAATCTGCAGTTGCTTCCATTCATTAGCTGGAAAGGAATCAGTGGAAGATATATTTGCATATACTCTTATTGGTGTTTCAGGACTTGTCTGTGGGAAGGTTACCCAATATTTATTATCTACATTTTTACTAGGAGGGAGCAATAATTCTTGCTTGAGTTCAATGGACTTGCAGCAAGTCAGGTTCTCCTTGTGAATGGAGCAGGAGCTGGGTTGCAGACCAGACCATGGTGCTGTTCTCCCTGTCCAAGCATGGTGGAGTCTGGAGGCACCTGAGAAGCTGGAGGTGGTGTCACCAGTTTGGTTCCTTTCCAGCAGCGGAAAGAGGCAATTTTAGTAAATGGATTGAGAAGCCTGCATGTGCAGGAAGCCCTGGGGGTCTCTGGTGTGATCTGGAAGTATGCACAGAGGTGGCTTTGAACAGCTCTCGGGTTGTTTCTTACTGCAAGCCAGGAGTGGGTTTTCTTATCTTCATCTGTATACTTGAAACCTCACCTTAAGCCTGGGTTGCTCACATTTTTAATCTCAGAGACCACTATAAGTACCTTGGCATGCCTTTATCTTGATTCCTCTTTGCTAAGTGGTTTACTTTTAACCACATTATGTTGATATGCTATGGTAGGACTTCAGAACTGAGGTCCACTTTGCTGTGTAGCCCACGTGCATTCAGGGAAAGGCTATCCCAAAAGCTAATATGTAAAGCAGAGAGGCAGAAAAGTGGCTAATCCAGAGTCATGGCACAGTGCTGGTGTTAGAGCTGAGAGAGAACCAGGCACGAGTGGGCATTTCTGCCAGGAGACCCCTTAAGCATCAATTATCCTTTTTCCCACGCTGTCAGCTGGAGGCAGAGCCAGCCCTCCTCCATCCTCTCACGTCTGCAGGGTGAGTGTCCCTTCCCTGACAGTCCCCTCTGGATTTCCCTGGGAGGAAAGGCAGCTCTGGTGCTGCCCATCACTCCAGGAGCACTTCTTGTCAGTGCTGCTGGGAGAACTCAGTGATTTTTATAACTGTCATTGGCCTCTAATTAGATGGTTGATGCCAAAGCAATAATAATAAAAGACTCTTTATTTAAAACAAACCCATGTGAATAATTATGTAAATATTTGTCTGGGCCAGTGTTCGTTTGAGTCCTGGGAAAGCTTTTTGGAAGGCTATCTTAGATATTTCTTGTTAGCTTTTATAGTAGCACATTTCAATTCAGATGCTATCTTTAGTTTTGAGTTCTTCTTCATGTATAATAGAAGACCTGAAATGACATCGCAGCTATCAAATGCAGCAGATAGTTCCAAGAACAGTCAATGTACAAATCACCCTGTAACCAGTTTAATAGAAAATATCTGAAAGGAGGAAAAATTATCACGGGAGTGACCCAAATTTTACAAAATAAGTCCTTGTCCCTGTGTGACTTGGTCGCTGCTGCAAAGCACCACAGTGGTAACTCTGGGTTTCAAGTAATAAAGCCATGATTTTATAGGAATGATGAGCAAAAATCTATCATCTCCTTTAAATCGGCTCCTGAAACAGTAGTGAGAGATGGTTTCTGGTGGTGGCTTTGCTACCTCTGAGGGAGTTTGTCTCCCAAAAAAGGTAGGGTGGTGCAGGGAGGAGGGGGCTGGTGCTGGGTAATTAGCTCCTATTTAGCTCCTGATAGCTATTTGTAATGGAGAGGGTTAATGGGTTAGCTTTCTCCCCTAATGACCGAGGGTCAGAGATCAAAGGTCGGTCAAGGCTGAACAGGAGTTTCTTGATCTTACCGTGATGCCACTTGGTGTGCTCAGTTAATGGTAATAAACACCCTTCCAGCAGTTGGTGTTGTCTGGACCAGGGGCTGGGGTGGGTGGGGAGGGATCTTGTGCTTTTCATGCAAAAACATCACAATGTGGCATTTCTTAATTTGGGAAAATTAAGGGGAACACACTGTACTCATGTTTTATTTATAATGGGAATGGAAATCGGAGAGGAATGGGAGCTGGAGTGTTGTATTTGGATGAGCCTTCTCTTCTGCATGCTTGGACATGAGCAGATATATGTAATTCTAGCTGGTCCATAAAAAACCTCAACCGACCTAAAGTAAAATAATGTTCATTCCCTAGTCATGTTAACAAAGAAATCCATTTAAACACCTAATTGGGAATAAGATCTGCTGAATTAATATGGATTAGAACTGAGGCAATCATTAGGAACTGGTAACTTAAGTGGTGAATTTCTCTCTTGCTGCTTGCAGACTTCCCTTGAGGGCATCCATCCCAGCTCTTTAGTTTGGCTGTGGTGTTTGCTGAGAACTGATGAAACTCATGGCTGTGGCTGGCTAGGTGCTTAATTCAGGCCTGTCTCTTCCTCCTGCTATTCTTGCCTTGACAGCAGCACCAGTGTTGTGCACATGTGGCCTATATAAACTCACAAAGGAACTGATGCTCCTGAGAATATTTTGGAAAACAACCTTCAGAAACACTTTTCATGAAGTCAGGCAGATATTAATTTGAAATTTGCCTTCCAGCTACACTTTTCCATGAGGACAATAAGATATAGGTATAAAGTAATTGTTATGAATGCATTGATTTAAATGTCTGTGAGGAAGAATTGGCTTTACATTTCTTTCCCTGTGTCAAAATGTTCAAGGAAATAATTGTGTTGGGCGTTTAAAAAATAATCCAATGAAACATTTGAAAAATAAAAATCATTTATGCTTGGTCCCATCAACTTTATGAAGAACTAAAACCCCCCCAGTGTATGAAAATGGGCGTAGCTCCTAAATGATGGTATCCTGAAGGCATCCCAGCTGGGCTACCCTACAGGGCTGTGGGGTAGTGCCCTACAGTAAACCCCTCTTTTTTTTTGTTCTGTTCCCTTTTAAGTGGCTGATGTGATGTGCCAACCATGCGATGCTGATTGCCAGCCTGGCTGTAGCTGCAGTGTTTACCATGGTGGAAATTACAATAATTATGCAGGTGCTTGTGTTAATGTGTTTAATTAAGCTCATGGTTGGGCAATCCACTTGCGGCACCACAACAGAAATTAAAAGGCTGGGCATGGCTATTAGGAAGGCTGTGGAGAGGGTGTTATACCAGAATGGCTACTGTTCCTCCAACACTTGTCTCGGCTGCTCTTCCCAGACTGTATTGGTCTGGTTGATAGAAGATGCTGCCTGTACCTCTTGTCCCCTGTGTCCTTACCCCACAGCAGCTCCAGCCGTGGTTGTTGGACAACCTGCTCTTATGGTGCCTCTTCAGCATCTTCCAGAAGATGCTTGAGAGGGAACACAATCCATTGCGCTGCCCTTGTGAGGATGGTCCTGTTTCCTTGGCACAGACTTCCATTTACAAAGAGCTTTTTTCTAACCCTGAAGTGTCAAGATAATGTGTGGCATTGGCCGTTCTAGATGGATGTAGGCTGTGTATGTGCATCCTGGTGCATTCCACTGTGCTTTCAGCCACAAGCATGGGAGGAAGAGGAGGGCACAAAGTCTTGACCATGGCTTATTCTGTTCCCAAACTGCCCTGATGTGTATGTAGGCTGCTGAGTGCTTGGGAGTATCCAGTATCTCTGGGCCTGGGGCTTCCTGGGTGTAGGGCATGACTTGGTCTGCATGTGATGGCTCCAGCCTGCCTGATGCAATTCTCATCCTGTGTCTGAGTGCTCGGTGACACCCTGGGGATGCTGCAAGAGGATCATCCATATAAAATGACCCAGAGGGCTGCAGAGTATTGCCTTTGCAGGAAAACCACAGTTCAGCTGTTCGAATTTTGTTTCTCTTTCTGGAAGGTTTTTATTTTGGGAGGTCTGGAGAGATGTCACACAGAGGAGGCCACTGCCTTGATCCATGTCTCCCTGGTTCCATCAAAGGGTGAAGCCCTTCTTGTTCTTGAGTCAATGCCAAGTATCTTTGGATACCAAAAGGAGGTAGAAAGGTGCCCTCTGATGTGCTGCAGTGTCTAGGAGCAGCAGGCTGGAGCAGATGGTGTCCCTGGCAGTGCGTTGCAGCTGGCTGTGGCAGTGACTGAGATGATGCTCATGCCTGCTCTGACAAAGAGGGTTTCATGTGTTACTTCCCCCTGTCTGGGAGAGGAGCATGCCAGCTTCTTTCTTCCTTGCCAGAGGAGCTATTGTGCACCCCATTAAAACTAGTTGCAAAACTTCTGTTGACTTTAATGTGCTGCAAGATCAGGCCCTAATTAAATCTTGCAAAGAGCTGTAAGTGGTTGATCATTAGAGTGCTTTGGAAGTGGAAATGCTGTCCAAGTGCCAGATTGTCTGGAAATACATGGCACTCCTTCGAGCAGAGTCAAAAGGTTGAATTTTTCTTTTCCCCCTTCAAATGCACCTGCTTGAGAGCTGCCAGGAGCCTCTGTCTTGGCTCGGATGGGAGTCCCCTGGCAGCCCAGTGAAACTGGGAAGGGCAGTGGATACCCTGTATGACCCAGCCAGCAAATAATGGTCGCTTACAGAAGCAGTAAATAATGTTTTGCTTAAAGCTGTCATTAGCCTGAATGAAACCTGTGGCTTGGTTGGGTTGTCTGGACTGTGCAACACAGTGGAGAGTGACTCAGGTCCCCAGGTGATGCTGTGAGCCCTGCCTTGTGTGGGAAACCTCAAGGTCCTACCTGTCATCAAGCTGGGTCATGTGGTCAGATGCCTGTGGAGATACCAGCTGGTTCCTCACCACCTCCTGCAGAAAAGCATAAGGTGCTGTAGGCAGAGGGGACAATTCTCACAACAGAGGGCTTTTTTCTTCATCTCCACCTCAAACCTCAGTGCTGTACCTGCAAAGTCAAAGGGCTGTGCCAAGGTTTTGCTCAAGAAGAGTGACTGATTCCTTGGATGTGATTTCCACCTCTTGCTGACACATCTCAGCATGCTGTCCTAGGGCTGAGGCAATCCAGGATTTTAAAGCGGGGTTTTTAAGTAAAGGAACCAGAGAGCTGGGGCAGGAGGGAAGGAGAGGAGGGTGCCTGTTCATTCACACACAACTTGCATCCCTTTATGGCTGGCTTTCAGAAACTGCTCCTAAAACTGAGCTCTCTTTAAGACCTCTCAGTTAATCATTCAGAAGATGGAGTCATGCTCTGTCACCGTTTCCTTTCACAGATTTGCTGAGTGTGTGAGTCTGTAGTTTTAATAACTGAAAGTTTCAGACTCCATTCACCCTTAGTTTTTCTTTAAAGGGCAAGAATCCTGCCAGTAATCAAACTTGTGCTGGAAAACTTCCCAAAGTGTCACAGTGACCCAGAAATCCTTGATCCAAATGGGGAGGGATTGGAAAGCTGCTCCTGGGTCCTGGCTGGGATGGGGCTGTGGGCAGGGTGGTATGTGAGGCATCTCTGCTGCAGCCCGGGTGTGTGAGTAGAGGCAAGGAGGGTGACTGCAAGGCTGGTGATTCACGTAATGCTTTTGACCCTGCTGTCAGGACGAGCCCATAAAAACTCCTTGGACACTGAACAGTCGTGCTGACGTGGGCTGGGGGTTTTGCAGGGCTTGACTTGGGCTCTGCCTTAAAAGGCTTCATGCTTTTCTCTTGAGTGGATGGGATGATTTGCTTCGGTGGGAAGGGGGGTGGAAGGAAGAAGTTGTGCTCCCCTCTTGAGGACAACTGGTGAAACCCAGTGCAGATCCCACCAGCAGTTTATTCCATCCATGCAGGGAAAGGGACGATGTGTGTTGGCTTTGCACCCTTGGACCTGCCCTTCTGGGGACCCCACCACTGCCCCTTCCCTGTGCTCTGGATTTTGTTCATCACCTTTTCCCAGGATTTGTGGCAATGCAGATCAGCAGCTCCTGGAAAGGGGCAGAAGCCCCTGGGTTGGGTTCTCTGTGTGCTCTTGGCAGGCAGCACTGGCTGTCCTGAACTTCCCAGTGCCTGATGTGTCACTTGGCTGCTCTCTGGCTCCCACGCAGGCGTGGGGCAGGAATCACCCCAGCTAGAGCTGCTCTGATGTCAGAAGAAAGCCAGTCCTTCTCCTTGACCCTTTAGCACCCTTCTTCTCTGCTGAGTAATTCCCATTCTCATGGAGCCAGCCCTGTATCCTTTTTTTCCCCATCAGGGGAGAACTTGAAATCCTCAGTTCATTAGAACGGATGGGATATTTGCTGCTCTTGAATGGGGCTGGGATTTCCCCCAAAGTCCTAAAGTTTGCCTATTTTCCCTGTGTTGTGTCTTTAAGTTTTCTGTGGCATTTGCATCAGAGACTTTTTTTGTTTGCATGGTTTAATTATATTCTGTGGAGGAAAAGCTGCCCCTTGCTTGCTGTTAGCTGCTAACACCACTGCTTTGTTAGAAACCCAAATGATTGATTATATTAGAAAAAAAAAGGTTTATGCTCAAAGAAACAAAGATTATTTGATTCTTTGAATTTAATGTAGTCTTGCAGAGCTGCTCTAGTATCAGTTCTGGGTTTCTTTCTTTCCCTTTTGGGATTATGCATACGATCTTTCAAATCTGACTCTGCATAATGGTTTCCTTTGTTCACAGTTGGGACTATTTCGTCCTTTAAAAAACCCCATAAGGGGATGACATGAGTCATTGCTGAAATATTCAGCTATCTAGAGCAATGTGAATTGACACAGCTCCCTTGTAGCTATTGGAACGGAGCTGATGTGCACCAGATGAGTATGTGACCCCTTTTGTAGCTGGCCTTTTTTTGCTGTATTATGCCCCTTCCTAGGGAACAAAGTTTTACATCTTCAATCCTGCAGTTCAGATTCCTCAATTCTCCTCAAAATGCCTTTCCCCTTTGTCCAAATAGTTTTGTTTTATTGGGCTGCTATGATGCTGAAGAAATTACAGGGCTGTATTAAGTCCATCCAGAGGATGCTTGAGCAATGGCAACTGGAGCTTTATATTATTTTTGTCTATATTTTGCCTTAGCCTCTGCCTCCTTGTTTTAGTCAGTTATCCAAGGGTTGCAGCTAGGAGGTCAATGGTGGTGAAAAGGTGTTTAGGTAAGGAGTAGAAATGGTTGAATTCCCACAGGCATGACCTATAGACTCCAGGCTCTATAAAAATACATCACTAAGTGAAGCAGCATCTAGTTCTCATCTGTTTGGCTGCCTCTTATGGATCTCAGAACAGGAGCATTTACCCCTTGGTATTTAGTTCCTAGTATAAGCCAAGACATTCATTTCAACATCTGGGGAGACAAAGGCTGGGTGGGAGCCACCTCCAGCCAGCCTGGATGCCATCAGCAACCTGTGTGCAAGAGAAACAGGGCAATTTAAGCCAGTTAGTTAATCATGGGCAGCTTAATTGCAGTAAACGTTTGTTTTTTCTGCTTCTTTCCACCTTTCTGTGGGACTTGAGACATTTTTCAAGGAGATGCTACTCTTGAAATAATCTTTATTCATCTTATTTACTTTCATTGTTTGCTGTGGGATGAGATGGCAAGTTTTATTTATATAGGAAGGTTTTGCTTCCCAGTAAACCTGCTTCACTGGTGTTGTGACACTTGGATACATATACCCAGACTGGTGGGTTACGTATTGAGTGATGAGAGAACTTCAGAGGGCACCTGGAATGAGCTGGAAACATAAATCCTTACTCATTCCTCACCTTATGACCTCTAATCTTAGGCGATAATTGCACATAAACTATAGGATGACTAAGTGCTGTGTCATGAAGTCCTGAAGGTCTTTGGATGCCCTTTAACTGTTATGAAACCAAATATAGAAGAATTGGTTCTCCACTGTTATAGAATGGTGACCCCTTCTCCAGACACCTGAATGTCTGTTGTTGTGTTAATACACCAGCTCAGCTGTGCACAATAAAATTGTGTCTTGAAGCTGATGATTTTTTTCTGCTTTGAAAGGTATTGTAAGGCAAAAAGTTGAAGAAAGGGGATTTTCTTGACTTGAAGTTATGCGAATGTGTTCAGTGAAGATGCTGAAGGTGTGCTTGGTCAGATAAGACTGAGTAAGACTTAAGATGACAGTGGTAGGTAGTGAAAGGGGAAGGCTTTGACCTCTTGAGCCCAACTTTGGGCACAGCTGCAATCCAGCTGCTGTGTGGCAGTGCAGTTGCTTTATCTCATGGACAGCACGGTGCACTGGGCAGTGCCAGTGGGGTGCAATTTTAGTTGATTAAAGGTGCTCTGCCAAGGCGTTTTCACTGTCTGGTCCATTGAGATCTTTAGGGGTCTCCTCTGGGGCTGGCAGGGCAGAGCCTTTCAAATGAATGCAACAGAGCTGTTAATAGGGTAAACCTTCCAGATGTGCTCTCTACCACAGCAACAGCATTTCTGCTCCTTCCAGCCCCATGCTGCACACCCAGCTGTGGGGCATCTGCCACCACAGGCTGATGGGTGGCTTGGAGAGCCTGGGCTGCCTTTGGGTCTTTGTTATCCCTGTGCTAAGTATGCACTGGGATGTTTGCAGTGGAAGGTACAGTGTCATGGCATTGCTGGCTTGCTGGGATGTGTATGAGGAGTCCAGTGATACCCAGTGGGGTTTTCTTGCTTTCTTTTTTTTTCCTGAAAGTTTCTCCTGGAGCCATGCAATTGTTTCACTTTATAAAAAAAAAAATTAAAAAATTAAAATTTCTTCCCAAATGACAGCTGGAAAAGCTTGATCACACTGAGAAATGGGAAGGCAACTTTCAGAATAGACTTATTTCTTGTGCATAATTGGACTTTAATAAGATTTATAAAACTAACTGTATAGAGTTGGGAAAACAAATATATTTAAACTTTATAATTTACTGGAATCCAGACCATACTCTTTTTTGAATGCCTGGTTTTGCCTTTTGTCCAGTGCATGTTGATGCTGCTCAGCTCACCCTGATGGGCTGTGCAGGGTGGCTGGGGGGAGCAGCCACCTCCTGATGCCAGGGAGAGTGCTGTCACCAGCATGGTGAGGCTGCAATAGCCTCAGCCTTCAACTCAGTGGCAAGTTTAAATATTGCGGATTTCCTTGGGGATAAGGATTTAATTAAAGACCTTGAGAAATGACAGAAGAGGGAATTGTTTTGAGGTTTGTTATTTGTAATTTGGTATTTTTTCAGACACTGGAAATGTGGATACCTACAAGTAACATATAAGCGACTTATGTATCCTGACTCTCAGTAAAGTGCTTTGGGGCCCATCAAAGATCTTTGTTTCAGGTGTTAAAAATGATTATTACAGGCATAAATATGGCTTAGATTAATGACTTCTGGCTAATGCTGTAGATGCTGGGTTTTTCAGCGTGGTCTACAAAAGCTGCAGGTCCATCGTGCACTGAATTTCAATAGCACCATTATGTTCTTGGGTTGGGTTTTTTTGGAAGGGGGAATGAGGTCTTGTTTTCCTGCTGATCCATCCTGCTTTTAAGAACATCAAGCTGAGGAGCAGCCAGGAGGTGATGAAACAAGAGCAGGGAATGGGTAGCTTGTGCCCTCACAGGAGGGCAGCGAGGACAGAGTCGTTTCTCCTGGTAAAGGCAAAACAAAATGCCTTGGAGAGATAAAATTTGGAGGGTCTGGGTTCAATATCGGGCTTGGTGGAGAAATGGAGCTGTTTAACCTTTGCGTAATGGTTATGTGGTAGTGAATGGGGGAAAGGCTTTAACTGACCTTCACTGCAATCACTAAGCAAGGGCTGGTTGTCCCCTGCTCTGTGACTAACAAGTGAAAAGGCATTTAAAAATCCATGTTTATTATTGCACATGTTATGGAGGATCAGTAGGACCTCTTTCCTTAAAATTTGATTTGAAGAACAGTCAGGGAAAGGAAAGGTAAGGATGAACAACCCAGTCACACTGAGAACAGGGTTTGTTTGGTGTTGGGTGTGCTCTGGTGCTCACCTTTGGATGTCGATGATGCTCTGGATTCCTTTTGAGTTCCCTGGAGATATTTCTGCTCCTGCATCCCACAGGTGAACCTGAGTGGATGGTTTGGCTGCAGTCAAGGGTGGCAGGGCATGGCCATGCTGACCCTGGTTGGGCTGGGGCCTGTGCCCAGCCCAAAGCCAAGGAGCTTATTTCAATGATTTGCTTTAATACCGATATTTAGGAAAGTGGCTACTGGCCACTGCTGAGTGGGAGGAGAGTTGTAAACTTAATACCAGCTGCCTCTGTTCCAGGTTTTAAGAGGTAATTAAATAATTAGGAATTAGATTAACACAGAAAGATTGGTCTTGTGGTTAAAGCCTGAGTCAGACACAGAGGAATTAAGGATTTAATTCCTCCTTTTGCCACTGTTGGTTTATCAGTGAGTCATTCATCTCCACTCTCTTAAATGGGAAGTAATGCTCCTTTTCAGTCTTGTTCAAAGGCTTTACATGCTGCTGGGTGCAGGCTTTTGGGGCAGCCTCTGAAAAAATTTTGGTCTAATTTTGGTAATTTGGGGTTTGTTGCTATGTACTGGGTATGTTGCCACCTTCCTCTGGTGCAGCAGGGACCGAGCTGCCAGGCTCTTTGGGGAGCCCTGTGCATCTTGAGTGAAAGAATGATCCTGTGTGTAATGCTGCATAGTAATGTTATTCATAAAATAGCAAGTTAAAAAAAAACTTTCATAAAACAGCTAATTCAGTTCTCGGATGAAGGCCAAGCGAGTGCAAGCTTGTAAGGAATATCCTGTAGAGCCTGATTTTGGTCAGTCTGGTCTCTGTCCTTCTGTGCATGATGCCATCATAGCTCCTAACAGGAGACTGAGTTCAGATTTGGCTGAAAAAATCAAGGAGAAATAAATAAACTGATTAGCTGGGCAGGAATAAGAGCTGCCCCTGTGTGAATCTCATCTTTCTGGAGAGCTGGAGGCTTTCATGCTGCTTAAATCCTACTCAAACTGATGTTCTTCGTGATGAAGTGCAGCATTAGTGGTCTGTAGGGCTTCAGCTGGCTCCTCACCTCCTCTTTGATTTCCAGGAGCAAGCAGAGGTGAGACACTTGTGCACATCTGTGAACAGAGTTTATTTCCTCTCCTGCTGGTTACCTGCGTGGTTTGCAGTTTGTGCAATGCCCAGACTGTTACTTTAATATCTCACTCTGACCTAATCCATCATAGTTTTGGAGGTACAGAGGATCTTCCTTCAAGCTGAAGATGAATTGCATGTTGTCTGGAGGCTCACAGCAGCACAGGGAGGCAGGGAGGTGCTCGAATCCTCCTTTACAAATGAGAAGTGCTGCTCCTGGGCACTGATGATGGCTTGGGGTTGCTCAGAGGACTCTGAGCAGGGGCTGGAACACTGAGATACCTGCTCATGGCCAGTTGTTCCGGAGGAGGGCCAGCTCCCTTGCATGCCCATCACCTTGTTATGGCCACTGCAGGGGCTTCTGGCAAGCAGTTGCCATGTGGCTTGCAAGCGGTGTCATTCTGTTAATGTACAGAGCTGGTGAAACCTTCTGGTTTTATGTTGCACTTCTTTCCTGTCAATACACTGCACAGTTTTTGCTATAAGGTCATGATGAGCAGCATTTCCCTCACCCAGCAGAGCTGTGTGAGGCTCGAATCCCCCTGCAGCCGGCATGGGGACCAGGCTGATGTCAGGAGTCTGGAATTCCCATCCCCTCCCCCTTGCCTTTGCCTTTTCCCCCTCTCCTCCCTAAATAAATGTTGAAGGCAGCTTAGGACCTGGCTGATCTGACTCTCTTGGAGCACAGGGAGGTAACTGGAAGACAGGCTGGGGTTTTATTGTAATTTTAGTTGCTTAAAGGCAGCTTGGGCTGTAAGTATGCAGATATTTCTGCATGAAATAAACCACGGTTAAAGGCAGTGGGATGATCCAAGTGGCAGGGAGAGCTTAGACAAATGTGTGTCATCCATATACTGTCTAACAAGGGTAAGAGGGATGAGGAAACATTACAGCTGTGTGCTGCTTGGGCTGGACTCTCTCAGCTGGCTTAATATCTGCTGTGCTGACTTGGATTTGCCATATGTTTGTAATCTCTCATTGAGAGCCCAGCTCCTCGGGATTGTGGAAACTCTTAAAAACTGTCTAACAATGTTCATGAATTTTCCATGCAAATATTAGGCTGATCTTCTTGGTAACCAAAACTTTCATGTTGTAAAAGATCAGTTCATGCTATTTCTTTCCAAAGCCGGGGTGTTTATAGTGTTCAGCACTGATGTGCACACTGCAGCCCTTCCCCAGGGATGCGGCCAGTTGCATATGGCATAACCCTCACAAATCCTCTCCCTCTCTTTCCTCTTTGACCTTTCTAGTAATATGTTTGATCCCAACATGAGGCCAATATTTTTTTCCGTGCAAGTATTTTTTCCTGTATTATTTCCCTGCCTTTTGGAGGATCTGTCCTTTTTTTGCAGTAGCAGTGATGCCATGCAGCTTTCTGAATTCATTTGGGTTTTTTGTGGTCATTCTGAGAGCTGGTAATGAGCTTTGCACCCTTGGCCAAGCAGGGTGGTGAGATGCCCTGATGCTGTGGGTTTAGAGGTTATCCCAGCTAGGGTGAATTTACATGTGGTTGTTTTGCATGGTGTGTGTAATCAATCCTTCAGGGAAGCTTGGTCAAGTATTTGCTTCATAACAGCGTTTTGGATCAAGCAACTTGAGAAAAAAGAATGGAAATGTTTGCATCAGCACGATGGTTACTTCTTGATTTAAAACCTTTCTCTCAGGTCATGTATTTCCTGTCTAATGCTTAATCTTCAGGATGTGTTTGAATGATGGAGATTGGGTGAAGACATCCAGAAAATATTAACTTATAGCTAATAAGATAGCATATTCTCCCTTTTGCCCAGCTGATCAGCTGTTCCTCTCTGCACTGAATTAGTGCCTCTGACCAGAAAGTGTCCCAGCTTTGAAGCTGGCATTAACATTGTATTTGCAGATGTACTGAAAACATATTTAATCTGTTTTTTAAATCGTGATGAACGATTTGAGGCAGGCTAATAATGACTTGGATCTGAGCAAGTACCGGTTTTATTGCCTGCTAATTCTTTTCTCCTTTTCTTTTCACAGCTGAACCTGCAGACCTCTTGAAGGTATTAGATTTTCATAATTTACCTGATGGTATAACAAAAACAACAGGGTTTTGCACAAGCAGAAGATCTTCAAAAGAAGCAGATGTTGCTTATAGAGTAACAAAAGATGCTCAGCTTAGTGCACCGACAAAGCAGCTGTATCCTGGTGAGTCTGCAGCTTTATATTTGCTTTTATGGAAATACCTGATTCTTTTCACTGTGTAATTCCTTCATTTTCCAAGTGTGTGTGCTGCCTTGGCAGGGAGCAATTCTGCTGTTTCAAGGGACTGCAAACTTTCAACCATCAAATAACGTTGCAGGAAGTTGTTCTTGTATCGTTGCACTTACACGTGGTGGTGAGCTTCACTGCAGAAGATGTGGCCAATGCCTACATCTGTTCCCTCCTATATTAGAAAGTTTCTACTGTCTCATTATCACACAGTGACATCCAGCTGGGGAGGGAGACTTGGAAGAGGCAAAGGAATGCAGACCGTGTTTTGTTCTGCGTTTGTGGAGTGCCAAGCACAGTGGGGTCTTATTCTGTGGCTGTGGTGTCTCTCACAACACAAATAATCAGCATATAAAAATAATAGACTGCCCCACAAGAACAGATGTCTCAAGAAAAGTTGTTTAAAGAAATCACAGGTTCATTAGAGAAAGCCACTAAGGTGCAGGAGTTCACGAAGCCCTTGAAGAACATGTGGGTTACTGACCGTTTTATTTGTCACTGAGGATGCACTGGAGCTTTTAAATTCTTTAAGCCAAGGCACAAGGAATATTGTGGAGTGAAATGTGCTTGTAAAAAGACTGGACACATGGACCCAATCTCACTGCCAGAGAGCTGCAGTCTTGAACACACAGTCGCCTTCAGAAGTATTCCTTCCAAAGCCATGCACTATCCCCATTTGACACAGGGAGTGCAGGGATGCTGGGACTTTCTAGGTTTGGTGAGAAAAGTGCCTTTGCTGAGGAAGGTTTAGCAATGAGGCAGAAGGATGCTGCGTGGAACTGGTCTGTGAAGCAGTAGATGACTTAAGCAAAGCATAGACACACATTTTCCTTTGGTGTTTGTGAGAGAAGTAATGATACAAAACACATTGGCTAAATCAGGGGTGATGTGCCATGCCACTGCCAATGCTTTTTAATTAACATGCTGTATCTATCAGACCCAGCCTGTCAGTGGTCTAAATGAGGACTCTGAGACTGGACTGCCAATGCACTTGCATTCTCCAGTCCTGTGTTTTGTCCATTGCATGTGTTATCACTAAGGTGATTTTCAGACTTCATTATTGTCCTGCTGTGACAATAAGCAGGTAAATTATATTTAATCTGTGGTGAGCAGGAGCATACCCTGTGCCTTGCATGTGAACTTGGAGCCTGACATGGAGATGAGAACAGTTGGTATCTTCAAGCTCAGAACTTCTTGAAGGAAATGGTCCCAGTTTGGAACATACAACTCTGGAGGATTTGAGAGCTTTCCAGTAGTTGCTGTAGCCACTGCGAAATCTTGCCTGATTGCCTTTGCATTATGGAAACCAGCAAACCCCAAGATATAAAACCAAGGATGAAGTATTCTGGCTAATTAATGTAGCAAGGAGACAGGATGACACCACATGACAAAGGTTAACAAGACATCATGCAGAACTGAAGTGTGTTCAGAGGAGAGAACTCTGCATTCTAGGAGGTTTTGTTATTTTTGTCCCATCTTACTACTTGGATGTCCTCACTGAGTTCTTGGTTTGCATCTACTGTCTCCCTTGAGTGAGAAGATCTGGATGATGTTTCCTTGGTGTCAGCAAGCAACTTTTCAATCATTTCATCATCTGGACAACCATGTGGTGATGGAAGCAGCTCTATCCCTCTCCAGAGACTTCCAAAGTTATTGCATTTTCTTTGCTGCTTGCTAAGGAATTAGGAAGGGAAGAGCAAAGTGAAGAACCCCTGGTGTTTTCTATCAGATCAACAGATGTTTCCTCTGTACATCTCCATAACTAGATGTGACTTCAGCTCATACCACCAAATGAATGAGAGAGGAGATAAAGATAACAGAGTAATTGCTGTGCAGTTTACCAGGAGAAATGTGGTTTTAGTGATTTCTCATTAGCAGGCGGATGGGTTGCAGCATAACTTTCCCTCTCTGTTATAGAGCACCCTAGGCAAATGTACACTGCACGTAGTATTTTGTGTTAATTAGAAGTCAGTTCTTTTCTAAGATGGTAATTTTATGGGCTTTGCATTCTGCTCCCACAGCCAGCAAAGCAAGATATATCTATCTATATATATAAAAGCTTGTATGTCTTTTGTTTCAAGCCCACAAGAGTGAGAAAATGTGCTGCAATGTTCTTTGTCCTTGCTTCACGCATAAGTTCTGTTTCCCAGCAAAACTCTGCTCTTCCAGCAGAGGCAAGAAAGGCAAAGTTTGCAGTGGCAGCCAGCAAAATGTCATTTGCATTCTTCCAGCAGACTCTGTATTCTCCACATTGCTTGTGGGTGTCTGCATACATATATATATTTAAGAGCTCCAAAATCTCTATTATAGCTTGAACAGTCATCTCAGAGGAAAACAAACCATTCCAAAACTGAGCCTTCTCAGATGAGGAAAATGGCTGGAAGTTGGTGATGCTGTTGAAGAGCTGTTTTCCTTTGAAGAGTGACTCTGGAAATGATGCCACCTCACGCAACAGATCTGCTTTGTGTCTGAGACAAGAATTGGATCAGCTCTTTTTGCTGATTTTCTTGCAATTAAGCAGCTAAAGCTTTCCTGGCCTTCCCAGATCAGTGGGGGGACTCTGCAGTTTGGGCTGTGTTTGCATACACCTGCAGGGTTTGGGTTAGGAAGAGGTTTAGGCTGTCCCTATTTTGTAGACCATGAGATTGCACAAGAACCTTTACTCCCTGGTCATAATGCTCAGGAAAGAAGAAACTCAGCCTGACTCCACTGGTTTGCATCCTGGGACACATCACAAGTGCAATCTCCTCCAGTGAAGTTAAATGCATTGGTGTGTGGGGAGCTGCATGTGATAGAGGGATCTTGGACCACCTTGGACCTCCTTGGCTCCTTCCATGGCTCCATCTGCAGAGTTGGGGTCTTAACCCTTTGTTACCTTGCAGGAGGTTGCATGTAGTGAATTTGAAAGGACTTGACCGTGTGGTAAAGGAGCAATGCTGAGCCAAACTCGGCATCGGTGCCATTAAATGGAGAGATGGATGTGCAACATCTCCAAGCATGAGCTCATTTAAAGAAGTGAATGAATATGAGGCTTAATCCCAAACCCATTGTTGGAGAGGTGTGTCCATTGTCTTCAAGGGGATTTGTGTACATTTCTACATGCTTCATATATTTATTATGATGTATTTATTAGTATTGCTGTCTGTGTAGATGAGTTTTCATACACCATTTAATAGCCTGGGTCATTTCTAGCTACGACAGTGAGGGCATTGTTATTTTGCCAGTACAGCACAGCAGTAACAGAGTAATGTCAGCTATAATTCATCCATTATGGTTATTTGGGTTGAGAAACTCTCATCACCATGGAGATGTTTTAATAATAATGAAAAAAAAATTAAAAGCAGTTTTTAATGAGTTGGCAGCTTGTCCAAGTTGAAAGGTACCGTATTGTTGATTCATAATGAAATTTTGGACATGAACTATTTTACATAAAAGGCCTAAAACTGTAGCCTGTAATTGGAACCAGGAAGGCATATGGTCTTGATTCAGTGCTACAGGAGGATTTGTATACAACAGGAGGGAGATAAAGCTCAGTGCATCCTATGGGAGGCACAAGCATCGGATGCCTGCCTTGGCCAGATATCTGGCTCTGTGTCCTAGGAGGAAATCAGGCTATCATGACACTTAATTACTGACTGAGTCCTCTGTTCAGAATACTGCTTTAAGCTTTCTTTTTAACTAAGGTGAAAGCTGTTAACTTGGTGCAAACACAATGTGTCCCTGTAGGTGCCCTGAGATGTCCCACTTGTTTTGCACAAGCTGTTTGTAGCAGTGCTCATTTCTGATGCAGCTCAGCCCACTACTGCCTGGTGGTGCAGCCCTGTGCTAGGCAGCTTAGATGCATTTTAAACACTGGTTTGTTAATAAAAGTTAAAACAACTCCCAGGCAGCAGAGGAGAGGGTGAGCTCACGGCCTCTTTGCGTTTGAACTTACTGGCTTTGCTGTGGTTGGAAGAATTCCCCACTCTCATGTTCCCTGTCCTCTCCCTGGGTCAAAATTCCTTATGTGGCCCTGGGATACCATCGAAGAAAAGCCTTAAAGGGTTGAAGGAAATCTATTTGAAGCTTATGGGCACTGAGCTTGAAGTTTTTTGTGGTTTTATATGACTACAGATCTGCAGTTTAAAAATGATCCATTGTGTTATTCCCTTCCCTGCGTGCTGCCAGCTGCCACACACGTAGCTGGTCCCAGCACACACACCGCAGTGCCCATGGTGGGGCTGCCCCACTTTACTCTGCCCTGCTGTGGTTTAAGATTTCCCAAGCAGATACCCAGTGGCACAATGCTATCCTTGTTTTTTGAAAGCCTGGACCTTAAAGGAAAGACCCTGCAAGCCTCACAGTGCTGAAATGCAGCATCTGAGAAGGTTATGTCTGTAGGAACCCCCTGTTTCAATAGTTCCCCTCTCCAACAATTGATCAAGAAAGCTCCTTTACTAATGCTTCTGGTGTTTAAGATGTCCTGTTTAGGATGTATGTCCAGGCTTTTTGGTTTGCGCTTATCTTCCCAGTCTGACTGGTAAAGAAAACCCAAGGAGGAGTTGTATCCTGCACTTGATATGAGTTGTTGCTTGTATTGCCTTGAAACGGATTCACCTCATGTTGCAGGGGATTGTCCCTTCCCCTGTGCAGAGCATTGCCTCTGGAATGACTGTGTCTGCTCCATGCTTTAATCCTCCAAACCTTGGAAAAATACAGATGGGAGACATTCGAGACCAGACAGCGTTGCTTTCCTGAGTGGAGAAAAAGCTAGGGAATTCATTAGATGCTTTTAAGTATGCAGACAAATTAGCATCGCCTACTGATGGCCAGATTTATTTCTGTTTTCAGATATTTTTTTTGTCTGCACCAACCCTGAAAGCCAAAGCCACAGAATGCTCTGTTCTCATCTGGAATTGGCAAAACCTGATGCAGCTTCCCTACTCATTTAAATAAAACCTTTCGATATTGCGTGTGCCTAACTGGCACGGGATGCTTCATTTCCTCTGTCCCTCTGACATCAGTTAATTTGGGGACCTCATGATATACGAAACAAAGTTTTTACCTTTTCTCCTAAAAAGCTCTAGGGCACACTAAGGAGGGGTTAGATGCAAATAATACATATTTAAACCAACAGTTCTTAAAAAAACCCTGTTTCCTCAGCACTATGGTCTCATCCCAAACCAGAACACCCCTTGCCATCCTTTGCTTGCAAGTTCAAGTGTGGGGTAGCTTTTGGCTCTGTGACAGACTGTGGCCAATCCCAACCCCATATTGCAATAGCCCTTGGGGGAAAGCTGGATCTTCACCTGGCAACAAAGATGCTGCTCAATATAAATATTTAGAGTTGATGTGCGCATATCTGGAGGCATAAACTAGTGGTCTCCCCATGGGTCATTAGGGAACAGGACTGTTTCTATAGGGATTATTATTTTTCAAGGAAACCTGACTCATCTCTCTGCTTTTCCACTCCAGCTTCCCCATTCCCAGAGGACTTCTCCATTCTAACCACTGTAAAAGCGAAGAAAGGAGGTCAGTCCTTCTTGATCTCAATTTACAATGAGCAAGGGATCCAGCAAATTGGTGTGGAGATGGGTAGATCTCCTGTATTCCTGTATGAAGACCATACAGGAAAGCCAGGCCCAGAAGACTATCCTCTCTTTAGAGGCATTAACCTAGCAGATGGCAAGTAAGTGAAATTTTGTGCACAAAGGAAAAAACAGTACATTGTTTGTTATCAATACAAGCATGTTGAACATTGTGTAAAGTAGGAGTTGTATATATAGAAATCTATATACTCACCTTTTGAGTACTGCCGAGTGTCCCATTCTTGAACTTTGCCTTTTGGTGAACAAATCCTGCACCTATAAAGTGTGAATCAGTCTGATGCTTATGGGGACAGGAGCACAGTTGACTTTTGCAGTAAAAGGCTTTAAGAAATGGGTTTGTCTTGCAAAATCCACACTGAGACTTGCAGGACAGGAGGAGGGTGGAAAAGGGGGATAGCCAGGGAGTTATTGGTGTGTTTTTTTGCCTTTGACTCTTGTTGAAGCCAACACCCTCCTACCTGTTTTGGGGAGATGAGAAGTGAATGGTATCATCTGTCAGTACAACCTTTCTATTTCAAATGAAATCTTCATGGTCTACCCAAGGATGATTTTTCATGTGTTTGTAGATGATAGTTGGCATGAAAGTTTGCAGAACATTGGTTAATGAAAGCTTCATTGTTATATAATTGTTAGCTAGCTCTTGAAAGCCCAAGGCTCTGTTTAACACATTTGTGGACTGTGATTTTCTAGGTGGCACAGAATAGCTATCAGTGTGCAGAAGAAAAACATCACCTTGATTTTGGACTGTAAAAAGAAGATAACCAAGTTCTTGGACAGAAGTGACCATCCTATCATCGATGTCAATGGCATTATTGTATTTGGAACAAGGATATTGGATGAGGAAGTCTTTGAGGTAAGTCAAGACAGTGAACAGCTCTGGAGATGAGCTGGGACAGATGATGAGCTGGGTTCTGGTTGACGAGGTATTTATAGCTCACTTTTGAAACTTGGAATTTTGAATAATAGAATGCTGTCATATGTAACTTAATTTTTGTTAAGCTTTTGTTTCAGCTAGGTGACTACTTTCTATAGTAATGATGAAAACAGTGGGTGAGATGTCCTGTTGGAGCAAGCTCCTCTGGTTCTCTGGTTTCATGCGCTTGCTGTGGTTCTAGACCAGCTCCTGCAGTGAGACTTTGTAGCTCCCTTGCAAGTCACAGTTTGCTCTGGGGCTACTGGGATTTGCTCTTGTCCTGTGCGTTGGCCATTGATTCTTGGTCTCTTGCACCATGAAGTGAGGGGACTCTCCTTGACAGCTTGTTTGGCAGCCCTGTCACCTCCCACACAGCAACTGCTTGTGAAAAGCAAACCAAAATTGTGATGGGTGGAATGTTCCCATGAGCTCCTCTGATTTAAGCAGAGAGATAGAGGATTATTTATAGGCAAGGTACATATGGTAGAAGTTCTTTGCATAGTTCAGCAGCTAGTTTAATATGCATTTCACTAGTAATCTCAGCTTCTGTGGTCTGCTGCACTTCTGAGGCTTTCATGTGTATGAGAATCTTGTCCCTGATCTATCTTGAGCTAGAATTGCTTTCCTGAAACCAGTGCCAGTGCAATGAAGCGTAAGCTAAGACCCATTGATCTCTATCTCCTTTTATTGTGTTTATGTGGAGGAAGAGCTGTATCTCCTGGGCCTCCCCAGCCCAGCAAAGGGATGGGGAACATCTATTGGTGGATAATTAGAGCTGAAGCAAAGCCAACTCTCGTCTGCATTTCCCTGTCACTCGGAAGGAAAGTTCCACTCTGTTTAACATTACCAACATCTGGGAGCTGGGCTGCTGTAAACAGAGCAAGAATGCATGGACAGAAGGTTGCTGCCAAAACCCCAGTTATGGAGTTAGAGCTGAATCTCTAAATTCTATTAAATTAATAGACATTCCCTGGGAAGCTTAACAATTAAAATGGAAAGTAAAAGCTGGGTTTAATGGGTACTGGAGTGTCTTTTGCGAGTGTTGGATGTTCTACCAAAAACTTCAGCATTCTCACTGGATGCTGCATTTTAAGGGGAGTTGTTATATAAAGGGGTGAGCTTTCCTGGGGAGCTGCTGGACCCAGGGATATAGTAGATCCACTTAAAGAACTTGGCATTACATCCAAACTAGATAAGAAACCTGCACTTTAAACTACTTCATTTTGCAAAGTGGCACAGTTTCCATAGCTGTCCCTGAAGCTTGAGATGTTCCCAGGTGGTTTTTGGTGCTCACCTGGATTTAGGGCTGCTGCTTCCTCTTCCAGGCAAGGGAACATGTGTTCGTGGGTGGCAATGTCCTTCTCATGGGGCTGGCCACAACTCCCTTGCTGAAAAGCACTTATCTAGGGGTACAAATCTTAAGGGCTGGTGAAACCTCCTTGATCTTGGGAGGTGGGGTAAAAGAGAGGGAGTGTTCCCCTCCTCTGGAGCCTGTTGCCTGCTCTGGGTACAAGATGCAGCTACAGGGTCATTGCAGGCACTTTACTGAGAACTGGACAATTAGCAAGTATTTTTTCCCCTCTGTTTTATAATGTGTGCTGATATTATACAGCACGGACCCAAAACCCCGCTCTAGTTCTGGTATTTATCTTTTTTTGTCATCCTCATCAAGGAGGGTTTTCAGCGTATCCACGCACCGAGATACCAGCAGCTCTAAACTAAATGTAATTAATAGGTTTCATGAAGGCAGTGGACTATAAACTAATTTCCTTCATATCTCAGCAACTTAATTTCCTTTGGCCCCTCCTCTCTCCTTTCTGCAAGCCTAAGCAGAAATTGTCTAGGGAAAATTGTGGCTCAGAACAATGGGAAATGGGTGTAAACTCTGTTATGTATTCCTGGAAAGCCGATCATTTCTGGACTGAATGCAGAGCAATGAGATGAAGCTGCTGCTGTCCTGTAGGCAGCTGCTCTGCAAACCTCAGCTAACAAGATGTTTCTCAGTGTTTTCTGCCCCCGTGGAGTCCCCTGGCTCTTACATGTTTGTCGTTTTTGCTGGAAATCTAAAATAACCCAGTTAGCTGGGTGTGGGATGGGAGGCAGCACTGGGGAGAGCTTGGAAGGTCTGTGTCTCTGCATGAATCAGCCAGAGCTGTAAGGAGTCAGAATTCTTCTTCCTTGTCAGGACTGAAATCAAATCAAACCCTAAACACTTCTTGTTTTGAAAGTTGTAATTATTTAAGCTCCAGGTCTAGCTGGGGTTGCAAGCAGAGCAGCGTTGCTGTACTGGTCCATCGAGCGCCCAGATGGGGAGTTCCTCACTCCCACTCTGCTGCAGAAAAAGCCTGGCAGGAAAGGTTAGAGGAGTTTCAAAATATTTCTCTAGCACAACATTCTTCCAGTGGAAAAATGACTTCCTCTCATTAAAATTCAATTAGTTTGAAGGCTGTGTGGATCTCTCTGTATGGCCGGGGGAATGCCGGGTAGGTTTGAAGAGGGGCCAAGCCTGGAGCCCAGGTTGTACAAGTTAAGTTTTGTGCTGAGCTGTTGTTCAAAACAGGAGTTTACAAATGTCAGGGCAGGCTCTCACGCCGGGGTTGGGAAGTGGCAGCTGGCTTCACGCTGGGACTGAGGATGCTGTTGTCAGACAGCAAAGGGCTTTTTACAGTAGGAGAGGGAAAGAGAAAAGGAAGAGCCCAGGGTGCAGGATAACCACTCTCTGCTCACAGGCTGTAGTGAGCAGGGTTCCTGTGGCTACAGCAGCACTGAAGGAAGTCACAGACATGCGAATGCATCTCATTTTTAGAGATTGACTGCTTCTTTTAATGTATTTTTTTTAAACATACACTAGAAACCAAGCCTTAGCACTGTCTCATGGTTAGGTGTAGGAATGGAGAGAGGACGAAGTTTGGGGAAGTCCCTTTCCCAGAAAGCAAAGCATCTTCTGCCTGAAACCCAGGCAGACTTTCCAAAACATCCTGGTGAGATGCTCCTGCTTCTGCAGCTCTGCACCACAGGAGCTGCCTGTTCAGTGCCTGTCACCTCTGCTGGGAGTCACCTGTTTGTGCAGGATCCCATCAGTTCTTGTGTGGATGACACGAAGTGTGAGTCCATCTCTGCTGACAGCAGCGTGTCAGTCCCAAGGCTGACCCCTTGGCCTCTGTGCTGATCCCTGGTAGCTGTGCTGGGGGAAGAGCAGAGAATAGGCTGAGCATTTGTCAGGACAGTGCTTTGCTTGCTTGAGGCTGTTATCTGCACGCTTCTATTGCACATTGCACCCATTAACCATATCTATCTATTTGGGTGCTTTGTGGGCTTTCATCTGAGATCATCTTTGGAAGATGTTCGTGCCAGGGAGTTTCTGCTCCACCACAACTCATTGCTGGGTTCAGGGCACAGCACCAATCTCCCTGGGGCTTGCTTCCTCCATCAAGGTGGGCAATTAGGTTTGAATATGGACTCTCTCCCACTCCCAACCAAAGCCTGGCAAGGCTCTGACAGGTTTAGCCAAAACAGCATGCTGCTCAGTAAATCCATTTGGCCACCATGTCCCAAGTAGATGGCACCTCCCCATGGGGTGGCTTTTCCAACCTGCCACTTGCTGTGGTGGTCTGGTGGAAAAGCAGTTCAGCTACTTCTGGACTGAAGAAGTTGTCTGGTTTAGCAGGTGTGGGCTGAAGCAAAGTTCAGGTCCTGGCTCTGTAAGGTCACTGGTGCTGCGTTTCAGTCCCAGAAGTGGCTGCATTACAGCAGTGAACAGAGAAATGCCATAACCCACAGCTGGGAAGGATCTTTATGAAGGGAAAGTGCTGTGCAGTGTCTCTGGTATGTCAATGTTATTGTCTCTGGGCTGGATTAGGTGAATTTAACCCCCTTGCAGTGGTGTTTTGAAGCATCTCATGTAATCCCACAGAAGTTTGGTTTCTGTGATAATGTGTGGCACGGCCCTGCTTTGCTGCTTAGTGTGACTGTAGAGCAGCATTGACAGCAATGGGCTGATGAACAAAATGAAATGTCCAGACCAAAGTCTCAGATATCCAATGGCTTATTTCTCCTGCAAAACCCATTTTGCCTTCTGATCTGTCAGGAAGAGCCTCTTGTGTGAGGGTGCTGTGCCAATGAAAGTACTGTATGGTGCTTGGCTGGCAGAGCTACCATTGGTGTCATTAAAATCATGGTGTGAATGTTGGTAAAACACAAGGAAATTTTGGTAAATCTGCTGAGGGTGCCCTAGTAACGAGTGAGTACATCTTACTTCAATTTTAAACAGATGGAGCAGAAATAATTTTGCAAGATTGCCCCACAAGGTAAGCAGTGTTTTGACCCCCTGGAAATAACACTGGTTTGCAATAGTGTCTGGTACTGATGTAGATGAAATTAATTCTCCCTTAAGTGGAAAAGCTTGTGTATATTGCTTTTTAAGGTTTGTCTTTTACTGTTGGCTCCTCTGGGGACGAGAGGAGCTTATTTTGTCCAGCTGAGTACCATAACTGTGTCTCATTAGTCTGCCTGGTACTGTAAAACCAAGTGGGTTTCTTCTGATCCTGCCAAGCAAGGTGCAAAGTGAGAGGATCTCAGACACCTGTGAATGCTGTTCTGCCAAGGCAGTGAAACCATGAGAGGCTGACAGAGCCTTTGCTATGAGCTTATGCCAAAGCTTGTCCTGGGATGAGATATGGCATGCTGCTGGGCTTTGGATGATGCTGAAAGGATGGTGCTTTTTATTCTCTTTCCCCCTTTGTGTTTTTTGAAGACCACTAGTGAAATCAAGACATCAGAAAAGGAGGGAGAGCAATTTGTGCTGGGGTGAGCCAGAAAGCCCAGGCAAGATGCCAGAGGTGCTCTTAGGGCTGTTGAATGCTTCAAGGCACAACAAGACAAAGCAGGATAATGCTTCAATGCTCTTAGCTGAGACATTGGGGCTGTTCAGGTGCTGTGTTGCTCGGGCTGAAATGCCAACTCTCTTTTCATCTTCTGGCTTGTTTACACTTAAAAAACAATTATCACTGTGGTTGATAATCCCAGATTTCATTTCACTGTTGTCAGGGTTTTCTCCCTCCCTTCCCATGCTCTTGGCTGCTGCATTTCCAGCTTGGGAAATTGCTCTTATTTTTAAAGTTCCTGTACATTATTTTTCTCAGACACCTCTGAGGTGATAAAATTGGATCAATAGTTTTTGTTTTAGTGAAAATTGTCCAAATGAAAACAGTTCTTAGATGTGTAGGCACATCTTATGGCATTTTTTGGTGCTTGAAGATGGAGAGAGAACTGCAATTTCTGCAGACTTTCTCAGCTCATGGATGCAAACATATGATCGGAGTCTCAGCTCTGAGTCACTGTCTGATTCACATCTAGACCCAAGCTTGCCTTGGCACTGCTGTTCCTGTTTGCAGGAGGTTCTTGTGCAAATGCTACCAGAGCAGTGGCAAGGTATGGAGCACACTGGAACGCTCATTTCCATGTTTATGGGAGAAGCAACAAGGTCCCCAATATCCTCAACCCAGAAGCATCTTAATGGCTCCATTGAGCTCAATGAGGCTTCTCATGAGTGTGGTGTTGGACCCATAGTGTTTTGCAAGATCTGGGCTTAGTCCAGAAGGTCAGGAAGGAACTGGGCAGAGCTCATGCTTATTAAGTTTTTAACCTTTAAAAAGCATTTTTTAAATTAATTAGGGTTTTTTACTAACATGAATTCCTCTGTCAAGATTCACCACAGATACATGCTCCTGTGTATTTTTCCCTACCTCAGCAGACTGCTGAAAGAAACTAATTTGCAGTTCTGGCTGACTCTTTTCCTGGCCCTGCCAAATCTGATTTCACATCTTTTGCTGTAGAGCCTTTCGGGGAGTGCAAAGAGTCAAGGTTTTACACCACCAGTATATACCGTGGTGTGAGATGATGGAAAAGAAAACATTCTGAGCCAGCAGTAAGGTTCTTTATTGAAGATGTCTGTAGTTTTCCCCAGTCTCCTAATAATTCTCCATCTAGTTGCTGGTTTTCTCGTCATTCCTTCTGCTTTTGTTTTTTCAAAGGGATCCTCTTTAGCAAAATGGTGCACTTGAGACATATGGATTGAATCACAGAACTAGGCTCTTCCAGAAGAGCAATGCTGCCTAGAAAACGTCTACAATTATTGAAGGTTATGCCTTTGGATGGGTTTGCAATTAACAGTGAGGTTTTTGTGCCAGAGTCCAAGGGGTGCAGTCAGTCTAATCCAAACCCAAACGTGATATTTGGCTCCAGCTGGCAGGAGCAGCATCATCTTACACAGGTGCCCAGGGACATCAGCTGGTTTTATCAGCATGTCTGTACTAAGGGAGGGGCAGGACCAGATCCAGAGTAAGAACTGCAAGACAGCTTGTAAAAGTTAGTCTGTGCTTCAGGTGGTTTCGTTTGAATCCTAAACTGACACCACTTCATCTGACCTCTGAGGAAAGTGAGGGTTTGGGTGGAAGCATCAGATTGTTTGCATGCATTTTGCTCAAACTCTTGTTTTTCATTTAGATGTGCTGGATTATTGGCAGTTTAGCCATCTGGACTGCAGTCAAGCTTTGTAACTGGGCCAGGGTCGCCTGTAATGATGTAGTCTTATTAATAATGATTACAAAATACATGTATTTAATGTTTCTAACTTTTCTGCTTTCTGGTTTGGTTTTGGGTCAGTGGTAAAATCCATTTCACAAACTGTAAAAGAAACTATTGGCATGCACAGATAATTACTGCAGTTTGCTGGTATCGAACGCTTTCAGGCCTCTGATTGCACACAGTGTGAGGGGAGATGTGCTTTATTGTTCAAATGGAACATGAAAGTGCTTTTATTGACGTTTAACAGTTACAAAGTGCATCATTTATCTTTTAGTGTGACCAAGTTCAGCATCAGCCCAGGAAGCTGCATGATCTTATTGCTGCTTGCACTTTGTCCAGAGTCAAGCCTGTCCTGCAGGAGGACCTGCATGGGTTTCACCTCTGGATGTTACCTTCAAGGCAATGGATGTCTCTTACTGGGTGGGGGCTGCTTCTATCTTCCAACGATGTAGTGTCAAACAGGGTGCCAACTGCTGGGAGTCTGGGTTTCCATTTCAGACACCTCTGTTAATTCACAAGAACAACTTTCTTCTGGATCTTTGCACTCAATAAGATTCAGCATGTGCTGTAATTCAGAAATAAGGTAGAACAATGGCCTTAACCCATGCTGACCTTAGGGTAGTGATAGGGGGAAGCTGTGGTCATCCAAGGGACTTTACATTCCCTGTGTCCAGCAAATGGTTCAAACAGGCAGTTTTTGGAGCCTGATGGTTGCCATACTAGGGACTTCTGCAGGCTGGCTGGTTTGGATAAGCTTTTGTCATTCTGGGGGGCACAGGCAAGGGATGCTGAGTGGGAAGTGGGGAGAACTGTCAGTGGGGGGGGGATGCTGAGCGATACCACGCAGGGCTCCACATCACTGCTGTCATCCTGGGCCATGATGGAGAGGACAGGCAGGCTGTTGCCCACCATTCTCTGGCCTGGGGTACCTCCTGTAGAAGAGGGATAATCAGTTGACTGCTAATGAGGGAAACTGAGTGGTTTCTGGAAGGCAAAGCTCATTCTTCAAACCACTTTCCATCCGCCACAGGGACTGTGGGGTTTGGGGAGCAGAGTTGTGTCTGGTTGTTCCTGACATTCACCTGGCAGAGTTTTGTTACTTAAATGCTGGCAGGCAGCAACCCAGGCAGGCTTGTTAGACATGATGGATGCTGGTAGGTGTAATGTCATTACTCTTTCAGCTGATGGCTTCATTTCTAGTTTGCTTCCCCCCTTGGATAGCAGGAGGGAAGAAGAGGGGGCTTGGTTCCTTCCATGGAAACTCTGAGGTGCAGGAGGCTGATTGTTGAGCCCAGGCAGAGTGATGTAATGTTGGAAACCTGCTCCTCTCTGGTGACATCAAGCCAAGGCTTACAGTGGCGTTGTGGACATGGATGTCTGCTGAGAGCAGGCAGCAGGACAGAGCTTCAGGAGCAAAAAGACACCCGGAGTGTGTTAGAAAGGCACTGAAGAAGAGAGCAAATGGACGTGTTTGGGAAAGATGATTTTGTTCACCTCAAGCATGGGTGAAAAGCCAAATACTCATGCTTGGGGAGAAGTTTCCAGCTGAGCTCTATTGGCAGCATCACTCTGCAATATGTAAAAGTGATTACTGAGAGCAGAGAGGGATGGTGTGCCACCAGCCCAAATCAGTGCATGTTTCTGCTTGCCTGCTAATTTGGGAACCTTGTTCTATGTGGAAGATGACACATCAATTAGTGTAAAATTGTATAAAAATGAATTTCTGGAGCAGAAGCCTGTGGGCACAAAAACATCCTCTTTTATGCACAAAAATTGAGGGATTTGCATTGTTGCAGCAAACTCTTATAGGAAATACAGACTTGCCTGAGCCAAACTTGTGGGAGAGCCACTGGGTTGAAGAGGATGGTGAGCACTGAGCTCTGCACTGGTCAGGCAGGGAAGGTAGGCTCGTGTCCTTGCTGACCTGGCAGTGCTCAAACTGATGTTTCTTTGAAATCTAGGGCTTTATTTCTATTGTCCTGCCTTTGAAAGACATTGCTTCAGGTCTTCTTCCTCTAAGCTAGGATTTTATGCATATAGTGAGGACAGAGTAAACCCAGCATAGAAAAGACCATCCCTAATTAGAAGCCTCTTGGTTGACTTTGTGTCCAACCCATTCCCTTGTCATTTGGGTACGAACAAATGAAACACATGTTCCTTACACATGGTGAGGCTTTTTTATTATTTTTTTTTTGAGGCAGTCTGGGCTGCTTGCCAAAACCCAAAGGAAAATCCTAGCCCACTCCAGACATCCCTAGTGTGCAGGTGTACTGCTTACTCTGACAGAGCCGAGCGGGATCGAATGTATATGTTCACAATAAATACATCACCCTAGGGATGGGAGCTGGAAGAGGGTATTCCTAATGACTTGTGCAGAATATTGGATGGGACTTGTGTACTTGTGTGTATGTGTGTTTTTTATTCCCTCCAAGAACACGGAAAAAAGTCTCTAAC
Source organism: Aegotheles bennettii (assembly GCA_013398125.1). NCBI lineage: Eukaryota > Metazoa > Chordata > Aves > Caprimulgiformes > Aegothelidae > Aegotheles > Aegotheles bennettii. The sequence goes on along the minus strand of VZRW01013715.1, from coordinate 1,020,293 downwards.
CGTGGGCTCATTGTTCTCCACACGTAGCCACATACTGGCTGTGGTTCAGGAGGTCAAGTCTGCTTGAACAAACAGTGCTTTGGCCCCTGAAGCGAAATGTGTGGGGAGTTGAGAGAATTTGTGGTAAATATTACTTTTGTGCACTGTTCTCTGCTCTGGAATGTCTGCAAACATAGCAAGGTTTTCCTGAGGCTTTGATGCCTTGCATAAGCAAATTTATCTGCAAATTTATGTTTAGCCTCTTCCAGCTTGCTGCTCAGAATGCCGAAATCTGAGCTGTGATGCTCAGCTACTGCTGGTCAAGCTACATCCACCCCTGTTCCTTAATGGGTTTTGTTCAGATAACCATGGTTCTGGGCTGAACTTCACATCTGCTCTTCAGGCCATGGGGGGTACAAACCGAGCACCCTTTCTTGGGATAAAAAGCTTGGGTAGTGCTTTGTTATGGGAGATAGGGAAGATTTTATATCTAAATGCAAGATTTTTGACTGTTGAGATGGGAGATGCTGCCCAGAGGTGGTTTTGCAGGAATAAAAAAATAAAATCATCTTCCATGGGGGATTAGCAGTGTTGAAATGTAATTGCAGGAGTACTTTTGAGCATGGAGATGAGAGAAGTGTGAACATGGATGAAGGAAACAGTCCAGTTTCCTGGAGAAGGGTGTATGGAGCAGAGGTGTTACACCCACGTGTGCACACTAGCCCAGCTATCCATTTTCAGCTCCTTCCTGAGCAGCACTGGCCAAATTTGCAGTGATGGTGGGAAACAGCAATAGGAACCTGCATGAAAACTTCCTTCTGGGGTGGTCCCAGCAGATGTGTCCTGCTCAGTGCTCCCTGGCTTGGTAATTGTCACTGGCTAAATGCAGGAAAATTTGGTGTTAAGTTAAATTCTGAGTGTGTCAGCAGATATCCCCACAGCTAACCATGTAATCCCACTTATATCCTGAGATAACTTTGGCAGCCAGGTCTATTTTCCCCCATTCCCTTTAATCCATAAAACCTGGATTCTGTATTTACCTCCTGGGGCAGAAAACATTCCAAGTCCTGATTAAAAGCCTCTGTCTATACAAACCCCTTGATCCTGAGCCACCTCGGTGTGGAGGCTGAGGATAAAACCTCAGGGTGGATCTTGGGGTTGTGGCAGTTGTGGGATGAGAAGCCCTTCTGTAGGGCTGAGAAAGTGCCAGCTCAGCTTCCAGATTAATTCAGCTATGAGCAAAAAAATGGAGTAAAAGCAAGGGTTGTGCAGCTTTTAGGTACCTTGGTACTCAGAAGAGCTCCAGCTGTTGTGGGTTGGGAGCAGGAAGCCCTGATGTGCTGCTAGAAGCAAAGAGCCTCCCTTTGGTGATGGAAGTGAGCCCAGACCGGCGGAGGGTGAGGCTTTCTAAAATGAGCCCTGGGATTTGGTACTGGAGTTTGGGAAGTGTTTAGGGAGATAACGGGAAATCCACAGAGCAGCAGCATGGGACTGCCTCTGGTTGCTCTTTCTGCCCTCGTAGCAGTGGTGTGAATTGTCTGACAGTTGTGAAATGCCGTCTGCTGTGTTTGACCATCACGGATGGTCTTTGCTAGATGCTTGATGGACACCTGGAGTTGGATTTCTTTACTGCTTCCTCCTCCTTTTCTGTACCAAGACCAGCTACTCCAAGTCTCGTGAGACTATTCACCACCTTCCCTAGACCCTTGTTTTCCCCATGAGTCCCTCACCTCCATCATAGCCAGGGGTGGGGCAAAGCCCAGAGATTTCTGGATCAACACCTTCCAGGCAGACACTGACCCTGTTTACACAGGGCTGAGTAAAAACTGAGCAACTGCCTCCACTTTGGCTCAGCCCAGCTCCAACAGCAAGTTTTCAAATGTCTAACTTAAGCCAAGAGCTTCACTTCACTACATATTTTCCACTGTGAGAGTCCCCCTTACAATAAGCTGCCGTATCCAGCTTCGTGTGGGCGGCGCAGCCAGCAGAAGCTGATCTTGCTCCTAATTTTCCATAGATGAAAGGGAAATAAATCAACGTGAAACCGGAGCCAGGAAATGGCATCGTTCGACGCGGAGGGGGAAGACACAAAAGAGCAACGCCGCGATGTGCTGTGCCGCAGCTTGTAATGAGGGAGAATCTGTTTTTAAACTATCCCTTATGGTTCACACATATGTCATTGAAAAATAACTTCTATAGGGAAAAGCCAGCCCTTGAGCTCGGTTATTAGGGGACTATTTGATTTGGATGGAGAGGGGAAATTCGGAAGAGTGTGGTCAGCCCTTGGTGAGGCAGTGACATCAGGAGATGAAGTTGGATGGGGGAAATGCAGCATGAAATGAAATGGTGAAGAAAACAGGGCACTTGAGTATGTGGTCAGGTCTCCATGACCTCAAGAAGAAATGTGAAGGCTGGGCAGCCTTGCGGGCTCTAATTTGGGTTTACTTGGAGTTTTCAGAGACTGCACACTCCCTTCCAGTCTGTATCTCCTCCTCTCCAAGGAAAATGCAGCAATTTTCTCATTTTGTATGAGAAACGTAGTCTGGATAAAAGGGCACTGCCAAGGGCTGACTCTCAGCCTGCAGGTGAGGACACCAGCCAGGCCCTGGGGCTGCTCAGGTCCTGCTGAGTTGAGTGGTGACAACTGGAACCTGGAGAGTGGTGGGGGAGAGCCAGGCTGCCCTGGGCTACCTGGTGCTCAAAGAGCAGTGGAGGACAAGGGGAAATGGGGACTTGGGTTTTATCCAGGGATTCCTAATGAATGCAATGAGGAAAATGGAGAGAATGACTTTTTTGAGCCTGTTCTGTGGAGCGCAGGATGTTCAGCCTATGCTTCAGAAAGGCAGTGGCGTTTGGAACACACCGGACACAAAACGAGGGTGTTATTTCAGACTTGCTCATTGTTTCATCTTATCCTCTTTCCCTCTCAGCTTTATTAACTGCTAGTTAAAGGGTTGGCAGATCGTGATAGACAATGACATCCATTCATTTTGTCCCATTCATTTTTCAGAGCCCTGTGTTGGGCTTTCATGGGGTTTTTTGTTTTTTTATTAATTTCCAGGCTGGACAGTGGAAGGTCAGGCTGACACTATCCCCCCTCTATGTAAATGCCTCACACAATATGAAGGCTATAGGTTAATGTTGCTTTCCAGTGAGCCTGCATGGGAGTTTTAGGGGATGCTGCCTGTGGGGGCTGTTCTGGTGATGCCAACCCTGACCTTGGGGCACCACCAAAGCAAGGAGCACCTTGATGGAGGGTGGTGGTGTGGGTGTGAGCTGCTGCCCACTCCCCCCTTGCACCACAGGAGCAGCAGGCAGGGTGTGCGAGCACAGGAGGGGAAAAATCTATTTATTTTTTTTCACTGAAGTTAAGCCAAGCTTTGCCTGGTTCTGGTACCTTCCCAGATTGTCCCAGCAGTTGGCATCGCTGGTCGATGAGTCTGAGCCACTGGGCACTTGTGATGGCTGTCAGGGAGAGCACCATCTGCTCCCACTGTCCAGTTATTTTATCCCTGCATGGAAATTCCTTTCCTTGACTGTCCAGAGGAAACTGTTGTTGCAAGAGCCCATTGCCAGGTGCCTCCTGAGCTGCCCTGCTTCAGCATATCCATGGAAGCAAACTTTTTGAGCAAGTATTAAGATGTTTTTCTTTTGAATAGTCTAATTTGCTGCTTGTGAGGGTTCAGAAGCATAATCTGACTTGATGCTTCAATTAGGGAACAAAACCACACCATGTGAATAGACCTGAGCCAAATCAGCTCCTGTTGGAAAACAACTGGAAGGAGCCACTTGAAACACTTCTGCTGTGGAGTTATTCACTCGTTATTTTGCAGACACTTTGGATTAGGTGATAACTTAAAGAAAAGGACAGAAGAAAGGCATGCTTAAATTCTGGATAGATATCTGGTAGATAGCTTTTGGTCTTTGGAATAATCTGCTGCTATGAAGTCACTCTCAGCTGGTGGTATGAGGATTGTGAACAGATGGTGGGTGCACCTATTAAAGAATACCTGGGAACTTGGCAGTGCAATTTTTGAGCAGTTTTCAAAGCTATCCTATAGTTCTGTACTATTTCTGGCTAAGCACTTGTATCCTAGAGGGGGAAAACCAGCATAGTGACCAGGCTATAAAGCCTGTATTTGGGTTAGATGTAAATACAGTGACAACAGAGCACATGGTGATTGTGGGACCTCTATTTTTAGGGATCAGCGCTGTAATTTGTGTGGAGTAGGGCATAAATGCTGATTTTAAGTTACCAAATGAAGAGTTTGCAGGCAGAAATCACAAGCTGCTGTGTGGTCATACAGAAAATAGCTCTAAGGGTTTGATCCTAGTATGTTTGCTGGAGAGCCAGTAATGATTACAAGCCTGTTGTGCAGATGGATAAGCCACTCTCTTTGAGGAAAACTTCTGAGGTTGCTGGGGTGGCAATGCCAGCTTGAAAGTGGCTGGCATCTGATGACAGGTAGCAACAAACCCTTGGGCTCTGCCATCCGTGATGTTCCTCTGCCAGAGGAGCTGGCTTGCTGAGACCTGGAGACATTTGGTTTTCTCCTCCGTTCTTCTTGGGTCTGGAAAATTGGGAAGAGGGTGTTTTCCATGTATAGGCAGAAAGACAAGAACAGCTGCTTATTTTGTGGTGCTTCAGCTCATCTTTTTCCAGTTACTGTGGGAACTGGAAATCTCAGATGCTGTGAGATTAGGCAGGTCTAGATTCCTTCTAATTTGTCTCATGGTTGCTTAAACCTTTTTTATGGTAGGAACATTCAAGAGAGGTGTTCTTCTTGCATATGCCTATATCTGATCAGATATTGAACTACCTGCAAAGCCTCCCCTCAGACAATGAACTTGCATGATGCCTTTCTTTTACCTAGCTGTCTGTTTCCATGACATTTATAGGAGTCTAATTATCTTGAGCCTTTTTCCTCTGTCAAAAGTGATTGAAACCAGCTATATGATTCCAGGGTTATTGTGATAGGTGGACACACATGTGGCTGCACAAAGAGAACACACATGGCTTGCTTTCAGGGGAAACCAGCCAAAAAATGCATTGCTGTACTAATGGATTGATTGGAGGAGAATGCTTCCTCATGTGTTAGCTTAAACCTTCAAATGAAATAACTCTCAATGTAATTTCTGGTATACACAAGAGAAATGAATATTTAGTTGCTAGCAGTTGTGATTACAAAGATGGTCAGAAGGCTGGGTTTTCTTTGAAGATGTTTCCTGCTATGCATGCAACAGCTCTACTCCAGGTATTTCCCTCTAGGTAGGATCCTTGTAGGGAGGGACCCAGTTCTGCTCTAGCTCCTTGTGCTGGCAAAAATGCAAGAAGTGGCTGAATGGAGGTGACATTTAAGATGCCACACAAGGAGCATGCATGGATCAGGTCTGCTAAGGACCTACGCCAGCTCTGACCTTAACATCTCACACATTCCCTAGGAGATGGTGCAAGTGTGTGCCAAGTCTTCCTGCCAAGCTGGCCCTGCATGCAGACTCTAAACCTGCTTTTCTGTCATTCCAGTTCTTCTCAGAATCAGGTTTCCTATTTTTCAGTCAAAACTGGAGAGAGGAAAAGAGTCAGACTATTTACCGTGTTCATGGGAGTTCTGGAGCAGCCAAAGAAAACTGAGTCACTTTGGAAGGTTCTCTGCAGTCAGGTTTTTTACCTTTTTTTCCACTTTTCCCCTGAAATAGAAGGAACACCTTTGCTCAGCCAGCAACTCAAGAATAAGCCAGAAAGGGAGTTATTTCTTCTAGTCAAGCCTGGTTAGTGACATGGTTTAGATTGCATTGCAAGGTTTCCATCCCACAGCTGTGAGAACTTATGGGGCTCAGTCCCAGTGAGCCAAGGGACTTCTACTCCTGTTCTTTTCTGTTCTTGAGGAAGGTGGCACTGCAGGAGATCTATAAATGGTTTCTCAAGAGAAGAGTGTCAGCTGGGGGTGGTCCTCAGCTGCCCAGGAAAGCCATGGCAGGCTTCACCCTCCAGCCCTAAGGTCCCCCTGGAGCTGGTGTTGATCAGCTGAGGGTGTGGGCTTCTCTCACTGCTGGGGCTGACATCAGAGCACTGGTGGGTACCATGAGCAGGTCTCTGGCTTGGCTTTGCATCTGCTGCAGGTGATGAAAATCCCAAAGGCTATTAGGGTTTATCTATCAAGTGTATCAGCAAGTGTGGGACATGCATGGATGGGTGACTGCATATATGTATGCATCTATGTGCATATATGAAATGTTTATTATAGGTAACCTAACATGCAGCTGCTGCTTTAGAGAGAAAATATTTACTTCAATGTGATGAAATTTGAACTAGAAGTCATGCAGCTTAATAAAAACGTGTAGTTTGGATTCCTTGTTCTTCACATATGCTTCTAATCTGCTGGGGGATTCAAACATCTACCCAGAACACACAATTTTTTTAAAAACAGTTTAAAAATGCTCATTTTGCAGGTATAAAGACTGACTTTACAATAGGAAAATGAAATTTGAGGGTAATTGTCCTCTCTTTATTAGGGTGGAGTGAGGTGGGACTGTCAGGGGCTTTCTTCTTTTCTTTCTTTTGCCTTTAAAAACCTGAACTGTGTGCTTATTATTTTCCCCTTTTTTTGTGAAATAGCTGCAGAAATATCTATTATTTTTGCTTGTGTTACTACAGTGCTTGGCCAGGCTGTAGAGAAGGAAGGAGTATAGAGCAGCCTTTTGTCACACCAGTCTATGCAGCACTTCTCTCTGTCTGTCCTTCCAGGCTGGGGCTGCAGAAGTGTTTGGTTGCATCCCACTTTCTGTGCCCATAACTGATTGTTTCACACCCAAAAATCCAAGCAGGTAGATTGCAGGTTGTTTAACAGACAGAAATATATGAAAGTAGCCAGCAGAACTGAGCATCTGAGTGTGATGGTTGTTGATTTAAGGATATCTGTCTCTTCGGGGTTTTTTAGCAGGTCTTTGCATTTGCTTTACTCTTTTAAGGCATTTTGGCTGCCTTTTCCTTTCCTCCAGTCCCTACCGCTTGGCTGCTGCTTTACTCTGGGTGTACCTACGTGTCCCATTGGGAGAGTTAGAGGAGAGCAGAGCACTGGCCCCAGGGATGGCAGCAGTAGTTTTAGGAGGGACCTGGGTTAGCAGGGAGCTTGAAGCAGAAGGGAAAATCAAAGCTAGCAAATATTCTGTTCCAAAAGATGGTGATGCCACCACATTAGCAGCAGCTGATGTGAGGCTGCCTGCACAGGGTTGTAAGGCATAAGTGGAAACAGAAGCTGAGGAGTCATTTCTCCTCTGGGTGGGTCCTGCTCCCTGGTGCAATTAGCTGCAGGAGTTATTAAAAGTCCTCATCTGCTTTGCAGTGCAGCCTGTGGAACACGCAGCCTGTGTCTGGTGGTTTGCAGCACCAGACATGAGTCAAGGGAAAGCTGGACTTGTCCCCTGGTATGTGTGTGGGACCGATGCTGCCTCCTGCTCTGCACTGCCTGACCTGGGATGCTCCTGGAGAGCCTCTCAGCCAGCATTGTGAGGACAAGATTTAAACCATGGTTCAGTTTCTGCTGTGTTGGCCAAGTCTACGTTCAGATTTTAATTATTTTTAGCTTCAATTTTCCCATTTGCTGGGGAAAATCCCCTGTGTTACCAGTGATTGTACCTCTCCTGCAGCCTGGCTCTGCAGGTCCTGTCCCAGCATTGCCATGGCCGGAGGAGGCTGCGTGGAGTGGATGTGCTCAGGGATGCTGTGTGCTCCCTCTGCTCGGGGATGCTGTGCTGTCCCCACTGTGGCTTTTCCAGATCTCAAACAAAACCTCTGGGGAAACACATTGCTATGATAGCCTTGCAGTAAATACCTTGTAGATTTTATACTGTGTTTCTGCTAACACCACCTGCTTTCCAAGCTGCCTCTTTCTTACAGATTGTTTTTTCCTCTCTGCCCTGTGTCCCTCAAGTTCCTGGATCTTAATTAAATGACAGGTTGCTAATTTGCCTTATCTGAGCTTTTCCACCCATTTGGTAAATTTTTGAACAAAAACTGTCCTCAGAGGTCTAGGCATCAGCTTTTAGTTAGCAAAGACACATTGCCCACTGGAAGCAATGCTCATTTAGGGCTTATGGTGGGAGCCACAGGGAACAAACTGTGGGATGCACATGTAATGCTTCATCTGCAGAACCCTTCAGCCAGCTCGGGTCATGGTTGAATAAGGTGAAATGCAATTGTCTCCAAGCATAAAGCAGCCCCAGAGCTTTTTGAGATGTTTAGAATGATGATTAGATGTCTCTTCATAAAAGCTGGAGGTTTCAATTAGGCGAAGTGCCTGGGGATGAATTAGTGTTGGCAGTGGAGGGATGGGGAGCTGATGCAGGGAGGATGGGACCGTGTGGTCTGAGTGGCAAGTCCAGAGCTTGGCTTGGGCTCTTGCCCCATCATTAAGCATTCATTTGTGCTTGGTCAGGGTTTTTCATCTTGTCCCTTCTCTTTTCTCTTCAGGGCATTGCCACTGCCTACATGAGAAGATCTCGGGGCAGGACAATGATGGTTAAATGGACCTCAGTTACAGAGGGCTGGGAAAGGGGTGACTGTAGAGGTGTTACATGGGACTGGGGAGAGCAAAGGGGCTCTGGGCTGTCAGGATTTGGTGAGGGTTCCAGGGAAAGTGGCAGGAAAAAATCAGCAATGATTAATGGGTTGGACAAACTCAGCTGATTGGAAAGGCAAGAATCTTTCACCTGTTTTGGGGATAAGAAATAGGAATGGTGGATGGGTCTGTCCATCACCTGTAAAGCGCTGTGGTGGAAATAATCCATTGTGCTGATGGATGCTGTGTATTTGGGAATTAGCTCTGCATTGTTACTTTAACAAAAAAGGACCTTGGTATCAGATTTGGCTTCATGTTTGCTCTGCAGAGGATGCTCATTCTTGTGCTGGCAGCTGTGGCTGCTGCTGGGGAAGTGTTTGCATTAGGGTAGGGCATTATTTACATTGTGTGGTTATAGGGGCTGAGGGGGGGAAGCATCTCCCTGGAAATGAACCTCCTATTAGTGTTTCCCATTCTGCTAATGACTCGAGTCCTTGACTGGTATTAGGGTATTGGCAGAGCAACAGCTTCTTCAAGAGAGCTTTCCAGAATTAGCAAAGCCATCTGGCTTTTGTTCTCTTAGAGAATAGCTTGTCCTTCCCTTCCAGTAAGGAATCCTTGCTAAACTGCTCATAATTTGTATTGCAATATTATGCATACAGACTTATAGTGTGTTGTGGTCTCTGCAAGCACAGATAAAATGCAGCCCCTTGCTATGAAAAGCCTCTCCTCTTAAAAAAAAGAAGCCATGGAGTGGCTGACCCAGGGATCCAGCTGTTATGGATGGAGGAAACACAATATGACATTGCTTGGCCTTGTTTCCAGCCATGGGAGCAGTGCTGGGTGTTGAGTTATGGATGGAGGAAACACAACATGGCATTGCCTGGCCATGTTTCCAGCCATGGGAGCAGTGCTGGGTGTTGAGGGTAGCAAGGTTTGGGGAGGGGGATGAGGCACAGAGGAGGGGACCACGCTTCCCTGCCCCATTCCTTCACAGCCAGTGGCCAGGGCTAACAGTGAGTTAATGGATCCTTGTGCGATAGGAAATTGGGTTCCTCCCTGGGATTATAAAATATTAAGGTTGAAAGTTGATGGGGAGGTTAATTACCTTGGAGCCAAAGGGCTTATTTTCTTCATGTTGCTGCGGTCAGGGACAGAGGCACGTGGGCTGTCCAGATACTTAGTGTAGTTTGTGTTCTGTTTGTTTGGTATCAGAAATGCTAACGGCTTCACTTTGATGTGGGGATGCAGGACCAGGCTGCTGTGTCATGAGAGCAATTTCCTAGTGTACCTCCTCTCCCAGATGGAGATGCAGGGAGAAGCTATCACCAGCTCTGAGGAAGAGTTTGTCCTTGAGGCTGTATTTGCTTCTAGCGAAACTTCTACCCCTTTTCTGCTTAATTAAATATGTTTTTTTCTAAAAAGGGTTCAGAAGAGGCTCCTGAGTGCCAAAAGCCAGAGGGAGCCATTCTTGTGGTAACTGGAGCCTGAGAAGGGAAATAGCAGAGGTCTCACAGCAAAGCTGCCCTGTCCGTTCCTGCAGCCCCTCCGCGCAGGATGGGGACACAAACGTCCGGGCTGGATTTATCCAGACCACCAAGTGTCTGTAGCTGACTCATGACTGCGTACAAGTCAAGCCTATTTTTTTTTTGAGCCAGACCTTCAATTATTGCCTTCCCATTTTGTAATGCAACACTTTCAGAAGCCCAAAGGATGCCCTTTAGGTACCAGTTGCTTTGTCTGGTGATCTTGCTCCTGTCCGTGGCCAGTGAGAGGGATTCAGGACACAGGTACAGGGGCTGGGGGTGGGTGATGAGGCTTTGTCTGACCCCATGGCTGCAGTTTGGCTTCTCTTCTGGAGCAGCTGTGGCTAAATGAGGGACTCTGAGATGCTGCCAGAACAGCAAAGGATGCACTGATGCTCTGAGTGGTTTATTGTAGGTCTGACTTGGAGTCTCAATACACTGACAGAGCCAGGGGCATGGTAAGCTCTGGGTGTCACCCCTTTGCTTCCCTTCAGCTTTCTCCAATACCACTCCTGCTCCAAACTGTGCAGACAAGGAGCTGCTTGGAGCCCTGGAGCAGGGCAGCTGCTGTGTCCTCAGCAGAGAGCTGCCATCCACGGGCAAGCACTGATGACAGGTTTTATCAAGTGGAACATCTGAGGGTTGGCAGACTGTCTCTGAGACAGGGATTAGGTTTTTTGGAAGCTCACTGATGGCTGGGACCCTGAAGCTTTTGCTTCATCACGGAGCTGCATTGAACTGCTGCCACTCTCAAGCCACCCAACTGCGTTTGCATTCCTGGAACCAGTGAGTTTGTCGTAATAAAACCCAGCAACATCCCAATAGCTTCCAATAATTCTTCAGATTTTTTTTGTGTGTGTTACAATTGTACATCCTGAGCCTGTGGTTATCCAATTTAAATGCAGGAGTTTAAAAAAACCACATCAAGCATTATTTCTTAGGGATGTTAAGAGTCTCTGAGTCTTCTGGGGTAACGCAGTAAGACGACAGTTAATTATCGGTGTGTTGCAGTGAGAGCCCTGCAGAATCCCAGTATTTATGGAGCTGCTGCCAATGCCAGATGAAATCACTCTGATTCCCCACGCCAGCTGTTTGTTTTGTCGAACCACAGCGATTTCTCCCAGTTACTGGAGTTGATGTCATTGGAAGTGATGTGACATTTTTTGCACACATATAGAATAAGTGTTAAAAAATGCTCCAGAAGAGCTTTTCCAGTCTTGTCTAGGAGCTGGCTGGGGAGTTGAATTCAACTGGCTTGATGGAACTTAATCCATAAAGCAAATGAGTCATCAGGCATAAATGGCTTTACCATAAATGTCAGACAGATTCTTACTGGTCCTGACAGTTAGCACTTAAAACTGTTTGGTGGAGCAAATAAAAGCCTCGCAATTCACAATCATTTTCATAAATGTGCTGTCCTGCCTCTTCCTCTTCACAGGAAGCTCTAGGAATAAAGGTCAAAAAGTGATTTATTCCCCTTTTTAAAAGCTAGCTCTTCTGATGAATGAATTATTGGTTATTCTCAGGCAAAAATTGACCTTTTTTTTAATCTCCACTTCAAATTTTTGTCAAACCACAAAAGCTCAACTGTGCCTTTCCTCTGTGTGCTGAGAAGTATCCCAGCTCCTGGAGCACTTTCCTGAGCCCTGTGTGCCCAGAGGTGCTCAACTTCTTCATGTGCCAAAAGAAGCCCTTCCCCACCATCTCCAGGGGTGGCTGGGGCAGGAGGACACTGTTGGTGACCTCTTCTTCAAAGCAATACCAGTGCATTCCTGCCTTGCTCCTTAACTTAGATAACTCTTTACTTGGAAATAAGTCTTAAACTAAATGACCGGTAAAGTCTTTAAACCCCCTCCTAGTGTAATTGTAGGTTCTCCCTTACAAAGGCTTCAGGGGAAATACTTAGCTGTTGCATGTTGGGGAGGGGAATTAATGTTATCTTCGTTATTGCTGCTCTTGCTGGAAAAAGCAGATGCTGCCATAGGAAGGAGAGGGGCTTGGGTGCTTTGTGTAACCACAACAGTGAAACAAATACTCACTGGAGTGAGGAAAGGGAGTGGAGCTGGCTGCTGCCTTTGTCAGCCCGTGCTGGGGCTGGGGGTAGCTCTCTCTGGGTGAAATTTATTAGCAGCAACACACTTGAGAGGGCACGAAAGGCTTGCGACCCTCCCAGCATGGCTTGCTCTATTTAGAGTCGGCTTTTTAAATCAAAGAAATGGGACTCTCGACAGCAGAGCTTTGTGCATCTTTTGTGAAGTTCAGATAGTGGGGCTCTTTATTGCGGGCTAAATTAGCCCATTTTATTGTTTTGCACTGAGGGATGAGGTCAGTTGACTGGGAATCTTGCTAACAGGGTTTTACTCCTGTCTGCTTTTTATAAGCATTAACACAGGGTATCCACCAGTGCCATGCTTTTGCTGTTAATGAAACAAAGATGAATGAGCTCTCCTCCTTCCCCCACCACTGAGCTGCTCAACCCATGTCAGTGGAGTTGAGCTCAGATGCTCCCTGGGGCGCTCATTCCTGCAAAATTGGGTGCATTGGTTTTCCTTCTGATTTTCCATGCTTGCATGCTGCTGCTGGAACAACAAGAAAAGGATGGACTTTGCTGGGCAGGGTGATTGATTGGGTTAGAAAAGGAAATGGGGAAATAGTAGGCATGTTGAATGCCGCTCGTGAAGCGTGGTGAACTCTGAAGGAGCTGTCTGATGTGGCTCACTTTTTCCTGGCACCCTTTGAGTGCCAAATTTATTCAGTTACGCACTGATTTTCTCAGGTCTTGACCCAGAACTAGCAGGAAGCTTCTCTTGTTCATCCTCCCCCACTCACAGCAGCAATCTCCAGGCCAACACTGTCTGTTGGGGGTTCTGCTGTGGCCCCAAGACTTGAGCCTGTGGCTCCTGGGACTTGCAGGTGATTCCTTCTGTGTACTCAAAGGTGCTGCCAATGCCTTGAGCCATCAGACCCAGAGGATGCCCAGCTCCTGTTGTGCTACAGGGAAGCAGGGTGGGATGCAGCCAGGATTTCTCCCCATGCATAGCTCAGGAGCTGCCATCAGCTGAGACTCAGCAAGCTCAGCTGTAGCAAATTCTCTTCTGCTTAACCTTTTGCACTATGTTTGGCCAATAATATGCCTGCCTTTGTTTCCTCAAGGAACAGATAAAGCACAGTTAGTCATGGTCACTTATAGGATGCAGACTATCAGCTCTCCTTGAGGTGTAAATCCAGCCTTATCAGGAAGAAAAAGCTTTTAGCCTTCCTTCCTTGCTTTTCAGAGACAAGTACCAAGTCTGCTTTAGTGGCTGTTTTATTTCAGCTTATCCCAACAGTGCCGGACATTCTCCATCACCCTGTGGAAACTGGGGAGCTTTCACTATCTAAGTGAGAGAAGGGTGTAAATGGCTTAACTTGGATGTCAATGAGGGACAGAAGGTGGTTGAGGTTCTGTGTGCAGAAATAGAAGCTGGAAGGATCTTCACATCAACTTTAAGCAAATTGCCTTGGCCAGGTTGGGCATCCTCCACTGGAGGGAGCTCCAAAGGGGCAGCCAGTTTTCTTGCTTTGAGCTGCCTTTGAAGGCAGGGATGATGATATATGGTGTGAGGAACCCCATAACACCTCCCTAGCTCCTTCAAGTCTCTGCTTAGGTCCGGGTGATGTCCTCTAGGTCACACCACAGCAGAGTTCCCCATGCAGGTCACTTTGTTAGGTGGTGACCAGAGCTGGCTGGAAATGGGAAATGTTCTAAAAGACAAAAACTTGACATTTTCTGTTTTCCTTCATGCCCGTTTTTGGTGGTTACATTGTAAAAGAAGAAAGCCACAGCAGTAATGACAGAACTGTTCTATGGATTTGTAAAAGAAAAAAAAAGGGGGAAGGGAAGGAGGGACTACTTCTCTTTCTTAAAATAGAAAATTGAAAACCTCTTCGCAGACGTTTCTGTTAATTTTGTAAAGGTTATTCACAGGAAACAATGACTAAGAAGCTTAAACCAATGCTCAATTTTAAGGTAACTTACGTAGTGTCTGAGAGGTGCCCAGATGTTATGGTGAGCTGCTGCAGAGATGGATGTGATAACCTGGAATTCGAGGAAGGAAACCACAGGCAGCCCTAAGCTGCACCTGCCCCTCTGAGCCAGGCAGGACGTGACCAGGTCCACAGGGTCCTTGACACCTTCTTTCCCAGCATCACCCACAGCTGGACTGTGTGCAGCTTGTGTGAACAAAGGCAGATTTGGCCTACAGTTTCCAAAATACCATTTGGTTTTCCACGGAGCTGTTTGCCTGTCTGGCCAGGCTCCGTGTGGAACTTCTGGTTCCTATTATGTGCCGAAATCATCCTCCCAGCTTTGCTGTAATGCTCCTCCTTTTCCCCCTGATGCCTTAGTCACATTTTTCTATTATTTAATAAGACTTTTCCCCCTAATTAAAGTATCAGCTCTAATAATCCAAGTAATAATGTTGTGTAACTGCCTACTGAACAATCTGGTTTTGCCATTGTGGTTAAGCAGTGCTGTGGTTCTTTAGGAACCTGAAGAGCAGTTTCTGCTCTGACCTTGGGGCTGTGGCTGCCTCCTCTTTCGTTTGCCATATAATAAATACTCTGTTAAGCAGCCTCAGTGTCTCATGAGCTTGCTCTGCACCTGGTTTTCCAGCCACTGCATCCCCCTTCCCTTTTTCATCTTTTTCTGGTTATCAGATGTGTTTCTAATCTCTTTCTGCCACGTTGTTGTGGGTGGAAAATCGAGGTGAGGCAAGATGCAGAAGGTGGGGGGGATGTCTCATGTGACCAACTGGTGCCGTGGGAAAAGCAGAGAGGTTTTGAGGCTAATAAACAGAATTTTGGACTGGGCAGGGCAATTCTGGAGCCCTGCAGAGCTGCATGAGACTGGGCAGGAGAGGAGTTTATTGTCCACAGAACACTGCAGATTTGGGCTGTGTAGAGCCCTTTTAGTTTTACTGCATGCAACTTGTCTGGGGCTGTCAGCACTGTTGTGTTGTTGGCCTGGGGGTGACCTCTCTGCAGATGTGGTTATCTTTTGGGAAGGTGCATTTGGGACCTGGTGTGAAGCACAGCAGCTTCACAGTTCATGGAGCAGCCCCAGATAAGCAGCTGCTTGACTCTGTCCTGGACCTCAGGAGATGTGCCCGTGTCAGGGAGGTGGCCCTGCCAAGTGCTTTGCTTTTCATACCTTGGTGGTGTTTGATACCCCTTGACTGCAGTCTGGGGCTGGTGGCTTCACGTGCACCATCCATCTCCCTGACTCTCCATCTTTCCTTCCCTGCAGGGTGATATCCAGCAGCTTCTGATCGTGGCAGACCCCCGAGCAGCCCACGATTACTGCGAACACTACAGCCCCGACTGTGACACCGCCATCCCCGACTCCCCCCAGTCCCAGGACCCCAACCAGGATGAATATGTAAGTCCTTTGCACGAGCTGGCGAGACCCACTGAGGCAACAGGCACTGGGGATGCTTTGGGACAGCAGCATCCAGCCCCACACTGTGGTTGCAACCACACTCAGCTTCTTTCTCCTTGTGACTCGAGGCACAGGCTCAGGCAGAGGCCGGTTTTAGGGTTTGCAGGCTCTGTTTTGGGCTCTGACACCTTGGCTCTCACCCTCAGGAGTTTCCTTTCTTTTCCTGCACTCCTCCTGCTTCCAGAGATTGAAATGAAGATTCGCTTGGAGCTTAAAAACTTGCAGGAGAAACAACCTGAGCTGAGTGTGAAATACTGACCTGCCCTGGTGGGTCCAACTCTGTGCAAAACAGGCACCTGTTTCTAAATTTCAATTTTTACTGTTGAACATGGTAAAAGACTGAGCAGTTCTCTTTCAATATTCTTTGAAACAGGTGTTAAAGGAGGGGGAAACACTTTTGCCCCATGTATTTGCCATTTGAGTTTCATCTGGCAGAAATGCTCCCTGCTGATCTGTATAAGCCGCTGCACTCAGTATTTTTTCTGCAAAGAGTTACTCTCAGATCTTTGCTTTAAAAAGAAGAAAGAAAAAAAGACTGTTATATAGGATACCTTTATATTTCTGGTGTTCAATTAGAAATGTCTGGCTGATTTCCAGAAGAGCATCACCTGAATTTTACACATTTTTCAGAGTCCTCAGGCTCAGCTCAGAATAATCTGGCATCCTCAGCATCTTGGCTGCTCTCTCGGTCTGATTTGCTGGTCCATGTCCTCTCTTGTTTTCAGCTGGTCTCGGATCTGTGGGCTCCTGCTGAATCCCTGCAAAGCTGTCGTGCCACCAGCCCACTCCAGCTTAGCTGTGAGATTGAATTAAAAACCTGTGCCCAGCAGGGCTTTGGGGAGCAGGGTGATGCTCGCAGGCGAGGCACAGCTGCCCAGCCCTGGGCAAGCTCTATAACCACCCTGCCAGTGCTTCTGGAGAAACAATAAATAAGTAAAATAAAATAGGCTTAGATATGGTCAAAATATGTGGTAGTAGGAAAATAAAACTCTTCTTTCGGAGCCAGCAGTTCAACAAGGGCTGGCTTGTCTTGGGGCTGTGTTGCTCCATGTAAGAATAACTCTTCCACGCGCCGGCGTCTGCTGCCAATGAGAGCGATGGGCTGGTGAAGAGATTTGCCATGCCTTGCTATAACAGAGTGCTTAGTTTGTATTTCATTTTGGAGGATGATTGATGCCTTGTGGAAAATGCTGAAAAATCTTGTTTCCGAAGCCCTTCTGCCTGCGGGTAGATGGGAAGTCACACGGATGTTGTTAGTGCAGTCGGATGAGTGAAAATATCATCCCTGTTTCTTGGAGTGGCTGTGTGATGCAAGTGTTTTCCTTCCCCTCTCTGAATATATCAGTGTGTGACCTGGGAGGTCTCAACAATCTGAGGTTAAAAAAAAATGTTTTTTTTCTTTGATGGTGTTACTGTGGGTGACTGGATGGCTGTGGGGCAGGTCCATCCTCTCCAATAAGGGAGAATGTGCCACATGACAGAGATGATTTGGAACCTCCTCAAATCACAGCCATTGCCAAAGCAGCCCAAAGCTGGGCTCCTGGTGAAGGTGTCACAGAAGCTGATGAACAAGAGGAAGGGAAAGATTTCACTGCATGGACCTGCATCATAGCATGGCCCAGCTGATGTGAAATAATGTCTAAAAGAGCTGGCAAGAACGTGCTTGGGTGCTGCCAGCTTACTTTCTGCTTATGTTCTCTTTGCAGTACACCGATGGGGAGGGAGAAGGTGACACCTACTACTATGAGTACCCCTACTACGAAGATGTTGATGAAGCTGTAAAGCCAGAAGCACCCACCACCAAACCTGACACTGCTGAAGTGGCTGCTGGAGAGAGACCTGAAACCAAGGAGGTGCCAACCTGGGGTCCTGGCAAAGACATGGTTGATAAATAGAGGGGGAGGTGGAAGATGATGCAGAATTTTCTTTTTGTTTCTCTGATTCTGGCATTTTATTTCTGTAATAGGACTATCCTGCCCCCACACCTTCACCTGATGGAGGGGACCCTGGGAAGAGGACGAAAGGGGATGCTGCGGTGGATGACCCCCTCGTGGATGAGTACAACTATGAAACCATCAATGAAGAGTACTTCACGCCTCTCCCCTATGAAGATGTCAACTACAACGAAGAAGTAGACCCCCAGGGAGGACTCACTGAAAATGCTGTGGAAGCTGAACTCCCCACGAGTACTGTCATCACCTACAATGAGACCAATGTAATTTTAATGAACGTGTTTTCCCTTTGCTTTGTTCTTTATTAATTCTGGTATTTCATAGCCCTGAGAGCAAAGGGGATGTGCTCATCCATATGGTAAATCTGTAAGTGGTTTGGGCAGCTGTCGGAAGAGGAAGTTTCTTGCAAAATATTTTCACTCCAGATATTTCAGGGTGTGGAACACAGCTATTTAGGATTTGGTTAAGGATTATTCCCCTGGAAAAATCTGTTCATATCAACATCTGCATTTCCCTGTGCAAAGTGTTTCTCTGGCAAAAAGGAAAATGAGGGTTGGTGTTAAAATCTAAGTAAAAGCATTTTATTTCAAAGCTATTAACATAAATCCTTACTATGTTGATTTGATGGAGAACGTCAATATTTTCCATTCTATCATTCCCACGGAATAGCGATTTTACATTTTTCAGATTGTAATCTAAAAAAGAGCAAACAACACTTCAATACTGGGACAAACCCTTGATTTCAGATGACTGCACTCGCCCAGACAGAGCCCCTCTGGTCTGTGGATAGATCTGCTCAAAGATGAGATCATTCCAGATCCCAGAGCTGATGTTTCTGTTGGATCTATTAATTTTTTAGCTTTTTTTATGTGCATATTTATATGCTTTGACTGAAATGTGTTGTACTTTTGAGACTCTTGTGTCCTTAAGACTTGCACAGTTCTTGCCTTTTATTGGCGCTCAAACAGATGAATGTTGGTCTCACCCTTAGATGAGAGTGAGATGAATTATCATGCAGCATAACTCACTATGCAAGGAATTAACCTTGCCAGATGAGGCAAATTCTCCATTATCCAGGAACATCAGCAAGGGGAGTCGACGGTGGGATAACTTTTCCTGAGAGGTAGGATGGGACTGAGCAGAGTTTTGTGATTCCTCCTCAAACGGAGAAGAATTAGTTATGGGACTGTCAAACCCCAGAGCTTTTCTGGAGGGTGGCAAAAGAGACAGGGAAAGTTGGCTGAGATATTTGGAGTTGGACCTGGAAGCTTGAATGAAAAGGTGTCGGGGAAAGTGTCCAAGTGAAGAGCTGAGCAGCTGGAGCGAGGGAGAAGGGGAGCCAGCTGACCCAAGGGCTGGGGCTAGGGATCAGGTCCAGTTAACTGGGGATAAAAAATGTGGTGGAGGAGGAGGCTGAGCAGCCTGAAACCATACACAGAAAGAAACAGAAAAGGCTCCAGCGTATCGAGGAAGCAAGCGCCAACCTGAGAGAACCCAGGGATGGGAGAGTGTTCTGCTTCCTGACAAAGAGCCAGAAGTCTTTGGCCAAGTTTGAACTTTCTAACAGGGAGGAATTAAAAATTGGATAGCGCAACATTAAAAAAAGTTGGAAGAGGAAATGAAAAGGCTCAAGGGCCACTTTAGTTATTGGAAAAGGAAATAGAAGGGGAGGAAAGTTCAGGTAGGGGAACTCAAGGTGAAACTTCCCTGGGTGAAAGCTCAGCCTGCTCCCAGCAAAGCATCTCATGTGCAAAGTGTCCCCTCTGGCACCTCCAAGAGAGGAAGCGCTTGGATGGGGAGGGCTGTGGGACTGCTCGGGGGAGGGAGGTTGCTCCAGTGAATCTTCTAGCTGATGAGCAGAGAAGAGGACATGACTTGCCTGGCTGAAGGAGATTCCCGTGCACCAAGGCAAAGGCTAACGCGGGGGGAGATAGGGAAGGTTCCCAAAAAGTGCCAGTGTGAGGGACAAATACCCTGGATTTCAGGTTTACAGCCCAGAGTGGGAGCTAAAGGCTCTGCCTGCAGCCATGGACTCCTGGGGAAACTGAATCCTTTAATTGAGCAGGAACCCAAGCAGCTTTGTGAGCAATATGGCAGTGAGGATCAGGAGCCTGTGCGTGTAATTGCTGCCTAATACCTGTTATTAGAAACAGGGTTTCAGCAGGAGATGCAGCCTGCTGAAGTGGCTGGAGAAGTTTATTTGCTCTTAAAAAAAATACATATATAAAAAAAATCTAAGTTCTTTGGCTAGTTTAGGAAACAAAATAGTGCTGGTGGCCATGAGTAAATGTGGTGTAATTTCAGGTTCCTGCCTGCAAATTGCTCTTGCCCAGGAAGGGAAGAGTGTGGTGGGGCAGGGGTGGGTTGGGACACCTGGGTGTCCCGAAGATGCCAGTAGTGCCAATCCCAGCACTGCTCGTTGGACATCCTGGGATCAAACGGGATAATGTGGATCTGATGTGGAATTGTCATTTTTAGCATCCCTCAGAGGCCTGTTATACGACCGGGACGTGTCCATCACTGCTGAAGTTCACCTGTCTGTGTTCTGGGAAGACACTAATCCCTACAATGGGAATTAAAGGGGATTTAGTTTTATGCAAGTCAAACTTTGTGAAGCCCGTGTGAGAGGTTTTGGAGGCAACCATAGTCACAGAGCTCTCCTGGGCTTGAGTTTCATTACGGCTGATAACTCTGTGATAAATGCCAGGGAAGCAATTCTGAGATTTAGTAGGCAGCAATACTCCTGTGAACAAGGGGAGCTGGGGACAGATATGTTTCGTTGATTGCCTGCTATTCATCAGGCAGTTTGCTTTACTTGTCCAGATGCATATAGCAAGGCATTGTATTGGCATTGCTTTCTCTAAAGGGGAGACTAAAATGTAATTTAAATGAATCAGCAAAGGGGAATCACAGTAGTTTCCACACTGATTATTTTTTTTTTTGGACCTCCTCTTTTCTTTGTGGACTGATTCCTGATTCAGGTTGCCTAACAGCATTGTTAAGGAGATTATTTTTAGGCTTTTGTCTTGTTTTTTTTCCAAAGCACCTGCAAATCTCAGCATGGAGATCGTGCCTCCTTCTCTGCCCAGTTATTCAGAATATCCCATCTTACCATGCAAATTGATTTGGGACTCTTAATCAAATTATCAACCCAGACATTTTTGACATTGATGCTGAGAAATGCAATTTGTAAAAAAGCTTGTTATGTTATCCCCAAAGCCTTATAGCAAGATAAACAGATTTTAAGGCTTCAAAGTGCAAACCTAGATAAAAAGCTTCAAGCAGGAGAAAAGACAGATGTGCTAGCACCAGATCCGTTTGAGCAGCACAAAGGAAAAATAATGCTCACTTCTAAGTTTTCTAATTGAATAATTGCCAAACTACAATTTCTGCAAAGACCGGTTGGTATCTGCAGAGGTAAAAAGATGGAACAGCAGAGGGATGATTGCCTTAGCACTAGGATTATTCTTACTTTAAAACCACTTGAATTTAGATGCAGATGCTCATGCTTATGGGTTCTGAGCAGTGTTGGCACAGAAACAGGGTCTGCAAGTGGTGCTGGCATTGAAGCGATTTTGAATTCATAGTGGTGAGAAGATAAACTGAATCATTTCCAGTACTTCCCAGAAAAATTATGGACCATTTTGGTCATTACCTGGATAGAAAAGAAAAACAAAAAAATTATCAGGACATGTTCTTCTTTATTGTGCTGTTCAGACTAAAGGATGGCAAGAGACAGTTGTCTGCCAGGCTGCAGGAGGCACAGGGGTATGGAGAGAAGCAAGGAAATTCTGATACCTGTCTGGATGTCCTTGCTTATGGCTCATAAGCTCTGTTGCTTTGAGGATTTGGAAAGGATTCAGGGATTAATGCATCAATTTGTAAAAATTTCTGCGTGTGCTCTTTGGACAAGCACAATTGCAGCTTGGATCCCAGACTAAGCAGACGGGAGGTTTTTGTAGAACAAACTTGGATTTTTTTCCACATTTCCTCATGTAATCAGATACTCAAACCCACATGTTGTGGTTTTGATGTGCATTTTAAACATGCGACTGGATGCGTGACTTTTTACGCTTGGTAATCCAGGGTCTCCAATACTGAGGCTGTGAGAGATGAGGAGTTTGAATCTTCCATTCCCTGTTTCTTTAGACCTTTGGTGTTTGCAGGATCCTCCTGACATGAGCTGTTGCTTAGTGCTGTGTTTTGTTTTCCTCTGGCAGAATTTTACACCCCACAGTGTTATTTCAAGGGTTGACAGAAATCTTGGGGAAAGTCAGGGTGTGTGCTTTGACATAAAGATCCTCCCATCCTTCTTGCCCACCATTGGAGAATAATCTTGGAAGTCACTGGAGACCTTAAAACTCCAAAATTTAGCTTTTTTTGTGCTTTTTATTTGCATGTATTATTATAAATCTTCTCTTTGTAAAAATCACAATGTGCCCCCTTAGATTTCCAGTGTGCGCAGCTTGACATGTTGCTGCTCTTTTGCTTCCAGCCTGCTCAAGGGGGAGACGACCTGGATAAAGATTTCACTGAGGAAACAATAAAAGAATACGATGGGAATTACTATGATAACTATTACGACCGAACAGTCTCTCCTGATATTGGCCCTGGCATGCCTGCTAACCAGGACACCATCTATGAAGGGGTAAGAGTTAATTTTCCATCAAGGGTAAGCCTAGTTCTAAATGTTTGTCTTCCCACAATTTACAGCATAGGGATCAGCAAGGTAAAAACCAGTGAGAGCATCTTGCTTGGACTCATCCTCAAGGTGGGGAGGAGGTGCCCCGTTTCTTTCCTACATGAACATTTGGCACTCCTTTGGTTGCAGTAGTTGTCCCAGGATCTCCAGTTTCTGCTTAGCAGTGGTGCTGGTGATGTCTTCTTTGACACTCTGGCTTTGTGTTCCACTTACAGATCGGTGGCCCACGGGGTGAGAAGGGACAGAAGGGGGAACCTGCAATTATTGAGCCGGTAAGGACCATCTGGATTTTGGGTGTTGTGGTTTTTTCCCCAAGGAAAAAGTTATAAGGGGTATGTTTGGTATGGCTCGGTGCTCTCAGTGGTAGAGCTGGGAGGAAAATTTCCCATGGAAGAATTACTTGGTTAATTTAAAAACTTTTAATATAAAATACTGTAATTATTTTTTTAAAAACTTCAAGAAGCAACCTAGATTATGAAGGAAGTGCAAAATTTCCCATGAAATCTCTCATTTACCAAAATAAAACCCAGGATTCCTGAAATGGGAGCATGAGGCAGAAGGCATGTCCAACCTCTCCAGGGCTTTGGAAGTGCCCCCAGCTCGCACAGCCGGTGGCCAGGTCATATCCTGACCTGAACGTGCAGCTTGGGGCTGCCTTTAATTGCACAACTAATGAGTTGTGGAAATGAAAGGGTTCTCCCTGCACACAGCTTTGGGAGAGGAAAGGTTTGCACCTGCTCCAGTGTCCCACCAGCCTTCCACTGTCAGAGAAGCCCTGTGTTGTCCTGGGAGTGGAACCTGGGACTCTTTTTTTTGCTATTCTGCCCTGGCCTGTTTCTGAGGTGGTTTTTCTTCCTAAAGAGTAGTTATGAACTACCTGTGCCCTTTACAGTCTGCCAAAAATGTGGATGCCCAACTGAGCACCCCCTTAGGTGAGGATGGAGCTGCTCCCCAGCTGCCCTTGTGGTGGGGATGGCCAGTGTTTGCTCAGAGGGGCTTGTTGAGTAGAGCAAGTGGCCACTGGTCAGTGGCCTTGTGTCTGTCCCTTGCTGCATGCCAGGATCCCGAGGTACCTCCATGCCTGCTCCTCTCTGGACTGGAAACGGGACTTCAGGTCCTTGCGAGCACCTCCTCTGGGCTTCATCCCCAAAGGGTAGAGCACATGCTCGCTGTACACCAGCAACTCAATTAACCTGATTTTCCTTGGCGGAGGGCCAGCACGGCGCCCGGCGTCGCGGCAGCACTTCCCATCACTCGGAGGCCATTATTTTTCTTGTAATTCTTCCTCCCTTTCCTTTGTCTGACACTTTTGCAGATAGCTGAGGGGCGGCCAGGGGAAGCTGGGGTGCAGCAGCAGGGCTTGAAAAGCCTGAACAAGTGCCTTTATAAAAGCATTTCCAACCTTTCCTTCCTTCTCTTCCTTTCTCCTGCTCTGCAGACAAAAGGAGGAATGAGTGATTTGCTCATTGGAGGTGTGGGAAGGGTGGGGGGCTGCCGAACCCCACCAAAAGGACAGCAGAAACCCAGCCTGCCCTGTCCAGAACCAATCTGAAATGCTACAAAGCAAACAAAATAGTTAAGTTTAATCATCCAGAAAGAATTTGGCTGCCTTCGCTATTTCAAAACACTGGAGCATGTATAGCTTTTGCCAGAAAGTAAACAAGACCAAATGCTGCCTTTTCCCTCTCCACGCGGTTCCTCTTCAGCAGAGAGAAATTCAGATTTGCTGTGCTCTTTAGCTCTTTTTTTTAATTTTTTTTGGTGGGAGCTGCAGCAGTGGGGGAATAGAAACCTAAGGCAGAAGTGGGGTTCTGCCGGATTTTCTTGCTTTTTCATTCAATTGCCTGCCCTTCAATCCTGGCTCGGTGCTGACGCTCGCTGGAGGCAGCCGGGCAGCACAGGCACAAGTCGAGGAGGAGGGATGCAGCCAGGGATCACGCTGGGACCCCCTGCACCCCAGCTCTGGAGGTACCCGGTTGCCCTCACCTTCTCCAAGCCCCTTCTGTCCTTCGTGGGTGCTCACACCTGCTTTCAAGAAGGGTTTGATCAGCCTCTGCACGGCACCTCTGTTGCAGCCAGCTCTGGGGATGTTCCTGTGATATCAGCTTCCCTGTGAGTAGCAATCAACACACTTGGGTGTTGATAGAGTGGAAGCAACACACTATTTTCCCCTGGGATGGTCCCAAATCCATGGTTTGCTTGCCAAACCCAAGGTGCCTTTGGTGGCATCTCCCCACTGGTTGTGGTCCCAAATCCCTCCCACGTTTCCATCGCTCCTGTTGACGAACAGCCACATAAACAGTGGAGGTTTCTTGCCGAGGAGAATCTCCAGATGTCCCTGAAGCTAGAGCTCAACATAAACCAACAGATATAAATATGGGAAGATGCCAAGCATGTTTGCATCGCAAATTGGCTAAATAGCCCAAACTCTTCTCCCATGCAGAGGAGTGTCCTGAGGCTCTGCAGCTGGCTGGGGGGAGCAGAGCCCCACTGTTGTGCAAGCTCAGACCATGTCAATGCTGGCACCCAGCAG
The DNA here is from genome assembly GCA_013398125.1 of Aegotheles bennettii. Taxonomy (NCBI): domain Eukaryota; kingdom Metazoa; phylum Chordata; class Aves; order Caprimulgiformes; family Aegothelidae; genus Aegotheles; species Aegotheles bennettii. Next base: position 995,564 of record VZRW01013715.1, on the reverse strand, counting down.
ACCAGAAATGTCCCGACGAGACCTAGGTGGGCTGTGACTCTCTACACCAGCCCAGAGACAAGTGTTAGTTTGTTTTGGAGCTGCCCCACACCAAAATGTGCTATCATTGGTCTCAGCAGGGAGGGACCTTGGGGTGTCCACATGGGGAAAGGTTTGCTGTGATCTCTGAGGTCATGTCCTGTGCAATGTCCTCATTGTGTGTCTAAAGGAGCCAGTACTTGGTGGATATTCTGAGGGACACCTTCTCCATCAGCATGGCTCCCCTCTTCTTGGTAGCCTCCAAGAGCAAAGAGCTCACACTCAGTGCATGTTGGAGCGATGCCATGTAGGGCTCACCCCTCATTCCCACCCAGAGGAGAGCAGTGTCTGCATGGCAAATAGCCATGGGGTGAAGTCCACAGCCTGAATTCTTCACTGGTGAAGGACTGCACAGGTGCTTCTGTGATGACAGCAACAGAAAATTTCCCCTAAGACATGAAGGAAGCAGAAGCCAGACTTTAGATGAGGTGATAATGAGTAGTGTGGACACTGGGAAAGACAGAAATTGGTGCTGGCTGTGCATTAGCGGCACAGAAACGTGCATCCCACAGATGGAAGCAGGGATGGTCCATGGCAGCCTGTTTTACCCTATTTTTTTGTTCCTCTGGGCTTAAAGACTGTGGCTTTTGGGACAGGAATGCCTGGATTTTCCTCTTGACATTCCCAATTCATTCTGCTCAGCCCTGTCTGCTCTAGTGGTGGCTGTGGGGTCAGTCGAGGCTTCTGGCACTGGAGCCTGAGCCCAGGAGACTGGCCAAGGGTGATCTGAGACCAGTCCCTGCACTTGCTTCTCCCATATGAGCCAACTGGTTATCAAAAGAGTTTGACAGGCTGATTTCATCCCGTGGGAGAAATGTCCCTCTTTGCTACAGATGAGCTGGCGAGCACTGGGACTGCTTTGGCTCAACCAGAGTGCTCCTGGCAGCACGGTCACTGCTCCAGAGATAAAAGGGCAGTGCTTGCTGTGGGGTTCTTTCCAACAGATCATTCTGATGCCTTCTGGGAAGCATTTGCCAGGTTTATTGGGAGGTTTCTTTCTTGCCTTTTACATACCTATGAGGGGAGGGAAAATAAAAGCTCAATTCTACTGACTACATGATAGACCTGATTTAAAGATATGACAAAATATTTAGATTAAAATGAGTGGAATAAAATTGTTCTACTGTTGTGCCCACACAGTGATTTCCTGGGTACACAGAGTAAATCACAGCATGCAGTCTGCTGGGAAAGTAATTTAAAAAAACCCTTGCAATTTGATTATTAAACTTCTTTTTTTTTTTTTTTGTAAGCTGCTTGGGTCTAGAAACAGCTTCTTCCTGAAGAGCTCTCCTGCTCCAGCACCATTAAGGCTGGATGAGCCTCAGGGTTTGCCCTCTGCTTGGCCATGAGCAAAGGGGGAAGGGTTGTGGTTAGGAAGGTGACCCTGTGCTGGGATGAGGTGGGCTTGGTGCTGGGGAAAGGGGCTGTTTTTCTGTGCCCTGTGTGATTCAAATAGATGGTCTTTGGCTTTCAATGGGCAGTGTCTTCTGTGCCTCTGGTGATGGGGACACAGGAGATGTCATCGAGAGAGAGTGGAAACCCTTCAGCTCTGGGATGCATAGACCCAGCAGCAAGACTTGAAGTACTTAAGGACAGAAGAAGCATGGGGCTTTCCAGCCCTGTGGTAACACTGACTTGGAGGATGTGCCTTGCTAATCACTGTTTTTCCTTCCTCTTGCTCAGGGTATGCTGGTGGAAGGCCCACCTGGTCCCGAAGGCCCAGCAGTAAGTAGCACTTTGTCTACACCTTGCACGGAGGGGTGCTGGGGGCATGTAGAGGGCTCAGCACACAGCTGTGCCCGTGCTCTATTGCTTCCATATGCCACGCATGTGTACAGAGTGCTTCGGGGTCCATTTTCTGATGCAAAAATAAACAGACAGCTCTAATTCTTTTCCTGCTCGTTGTACAAATATGTTACAAATAACAGCACATTTTCTTTTAGTGGCTTATTTTTTTTTTCCTGTCTCTTCTATGCTAGGGCCTTCCAGGACCTCCAGGACCAACTGGACCCGTGGGCTTAATGGGTGACCCTGGGGAGAGAGTGAGTACCCATGGTTTTTTCCTCTTTGGCTGAAGCCTTAGGTTGTTTTATGTGTGCAAAGTGGGACTGTGGTGTATCTCTGGAGCCCTGAGATACTGCTCCTTCTGTAACAGCAATCTCCTCTGAGTCAGCCTCAAGAGGAGCTTATGGTGGGATCCAGGGCAGACCTTTGCATCCAGGGGTGAAGGGTTGGGTAACAGCCATGCTAGTTAAATGCACTAAGCAGTTTTCTTCAGGTTAAAACCAAGAGTAAGGCTGACAAACCCTCTGCTCTCTGTCTGCACCCTCTGGCACGTGGCTGCTCGTTCCAGTGTGGGAACTGGGCTGTGGCACTGGGAAAACAGGATAAACAAACACACAAAATAGCTGTTAGCACAGTAAAAGTTCAACAGTGATTTTCCGTCCTTGTTCTAGCTGGTGTTGAGTCCTGGTAGAGGGTTTGGTTTTGTTTGGGTCTGGGGTGGTCCCAGGATCCTGCCAGCACTCCCTTATGCTCATCCCATGTCCCAGACTGCTCCTGGTGGGAAGGTGACTCTTGTGCAGCACCTCACCTTTTCTGTAGGTGGATTATTGGTCTGTACCAGCAAGCCCTAGAGACTGATTCATGTGCTTTAGCCATGCTGTAACTTAAGTTTTGTGTGTTTGGTTTTGATGTTATTTTAAATCGGTTTTGTCCTTGGTAGCCACTGCTTTGTAACCTGCTGCCTGCAGAAGCCTCCAGCTTTGGGCTGTCTCATGGAAGGCAGCTGCTCCCAAGCACTTTCATGGACTGTGACACCAAATCTCCCATAGTTCAGCACTGTACTTGGGTCAGAGTTGCATATTTATTTGTTATTGCTCAGTCCTCACCTGGGATCAGGTCTGACCTGTGTTTTGGGAGTTGCTGACCTCCAGCCTTGGGTCAGTGAGTGGTGCACAAGCACCACTCGAGCAGTGATCCATGTGCATTGCAATGCTGGAAGTTAAAACCCACTCCCTGATCTGAGTATCTGAAATGACCTCACACCAAGATGCTCCTGGTTTGGTGGTGTTCACCAGTTCAGGTCTGTTCCCCGGCTCCACAGAGGCAGCCAGGCAACCCGGTACATGTGGGTAGCAGGGATCAGGCTGTGTGCTGCTCCCGGCTCTGCATCCAGCAGGAATTTTGGCCTGACATCTAGTGGAAGATTCACCATAGCACAGACGGGCTCTGGCTCTGCACAGAACCTGAGGTGGGACCAGCCTTGGCTGCCAGAGCAGCTGGGTTTGGGTCTGAAACTGGAGGAGTGCAGGCAGTGCCCTTGAGCAATACTGGTTTGGGTGATGGAGCACCCAGATGAGGGCTGTGCTGGCAGGAGGAGGGTGGTTCCTGCCTTGATACAGCCCAGCAGAGCAGCGTGCAGGGCTGCAGGCTGGAGCAGCAGTGGCACAGAGGGATGCATTTACCAGCAGCAGTCGTTTCTCATGAGTAAATTCATTGATTTCAGCAGGTTTGTGTGAGCAAAACTAATGGAGCTTGGAGCTTGACATGGTTTCGGTGCCTTGGTGCATCTTGATGTTGTGTGCAGTCAAATCTGCTTTCAAAATAGTGTCTAGTCTACTGCTGTTTCATCTGGGGAATGGGGCTCCCAGCAGCCCCAAGGCCAGCCTCCCCCCATGACCTGGAGTATCCTAACAGTCCTGTTAGCAAAAAAAAAGACAAAAAAGGTGTCTGAAGGTGGGTTTCTGAAGGCAGGCTTGGTTGGAAGTCTGCTTTTCCAGAGTTTCTCCTGGAAAGTGCAGGAGGGAGAAGAGCAGCAGCGACACAGATGCCAGGAGATGTGCCTGAACACACAACATCCCAATGCTGTCAGTGCTGTCAGCTGGTGAATGCAAAGCACCTTTCCACCACAAGGAAGAGTGTTTATCAGGAAACACCTCCCTGATCTGATCGCCCAGGACCTGAGCAGGTTTTTCTGGCAGATAAGGAAGCCCCATGGTAGGATCACGTGCACTGCATCATCCTCCACCAATCCTACTGTTGGCTTCCAGAAGGAAAACCACATGCCACCTGCTTCTGAAGGAAAAGCTGGGGTGTCCCAGGCTCTCTGTGTTTGTGGGACTCCCTATTCTTCTGGCAGATTTTGGTTGAATTCTGCCCGGACAAGGTGGGAAGAACTGATGTGACTGGGTTCAAATTATAAGGTCTGGGTAGATAAGGGATGTTGTGCTATTCTGGTGGTTTGCAGCTTATTTCTCTGGCTGCTCTTAGGGAAAGAATAGGAGGGAGAATTCACTCCATTGCAGAAGACCATAATAAGGTCTCTGCACTACCAAGGATCTCACCTCAGCCTCACTTTTCATGCCGGAGTGATGCCAGAAGCTTCCCCTGTGGTCACTGTCAGATGTGCATCAACCCCCCTGGTTTTCATTTCTTCTTAGTCCCAGCCTGGCTGCAGGCACAACACCAGCTGAGGCACCTCTGGAAGTGACCGAGCTCAGTTATACCAGGACCCAGGAAAGAGTGCATCAAAATTCTGCCAGTTAGGCAGAAAAGCTGAATATTTTTCCCCAAGTTCTTCCTGGCCCGGTTCTCTGCTCAGTTCCTCTCCCACCCATCGAGGTGGTTCTCCATCCCACCTGCTGGGCAGCAATAAGCAAGAGATGGGGAAGTGCCTCTCTGCAGTTTGGTGCTCTTCCAAATGACCATCCCATTGGGGTGGATTTGGGACCCCCAGGGCCTGGCTGCCTCCTGGGGGGGATGGGCAGGAGGGGGTTGCATTCCCAGCTTTCCTGTCCACTGGAAGACAGAGCACCCAGATGGTTCCAATCCTTCATTCACCTCCCAGCCTGATGACAGACATTGCAAAATAGAACTGATGAGAGAAACCAAACCATTGCTGGCCTGTGCTGGGAAGTGTCTGCTGCAGTTTTAAGGTGCACTTGAGGAGATTTCTCATGTGCTGGAGCATTTCTGTGGCAATGATCTAACCTGGGCCCTGGTTGTACTTTTTTTTTTTCCTCATTAAGGCTCTTTGTTGCCTTCTTGGTCCCTAGGGACTTGGCTGAAGTCTGCTGGCCACATGCTCCCGCATCCCCCCAGACCACTGCTGTAAAGAACTCCACCTCTTTTACACTCCTGGTGTATTTATTGGTTTTTGATGGAACAGTAATAACGTTTCTTGTGGTTGTGACATGATTGAGAACGAGAGGCCCTGACTGTGCTCCATCGATTGATGCTTGCGAGCTCAGAAAGTCAATAAGAAGCTGTGGGCTCAGCCCATGGCCTGGAGCCAGGGCCACCACTCAGAGGTTGACTTAACCCTTGAGACACCATGGTCCTGGTTCCTCCTGCACTATTTCAGTAGAAGAACCAGGGGAGGGCTCTGCATCCTTGAGTGTGGGACTTCATAGAGGATGGGCAAGCTGAACAAGGTCTCAGCAGTGGTTTGCATCTTGCAGTGGTCTAGGATTAGTCAAAAGAGCTGTGTGGCTTCATCAAGCTCTTGGTGGGTCTTCATGCTGCGTGGGTCCTACATGTTGCCTGGCTTTCCTCTTTTCCCCTTGACATGCTGCTTCTGCTTCAAAGAATTCAGTTGCCTGGCAGGATGGATGCTGACCCTGGTCATGAGGGATTATGTATTTCTGCCACTTGGCCAGGCAATTCTTGAAGGGCCGTGCAAAGCAGATCAGCAGCAGAGATACTGTCCTCGATGATGTTGCTCCACACCCTGAAATGAAAAACATAATTTGCATTCTAGCACAGACGGCACATCCTGCTTTTCTGTGTCCAGAACAGAATGTAATACAACACATTGTGCATGGAGAACTGATGAACTTGCAGAGCCAGGAACTGCAACTCTATTAAAATACTCCTTTTAAATTAGAGCAGCTCCTCTTTTAATTTGTTTATTATTAACCCTCTGCATAGCTCATGAATTTACATGACACTTCTATGTGTACAGTGAGGAACATTTCCTCTGCCTGCATCTGATAGAAAGGCTTTTTATTTGCAATCAGGCAGGTGCACTGAATTAATACACCAACAATATTCAGCTACGTTAATATTGGCCCACACTCATTTAGCTCCGTTTTATTCATCATGTCAGTTTGTTCATTTATCCCAGTTATTTTACAACGCGAGGAAGAGTTTGCGTCACCGGCAGAGCTGCAGAGCAGCCTGTTTGTGGGAGGTTTCGGAGGCCTCATCTGCCAGGAGGGTGGTTTAGGATGACTTAGGCAGTGGGAAGAAGAAAATATGGCACTTAGGAGACCAGAGAGCTATTCCATGGGTACTCTGGGAATGAAGAGAGTGGGAAAATGTGGGCTCTGGCACCAGCCCCCTGTGTGTTGGTGATCTGGGGTGTCTGGGTGCTCTGGGCTTGGCCAGCCTGCCTCTGGAGGAAGGCTCATCACAAAGCAATAGCTGCGTCTTCTAAGTCTATACAGTCACTGTGTCCGAAAGGACTTACTACCCCTGAGGACTGTTTCGCATCTCCAGTTCAGTAGGTCCCTAAAGTCCTCACTGGGGTTCTGAAGGGCTTGACATTTTTAAGGTGCCCTTTTTTCCATCAGATGCCAAGGGCTGCCTTACCCAGTAGACCCTGAATACTGCAAGAAAGATCTGGTTGCATAATATTCTGACCAGGGCTGAAAATGGTAGAAAAACAATCCTAGAGAGAGCCACTTGAAGCAAATTTTGAAGCTCGGTACTGTGGGCTGCTGGGCACCACTCCATTGTCACTGCCTGTCACTGCCGTCTGTCACTGCACTACTTGAGGAGCCCGAGCACTAACACACCGAGGTTTCAGTTTAAACAATCCCTTGAAATATTGCATTAGTGCTTGCACTCAGCGTGGTGTTTTAGAGCACTGCACCAAATGAAAGTTGAAGTCCCCATCGCTGGCTGCTATATATCAGCAAATCTCTATTTACATAATGAGTGACACTGATTTACACCGACTCTGGCATGCTGCATTTCTTAGAGGCATTCATGAATTTAAATTTACAAAGTGCTTTATGGATTTGATTTTCCTCCATGCCATTGCCCCCTGCTGTTCCACCCCACAAGGACAAGACCTCACACACCCAACCTGAACCAAAAAAGAGATGTTTATGTATAAAAACATTGCATCAACATTTGGCAGACAGAGTACACACGGAGAGATAAACAAGCTCATTCCTGATCTACCATAGACAGGGCTGGAGTTAGAGGAGGAAAAGGAAGGGGGAAGGAAGTTTATTATATAAAATGAGCCTGGCCTAAATTATTTATTGTGCTTCTGCTCCAACAGATGGGACTGCCCTCTGCACCTCATCAGCAGAGGCAGGGACTCCGGTGTTGGCCAGACTGAGTAAACAGCATGAATGTAACATCATGAGCTTGTCTTGAAAAATGGATGGGCTGGTGTGTTATGCAGTCTCCCTTCAGTGCTGAGGGAGCTGCTGGGTCGAGTTTTTTAGTTTTTTTGCTGATAAATCAGTGGCTGCAGTGCTGACTGCTGCAGTGCTGGGAGCAGCGTTGTTATTCCGGGCCGGTTGTGGTGCAGCCCTTGGCTCCTGGTCCCCAGAGCTGCTCTGCCCTCTCCTTGTGGGACAGGTCCAGCCACAGCCTGGTGGCTCTTCACACCCACCCTGCTGCTGGGCTCTAATTCGGTGTTTGAAACTTTGGCTTGAATGTTTTGGGTTGCTTTATAAGAGGAAGACAATGAGGGAAGTGTTAAGTTGAATGTAGTCTAGAGAGAATGGAAGAAGAGGGAGCAAGGAAATGGGAGAGATGCAAAGAGATGCACCAAGATCATGCTGGAAGACAGTGGAGCAAGGATAACACATCCAATGGTTTGGTTTGATTGTTTGGGTTTTGGGTTTTTTTAAATGTTCTGATTTTTAGGAACTTTGTTACCTATTTCTCTTTCCCTCCTTCTTTCCCCACCTTTATCCACATCCCTTTGCCTTATGGGGTCTGTGACCTTCTGGGGCAAGGTCTGGCTCTTCTCTGTCCCTGTAGTGTGTCCATATGTGTCTGTAATTTGTGGCAGAGTTTTATTTTCACTTCTGTTTAGTGTCTGCACAGGCAGGAGGGCTTCATGCAGGTTGAAGAGAGTGAAAACTACTCTAGATTTTTGTTGCTTGCCCTTCCAAGAGCTTTAGGTCTCCACAGATGGGTTTATTATTGGTGTTTACTAACCAGGGGGGAGTGTCCAAGTCCTTGAGCTCGAGCTTTTGGCCAGGCAGTCCCATCTGTTTTGCCATGAAATGGGCACCAGGGCTCCTTTTGGCCTTACTGGGATGGGGTCAAGTCGTTCTTGCCTTCAGCTCCTTAAGCTGGTTTGAAAATTGCACTTAGGCAAGCACATAGAGTAGTTGGATGTCATCCTCATTTGCATAGAGGATTGCTGGATCGTTATGCAAATTTGGGTTACCTTAAGCACACAGTTGGGAATACAAATAATCTGTGGGCTCTCTTAGGAAAATTGGCCATATTTGATTATTTATGGCTTCATCAATAGAACTTTTACTGCATACTTGTTTCTTTAGTACAAGTTGAAGATACTCTGCTGATGTTAATCAGCACAGCTCTATTGAGATCCTCAGAGTTCTGCTGATTTACAGCTGCTGACAGGATCACTTCGTTGTAGATGGAAGTAGCCTCATAGGACTGAAAAAAAAAAAGATGAGAGAAAAATGGAATGACCCAGATGGCTGAACATGTATGGAAATGTATTTATATTTCCACGTTTCTACCTCACTGACCTGAGTTATGAAATTTCATACACTTTTTTAATAAGTTTTAACAAACCCAAGTAAACATTGAATCCATTCACTTGGAACATTGCAGAGGCTGTCATTGCTTGCTCTAAAATTGCATATTTTCATGGAACTATGGGGGCCAGGATGTAAGAAGAGGGAATTACAGATGTGCTTCCACAACATTTGCCATAGCCTTGGGATGCCTACCTGCTCATTGCCTGTTGACAAGACCCCTTTGTATCGTGACATATGCCTTTACAGTCACAGCTGCTTATGAATGGACATAGCTAAAATGATGCTATAGATGTTTATTTTTATTTCTTCTTTTTTTAGGGACCACCTGGTCGCCCAGGTCTTCCAGGAGCAGATGGTTTGCCAGGACCACCAGGGACAATGCTTATGCTGCCTGTAAGTACAAACATAACTAAAAAGAAACATTTAAATGAGTTGAAGTTCTTGGCTTTGCTATTGCTTAGTGCCTGTTCCTGCAGAAGTCTCCTGTCTCTTTTTACACTAAGGACATACTTTCCTTGGGATTAAAGATGGATCTGGATGGTTCCACTTGTAAATTCACTTTCTGCAAAGCACTTCAACTTCTTCAATGGTTAAAAAACCAGGGCAGAGAGGTCAAAATTTCCAGAAGTGATGAATAAACTTAAGTGTTTCTGACTGGGCATGGTGTTGGAGAGTGAAAGTCATGAAGAAGCAACTGAAGGCACCTCCAAGGGCCCAATTTCCAGGCAGAATCCTCCCTCCTACAGTGAGGAACCTCTAAGAGCTCTTCAGAGCAGGTCCCAAATTGTAAGCACCTGAATGAACTGGTCTCTTTGGATGACCAGGGGTTAATTTGCATTGTTTTTTTTTTCTCTTAAATGAAGCTAGCAAGTACCGAGTCAGCCTTCCTGGGATGCTAAAGAAGTGGTTATATTTTGTTTCTGCTTTGATGTGAGAAAACACAAAGGAAACCAGCTGCTGAAAATAAGTGGTTAGGTACTAAAGGGGAAAAAAGAGTCTTTGGTGAAAAACCACAGCACTCTTGTACGGGCTCCAAATGGTAGGGAGATACTTGTGTAGGTTCCTGGCAGGGTGCCTACGGTAGCCTGAGCCAAGTGTTCAACACGGAGCTTAGCTGGCCACTACAATACCTTTGTTGGCCCCTGCAGTAACAGATCATAGATCTGTAAATTGAGTCTCTTTGAATCTGCTTGCCAAGTTGGTGTGGTCACATACCCAGCACCAACCAAGAGAAATGCGGAGGTGAATTGGAGGTGAAAGAGCCATCCAAATAGGTCCTGCAACCTGGAGAATCCTTCTTGCAGAACCCCAAACACATGTGCAGTTAAGGCAGGAGAAGGGTGCGTGTCCTGGAGAGTGGGCTTTGTAGCTGTTGAGGGTGGAAGAGGCAGAAGAAAACATCTTCCCTTTCAAGTTTGGGAAAATAAAATATTAATGCTTGGGTTTTTTGAAATCATTTGTGTGCTGAAGGATCCTGGCTTGAACAATAGGCCAAACTCTGCTCTTTGAAGTGCGCTGTCACGCTTGAGAAACACAGCCTTTGTCCTGGGGCAAACAGGCAGCTACAGCCAAATAACCTGATGCAACCCCTTCTCCGGGGGTCTTCTGGCCACCAGCATCCGCATGGGGAATGTCAGCCCTGTGAGAACTTTGCATTTAGTTAGGAATGGTGATGTGTGAGGTCTTTAGAGTCCAGAGCCTACAATCCCTCTTATTGTGAGTTACTCTGAGCTGGCAGGATTTGCTGTGTGGGTGCAGACGTGGGAAATGGTTGGTTTGTGCCCATGAGATGGGTGACCTGAGAGAGCGATGTTTAATAGGAAGGACAGTGATGGAGTTGGGTCAGTCATGCTGAACGGAGTTGTTTGGGAGTCAGGCTAGCGTGAAGGTAGAGGGGAACAACAACCTTGTGACCTGCTTTCTCCATCTTGTTCCCATCAGTTCCGCTTTAGTGGAGGAGGAGATGCTGGCTCTAAAGGACCTCTCGTTTCAGCCCAGGAGGCCCAAGCCCAAGCCATCCTGCAGCAGGCTAGGGTAAGTGAAGGGTGGTGGGGATGTCTCTTGCAGAATGTGCCCATGGAAGCGGAGGAGGACCGGAATAAATGTATCAGATGTCTTCGTACTTGCAACATCTGCTGGTGGTGGTAACAGCCTCTCATCTGAAGTGAAATTGCTTGTGTGGCTTGAGGGGATGACATCTGGATGACCTGATCTTTTACTAATGGCCAGCAATTGGCCAGGCCCTACAGACATGGCTTTAAATTGCCTACAGACCTTGGACCAGATCTTCTGCTGGTGCCAGTAGGCATGGACCTGTTGGCTTCAGTAGCGTTTGCTGTTTATGCTGACAGCCTGTATGAACAGTTGTGGTGTGTGCTGTAGGGGTTTTCTTTCTTTCTTTTGGTCTGTCCCCCGCCCCCCAGTAAATGGCAATAATTAAATATGTGATACAGATGTGAGATGATACAGATGTGAGATGTTCCCAGCTCCGTGGATCTCAAGGAGCAGATTGAGATTTTCTTCAACGTATTTCTTCTGAAATATATGATGACTGTCCATGCGAGCACAGACTTTTTGCACTGGTCTGCTGAAATAGGCTAAAAAGCAGTTTATTTCACTCTCTGATGAAATAAATTGCATTGGGGTCTCCACCCAGCTGTGTGGCATGTGCCCCTTTTAGATTTATAACAAGGGTTTTGGCTTACCTGAGGCTATTCTGGTTTCCATCCAACTCCCCTTTTAGAAAGGAGTTTGATTTTATACATATTCAGGGTCCTGATGCCACCAGCCATTGCATTTTTCTTTCCATTAACCTTGCTCTGAGAATAATATTGGTGGATTATGGTTTTGGTGTTACCTTGTCAGTCTTAATTTCAGGGCTGCTTACAGTTTTTCCATCAGCATTTTATTTTGCTGGGAGATAGGGGTTTTGACCGGATGAACATCTCATGAGAAGCATCTGCTTTCTCAGACTATTTTTGTTCTCTTTTTTCTGCCTGTTGAAAATTGTGACTGTTAAGAAAAAACAAAGAACCGCCTCCCCCTTGCTCAAAGTCCCTTTTCTCCGTTTTTGTTTTTTTTTTTTAATTTTCATGTTTTGGGAAAAAATTAAAAAACAAATCCTGGGTGACTGTCAGGCTGTGGATAAGAAGTTGAATATTTGCATTAATTGATTAATATATTGGCAGAGAATTTAAGCTGAAAACTCTATCAAAGCAGAAAGGGAAATAAATGGCTATTTTTTTATTGGGAAGTTACAGTGTATGGTAGGAATGGAAGGGGGGAGGATATCTTATTTCTTCTTGGGGGGTTGTTTTTCTTGTTATCATTGTTGTTAATTGTATTAGTAGGTTGATTTATTCCCTTAAAATTTGGTTTCATTAGACACCGAACATCATCCCAGCCAGCAGTGTTTCAGAGCATCTCACTTTTAATGGGGTGCTGTAAAAAGACTCCACACAACCCAGCATTTGGGCAATATTTATGCCATTCCAAGTACAATCATGGATAGATTTTAATTACTGGAGTACACAGATAATTACAACACTTTAAAAGTGTTGAATTGTCACAAGGGAACAAATTGTCCAAGTGATGTTTTAAAGTGTGGACCAGCCCCATTACCCACCGTGGAAATTACTGACTTGATGCATGGTTTCATGACTCCTTAATTATTGAGCTAAAAAACCCCCTGTTGCACATAAGATTGGCTTTGTTTGCAGGATATTAAACAGTAACCCAAAAAAAGGAAAAAATCCCTCCAAAATTCAACTCCTAGGATCATAAAGAAAAAAATCCTCCTAAACAGAACTGGGATTATAAATATATGTGAACAAAGCCATATATATATAATGTGAATGTATATATAGTCGCATAAATATATGTGAACAAAGCCTGTCCAAGCAAAGTTTTGACCATGACTTTCAATAATTTGTTGCCAAAAGCATCCATCTTATTGCATCTATATGTGATGATGGAAAAGAGGATCTGACCTGCAGAGGTAGATTCTCATCTGGTTTAAATGCAGGTAACTCCTTGCCCCTCTGTCTGCCCTGGGCTTGGGCCAGGCTGTGTCTGTAGGCATCTCTCCAGGGGTTTTGTACTTCGTGTGCATGGTGCAGAGTGGGTGTGCAGGGGGAGGATGCTTGCAGGAACACAGGGTGCAGGTCCATATGTCCTTTCAGCAGAATCATGCACCATCTGGGGGCTTTTCCCCTTTGTGGATGCATGAAGAAGTTGGTGGAGCAGCAAGTTGGATGTTCTTGGGTAAATTCACTGAGGGTGTGGACATTGCTCCAGGGAGAGGGACTTTTTACAAGGGCATTCATGGGATTCTATGATTCATGGTTCTTGGGGTGTGGAGAGAACAAGTGGCTGGTGGCATGATGGTGACACTAATGTTTCTCTTTCTGTTACAGCTGGCGCTGAGAGGACCAGCAGGTCCCATGGGTCTGACAGGGCGGCCAGGCCCCATGGTAAGTGGATGGACATGCCAGGATGGAGCAGATCTGACCCCGTGGAGGCTCTGGGTTCCCTGCATGAGTGGCTCTTTCTTAACATGGTATGAATCTTTTCTCTGGCTCTGTTATGGCAAAATGTAATAAATCATGTTCTCTGTCCAAAGGGACCCCCGGGCAGTGGAGGACTAAAAGGAGAAGCTGGAGATATGGGACCTCAGGTGAGTATGGGCAAACTGGGGGACCAGGGAGATCTGGGGGAAACAAAGGTGTGAAGCAGCCAGTCCTGCTTCCAAGGTTGTTGTGAAGGAGTGATTCAGTAACCCTATGCCAGCTGAAAGTAGGAAGGTGTGGTAACATCTGTTTTGCATATAAATGTCACTTCAAGTATCCAAGTGCAGAATTGAGACATGATTTTAAGCCAACAGTGTAAAAATCTGCAGGTGGTAGTTCTTTCCTACAAAGACATCCTGAAAATATGAGATAGGTTGGAGTGTGGGAAGCTCAGGAAATTGTTCTTCCAAGCCATAAATCCTATATTAAGGGAAAGTTCTCATTTTCTAATGGTGAGGGGAATTATTTGTCTCCACTGCAGGGAGCTGCTCGCAGGGTAAAAGTTCCTTGTGGATAGATGCATGCAATTCCTGTCCAGAGATGCTCAGTCCTGAGCCTTTCCCGTGTATTTTGAACCATGGTCTTTTCTCGAGGGGTTCACACCCTGTTTTGTACCCTCAGACACCCTGACAGCCCCAGCAGAGCCTGATCTCCTATGCCAACAGGCACTAGACCTCTCTGTCCTGCCTTTGGGTGATGACATTTCTTCCTCTCTTTGGTGCCTTGCAGGGTCCACGAGGCATCCAAGGTCCTCCCGGTCCGGCAGGGAAACCAGGCCGCAGGGTGAGTGTCCTGGGAGCTGCACTGATGACTGCATTCACTACAACTTCTGCTAGAAGTTGTTTTGGCTGCCAAAAGACTTCTGAGCGCTGAAAGCATTGCACAAGAGCAGGCCAAGGGCCAGCCCAGGGCTTGTCCAAGACCTCTCCGTCCATTTGGGCAGACACGGATGAAGATGAGAGTTAAAAGCTGGGCGGTGTGGGGACAACTGCAAGTCCACGTTTCCCACTCTTTTGCCTTCATTTTTTTTTTTTGTTTGCTCTGTGGCATTGAGGTTGTAGCTGCGTGAATGCTCCAGGCTGGTTTGGGCAGTCCCCAAGCCCTGGTAGTGTGTGAGGAGGATCCAGTCCCCAGAGGATTTCTGGAGCTCGTATAAATTGTGCTCATTTGCTCCATCAACACCCCTGATGCTGATTTTTATTTTACACCATCCTCTGGTTTGTTGTATTTTTAACTGCTGGTGGAAGAAATGAAACTGTCTTTTGTGTGACCCACTTCTGTTTCTTTTAAAAAAAAATTATCTCATTTCAATTTGTGGCCATTGTCATTAGCATATCTTAAAATGTGCTGCCAGATAATTATTTCAAATTAAAATCAATGACTGTGTCCCAGCATCCCGGGTAGTGAAGCAGCTTCATTGCCATTTGTCTTGCACCCTTCATTAGCACCAGGCTGAGCCTGGGATGCTACTTCAAAACCTAGACCAGCAATTTTTCCCTCCTCCAGGGAAGCTGCTCCCCAGCCGTTGAGCTCCCACTTCAATAGAGCTTCACTCAGCCACAGAGCAAAGCCCGCATGTCCCTGCGGTCCTGCCTCACCCTTTGTGTTTGACTTTGCTTTTCTCTTGCAGGGCCGAGCTGGCAGTGACGGTGCCCGGGGGATGCCAGGCCAGACAGGACCAAAGGTAGCACCACGTCTCTCTGTGCTTTTGGAACCTGCATCTGCTTTTTAGAGAGTGTGAGCTGAGGGACCCTTGGCAGAAGGAGCCCACCTTGCTTGGAGGAGGTTGTTGAAATGGTCCAGCGACTCCTGTGAAGTTGTGGGCTCCATGGTTAAGAGAGGAAATTCAAACACACACCTAGGAGGCAGAACAGCAATATTTCTTTTCTTTTTCTTTTTCCTTTCCTTTTTTTTTAATGAAAATTTTTAAAATTGCTGGATCCTTTTCAGAATGAAATATGGTCCCTTGGCTGCTGTTGAGAACAAATACTTTGGAATCCCAATTATGAAAAACAAACATGAATGAGCTGTTGGAAACATCCTAAAATATAACTACCAAAAAAAAATACCTATTAACTGGGTGAGGAAATGTAGAAGGCGTGGTGAGGAATTCTAATGCCCTGTATTTTTGTTTGAGACAAAATCCCTTCATTCAGCTGTGATCTGCTGGTATTACCAAGCAAGAAAGAAGCTGTTCCACTGAAATTGAATGCAGAGAAAGTTTGCTCAGGGAATCATGTGTTAGAAGGTTTAAGTACTTTATTATGTAGATACTTAAAGCTGGAATAGATGGGGGGTTTTGATATGGAGACAGGAGACTGCAAATCATTTATCCAGTAAAGTGCTTTAATGAGCGTCGACTGCCCTCAAAGGAGTGGATGCCAGGGAAGGAGGGAAAACAGAATAACGAGCAGAGCTGGGAAGAAGGAAATTTGCTGTGAGCAGAGATGGAGAGATGCTCTAGGACCTGCCAAAAGGCAAGAGCTGTTGGTTACCCTGGGTGCACCTTGGCCAGCCTTGACCAGACCGATCTGTACTCCCATCTGCTCGGGTGTAATCAACTTTCCTTTCCTTGCTATCAGGTAAAGGATTTGTGGAATGGAGGAGCTGGTGCTATTTTTCATGTACCATTACTTTGGGGACCTGGGAATGCTAGTGTTTAGCTTGCTCACCAGTGGATTGTCATTTGTAATTCCATGGAATTGAAAATAAATAACTAATTGGCCTAGAAGAACCTGTCCAGAAGGGAGGTGCTTTAGATCATGGAGAAGTCACCCAGAGAATCTCTGAAATCCACACGGAAAAACATTGAAAACTGTAGGTGCTGTGGGAAGGAGGTGAAATGACTGTGAGCTTTTTGTCATTTTGTAATCTATAACTTTGAAGTCATTGCTGGTCTGATGGAAGGGGAAGGCTGGGTATCTGGGGGAGAAAATCAATCCCTCCTTGACACAGAAAGGAAACAAATTGGAAAGATATTCAGCATCGGGTGGAAATGTGTACTAAACTGGTTTCTCTTTCAGGGTGACCGTGGGTTTGATGGCTTGGCTGGTTTGCCTGGCGAGAAGGGAAATAGAGTAAGTTATCTTCAACTTGTCTTCTGGCCATGGTCTGTGATGAAACCTTTGCAGAAGGAGATGCTGGGACAAGGGCAGCTATTGCTGGGCATGAGCCACAATGGTGCAGTTGGAGGATGAGTGTCCTGTAAGAGCATGTGGGTTGTCACAGCATCCCTCCCGGCACAGCATTCACATCCCAGGAAGCTGCAAGGTCCTTCTGGGGGCTGCTTGAAATTGCTGCTTGAAATTGCTTGAAATTGGAAAAGATGGGGGGGGAAAGCCTTAATAATATGCAAATTAAAAAATAAAACAAGAAGCAAAACCTGCTTTTAGACAGTGCAGTTGTGGATGGAAGTTGCCAAAAATTATAATGGGATTCTTCTTCTATTTGCTTTAGAATTAAACAACGGGGAAAAAAATGCAAGAAGCCAGTAATTTTGGCAGGCTGTTCATGCCTCCCCTCCCTAGAGAGTGCAGCCATTGCTTTATAAAGCAAGGGAGTGTTTGAGCAGTGGAGATTGCATCATGATTATAAACTACACAGGAAAGGGAAGACAATGCCTGAGAGTGATGCTTAATCAGCCAGAAATGGAATCGCATGCCTTGGGTAAAGCAATAGCTGTGTGCAGAGCCTGAGTCGCTCTCTGAAGGAGCTCCAACACCTGCTTGGTTCCCAGATCCTTGCCAAGGTGTCACAGTCAATCCCATGAGGTGTAGCCCCTGGAGGACATTAGGATGTCAGTGCTGGAGCAGGTGGAGAAGGGCTGCTGCTTCAGAGAACACTGGGTGATGGGGACCAGGAGGGTATGAGTATGTTCAGCACATGGTGCAGGCAGACAAGTCACGCCTGTTGCTTGGTATCTCAATGTCACCCAATGTTTTCTAGTGCCAGAGTGTCTCTGCCTTTGCTGAACCTTTTCTGTTGGCTCTTTTTAGGGTGAGCCAGGCCCCCACGGACCGCCAGGAGCACCTGGAGAGGATGGGGAGAGGGTAAGTCCATCTCTGGATTCAGCAGTCCTTTGAATTCCTAACTAACTCCTGTAAACAAGAAGCAGATGCAATATCAGCCAGAGACGTGGCAAGAGCAGCCAGCCCAGCACCCTGTCCTCATGTCCTGGGGATGCTGCAGGTGACGAGAGGGAACTGGAGCAAGGGGATGGGAATGAAAGTGAAAAGAAGAATTTGTTTTTAAAGATCAGGTCAGAAAACTCTGGTCTTATTACAAGAAAAAAATTACACAAGAAAAATGTTCATCCTCTAGGTGTGCAAAATGTCACCTCTAATTTTCTAAGACGCAGCAAATTGCAGCAAGACTCGAGGAAGAAAAATTCCGGATAGATGTGGGAATCAAAGATTAAATTGCTCACTTACCCTTCCACCCTGTTTAGTCAACAGTCGAAGGACTGTAGCAAAGCTGAATCGAAGTGATTACAGGTCTAGAAGGTCTGGTTTAAGAGGAGAAATAGAAAATGCTGAATCCATCACTGTGAGGAGCTTGTGGTTTAATTGGAGGAGTGAGTATGGATTTCTCAGACTTTAATCCCCCTCCACGATGGTTTCTTTCCACATTTGGCTACTTGTTTCCTCCGTAAAGCACAGCAAACAACACCTTCCCCATCATGAGACTGTGGCTGTAAAGCATTTTGAAGGTAAAAAGACCAAACCTGTGGGGAAGACCTGTCTGGAAAACTTTAATCCTAGAGAGAAAAAGAAACTATTCAAGGTGTGGGGAGAGAGAAGTTCCGAGGGAGTTACTGGGAAGAAAAGCATGAATTTTATCAGTGGAATGGGAGGGTTTACAGGGGATGGCTGTTGGGATTGATTTCCTAAGAAGCAGCCTCGGGTTTTGGGTGATTTAAATGCACCTCAGTGGAAGCACTATCAGTGGGGCATCAGCAGGAGATGGGAAGGGTGAGAAATTGCCCCTTGATGCTTCTGGTTTATCTGAGCAGCCCTGATTTGGCAAAGTCATGTTCCCAGGGCAGCGCTCCCACGCTGGCTTCCCATTCCCTTTGGTACTAAATCTCACAGTTATTGCCTCGCACGCCCTGAATTGTTTCTACAATATCTTGGTTATTAGCAAAATCCATCTTTATAAACATTGACATGAATTATGAAGTATCCTTACAGCATTTCTAATCCTCGGTAAATTCTGCACACGCAGTATTAATCTCCAGGCTTACGAGATCTTCCTTATGCGTGGCTACCCTTTTATTGCTCCAGGGAAGCTGCTTTTCTGTGTGATTATTATTTAACAAGAATGAAACACCTGTGATATGACTGAAATATAACTGGTTTGTTCCGTCTCTTTTGCTGCTTCTCTCTGCTGCTGATCAGGGGGATGATGGAGAAGTTGGACCCAGAGGTCTACCTGGAGAACCTGTGAGTATCTCCTCCTTGGGCTCGATGTACAACAGCTTTGTTCAAGGTCTTGATGCACTAATGGTGGTTTAGGGATCCCATGGGGCAGCTCTTCTGGTGCTAAAAAAGACCCCTGATGTCCTGCAGGGACTGAGCTTCTCTTGCTTGAAGATGCATCTGAACATTCAGAGAGTACCTGTGCTGTAACAACCGGCTTGCTGTTCTTCAGTAAGATATCTGCCAGAAAAGATGTTTTCTGGGTTGGTTTGATTGCAGTGTGAGTGATCCCTTCTAAATCTTAGGATGAAATTCTGACCGGATTGAGCTCAAGGGGACTTTTAGCCCTGACTTCGGTGGGATCAATACTCTTTTCACAGTGCATGAAACTTCATAAATCTGCAGAGTTTGTCAATGTTTGAGCTTCCACGTGTTGCTGACACCAGGGCAGCTGAACCAGGGCTAGCAGAGGAGGGAATGTCAATAAGGCTAAAAGGAGATGCTACTGGTCTCCTGACCAACCCAAAGAAATGCTTTTGGGGAGTATCCCACTGAAAATAAACAGTTGGATTGTCAATTTGAGGCTCTGAAAGGAATTTTTCCCCCAACACTGAGTATTTTTCACTTTATTCACAATGGTAAACTCTTGCTTCTGGCTGTCTGTAGATTTTTGTGTGTAGTGCAGATGTTGGCTGCTTATTTAACTCAAAATACATTTCATTTGTTATGAAAAGAACTTTATCTATCATTTGCCATCGGCTTTGCTTTCAAAATGTCTGATTTTGTTGTTCGGAGGCCCAGCGTGGTGGCCTGAGTGTAATTGATGAGAACCATTGGACACACTTCATGTGAGAAAGGGAAGGGATGGCATTTACGGACTCACTGGAACTAAATTGTAGACAAGATGTCTGATTAACTTCTGGGGAAGATTAATCAACTCAGCTATCTCCTTAGCAAATGTCTAAGCAATAACTTATGGGTTATTAACTTCTTAAAAGCTTTTATGTGCTCAGGTAACACAGTAACAAAAGAGGAACTTAAATGATGATAATGTATGCAGGGAAGTTTATTTTTTTCCTTCCAATTCCCATCACCAGCTGACACAAGCAGAGTTTCTGCTCTGCTGGGGCTCAGCCTGAAAAGCTTTAGCCCATGGAGGTCTCCAGTGGGACAGACCTACCTGGTTGGTGCATCCAGCTCATGGGGCAAACTGCGTCTTTTGCAGGATCAAAATCCCTGCAGCCTCCAAGATCAGACACTTTCTTAATGCCTCCTATTTTATCCTGTAACATTTCATTTTAATTCCTCTGTCCTCTCTGCATCATAAAAAGGGATGTATAATATTTGAGCAGACAGATAAAACTGCCCATCAATCAAGAATTATTTTCCTCCATGACAGTGAACAAGCACCATCCTTGCAAATACCCAGAGTTCTCCCACGGTCCCTAATTTAAGAAAGAGCTTGTGTTTAAAAGGTGAACTTTCAGTGCACGCAAGGCCCCAGCCCTTTCCTTTCACTACAAAACCCACCTGAAGTCTCAAGGTCCTGGGGTGGAATTCTCAAAGACAATTCTCTTGCCATGTCTCTGCTTAATCAATGTGATGCTCCAGTTCTACCAGTTTCCATGAAGATGATGTGAGGCTAAATCTGGTGAGAAAGCTAGAAATGGAAACACCATGATACCAGGAGTCCTGAGTGGTTCAGGTTTAAGAACCAAATACGTTTGAAAATGTACAGGCTTAAAAAACTTTCCCAGCCTTGCTGAGCTGTATAGGTTGTGAATGATAAAAATGAAATCTGGAGACATTTTGAAATGCTAACCCTGATGATTCATTAGCCTTATCAGGTCACTCTTCATAATACTCCCTGGCTAGAATGACCTGGCTGCAAAGTATTTTTGCATTGTGCGCATTACAGGGTAATCCAGGAACATGATTAAATTAACTTGAAGAAGCTGGTTTAAGTGGGTCTTCTTCCAATGCAAAGAATAAATATCTGTGCCTATATCATTTATCTTTATAATTCAAGGATATGTGCACACAGGATTTCTCTTACTGGTTTGTAAACCAAGAAAGCTGTTGTAAATGCAGCAAGGCCATTGCCGTGCCAGCCCTGATGTTTCCTTGGGCAGACTGATGTTCAGCCACGTACCCAGATCCACGCTCATGGAATGAAAACAATATAACCCTCTGTTTCCCCCAACAGGGACCCCGAGGACTTCTGGGACCGAAGGGACCTCCAGGACCCCCAGGGCCACCGGTGAGTTCCCAGGGCAGCTGCGCTCCCCCAACAGTCAGCTGAGATCTCCGGGCAAAATACCCTGTCCCCATTAGCTATTCAAGCCGATAATACAGCTGTGTGATGTTATACAGCTGGGCAATGAAAATGAGCAGTGGTCAAAAAAAGTTATGGCTCAAAGTCTGTATTCTCCCCCATTTTCAGTGGTGTCACGTCCATTTACGGCAGCTCAAGATTTGGCCCACCTGAGTAAATATTAATGCCTTGCTCAGGCTGGAAGGGAAGGATGAGTGTTATTAACGCAGTGGATTTGCCATTAACTTTTGCTCGAGGGCTGGTGAGACTTTAAAACAGTTTGCTCATATTCCGGGTGGAAGCCAGGGACAGAACGTGCCGTTTTTTATTCGGGAGACAGTCACCTTATCTGTCGTGTGCTGCTGGAAGTGCTGATGCAGGAGCTCTCTCTGTAAATCACTGCAGCTCGCTGAAGTCCCAGAGCTTAAAAAGTGAGACCCGGGCTGCTGCTAGAGCCAACGGGGTCACCATTTAACGGTGAGCGTTGTGAAGCCCTTAACCTCCCCTGGGATGCGAAGACATCTTCGCTTTGAGCTCTTAGTCCTGATGAAATTTAATGAGGGTTCAGGATCTGCTCCAGAACTGTCTCATACCGCACAGGAGTGCCGTTACACCTGGAGAAGCTGCCCCACCAGAGCAAAGCAGCCGTGGGATAACCCCCAGCGGGATGTCTCCAGGTGACCATGTACCATGTTGCCCCATTAGTGAAGATGCTCAGGGAGTGTTTGACCTTTGTTTTGGCACAAGGCAGTGCCTTTTCATTTGCTACTCCACTCTTGCTCGCTGTCGCAGGCTGTGACACTTGGCAAGGATTTGCTCAGCCTGGTGCTGATTCTGCCTCATGGGCAGGTTAAACCAGTGGGGAAAACACTGAAATGATGTTTTAAAATGTCAACTGGATTCATGGAATTGGCTGCTTTACCAAACACCTTTTGGAAGATTATTCCCTTTCCAAGTGCTTCAAAGTGCCTCCTGTTGTTTTAGTATTTTTATGACAATTTCTCTGCTTTTCTGGTGCAAAATAAGATGTTTTCTTAAATCCTTTCACAGGGTGTGGCTGGTATGGATGGACAAACAGGTCCCAAGGGGAATGTGGTAAGTTTTCACTCCAAATTTCACAGACAGCTCTGATATCATATTGAGCAAAATGTAAAATGTGCTCCGTTAAATTAGATTTGCTAATTACTTTTTAGCCTGGTCTAGATCCTGTGAAAATCACAGGGTATCTTCCTACAGCAAATGGATGTTCATATATTATTATTTCTGATGGAATTACACATCATTTCCCCATGAAAGATCAAACACATTCCTTGAGATGTGTGTTGTTCCAATGAATATCAAAATACAGTATTTTAACTGAAGAGGGGTGAATATCTTTATGTCCCTCATGCTTTGTACTAGTGGGATGGAATGGACTCCCTGCAGAAGAGCCGATGCAAAGCCAGGTTGTGCTAAAGCCTTGCTCAGCTCACTGGGGCTGCAAGTCCATGCAGAGAAGTGAGTGTGCCCTGAAATAACTTCACCTCTCCTTATCCGACCACGGAGAGAAGCTGTTTCCCTTTCCCAGGAGCTCTCTGTTTCCAGCAGTGGGTTAAGGAGGGTGTCAAGAGGATGTGGGGGTGCCTGAGGAAGCAGCAGCTCTGCTCTTGCCTTTCCTGCCTTCAGGTCTTTTCTCCTTACAGGGTCCTCAAGGTGAGCCAGGTCCCCCAGGACAGCAGGGTAACCCGGGCGCTCAGGTAAGAGGAAAACTCCTTGTAGGAAAAAGAACTTCCTTGGTAGGAAAAAAGAATGATAATTTTGAACAAGCTTCAGTCCCCCACCAGAGATGGGACCAGCAATATGGAGATTTGCTGGGAATTGGCTCAATGATATATCTTCCTGAAAATGCTCCCAGTTTCACATCCCCCTGGTTGTCACCTGGCCTGTGCTGCTGTGGTTCAAAGCCAAACCCAGGTCCAAGCAGTCTCTCCATCCGAGTCACATCTTGTGGCCCATGTCTGACTTTTAGCATCCCACAATCCAGCTGCTGTGGATCCAGATGGGTAGTACAGATGTCTAAGCTTTACTATCAGCCTTCTTCACGGCTCCCAGCAAGCCTCGCTCCTCAGAACATCTCTGTTTCCATCCTGGAGATGAGCAATGCAGCTCTCCAGAGCAGTCACGCTGTGCAAAACTGAAATTTTATCATCTCCCACAAGACATTTTGAGAATGAATGGAGCTGGGGAAATCCGCAGCCATTGCAGGCATTAGAATGATGCTCAGCCAAGCCACTGCCAAAATGCATTTGGAAGGAATAACTTGTTCCTTAATGACCCTCATTTTTTCCTTCTCACAGGGTCTTCCAGGTCCACAAGGCGCGATCGGTCCCCCAGGAGACAAAGTACGTTTAAATGCTGCAGCTCTGACTTAAGACAACTGTTGCCATTAATATGCATTTGCTACTTCAGCTGCTCCTTTGCCCCATATGCAACATCTGTTTGCAGCCGTGTCCATGAAAGTCTAATGCCTCTCATTCCAGACAGAAGAGACACATGAAAGCACAGTTTACCTCTAATTCATGTTTGCATTCATTTCCCCTCTTAAGAGAAATATTTTGAAAGCAGCCTATGGTAAAACATTAGGAAAGGATTGGAAAATTGTCTTTTTCTGTGGGCTAAATGCCTGGAAGGTTGAGTGGGATGGTAATGGGAAGAACCCGTGGATTTGGCTGCCTCAGCTGAGATCCCCTCCCTCTGCCTCCTCCCTGCCTGCACCAGCTCTCTGATTCTCCATTGCTGTTGACGTGGGGTAGGGGCTGTCCTCAGGACATCCCTGGGACCATCAGGTTTTAAACAAGGGGAACAGTTTTACCTACAGAGGAGTAACTCTTCGGGTGTTTGCTCAGCTCCCATTGAGCAGGGACACACCGTACATCCCAGGAGGATCCCATGATGGACTCAAAATATCAATAATGCTGCTGTGAATGTGCACATTACCAGTTCTGCCAGACAAAGGGCTCTCTGGTTTCAGTGCTAAGTTGCACACTCCCAGCAGCAGCAGCACTCCTCGGTGGTGTCAGAAGTCTGTGTCAGATGCTGGAACAACTCTGCCCACAGAAATAAACAGACTCCCTACAAGTCATGGCAGCTTTTCCAACAGTCCCACCCATCTGCAGCCTTTTAGAGCTAGGAAAAGCAAGAAATGTGTCTGAAAAGCCCCATCCTCTGATGCTCTGGAAACTTTGACCGTTGCAGCTGTTGATTTTCTGTTTGTTTTTAGGGACCACTGGGCAAACCTGGTCTTCCTGGCATGCCTGGCGCAGATGGTCCTCCGGTAAGTCATCCTCTCCTGGGTCTCCTCTTGACACCAGGGCAGTGGGGCCTGATCCTGTGCCGATCCACCCTGGGATACACCATGGTCTTGTGAAGCATTGTGAGACCAGGCTCACCCTGCTCATGTTTGTTTGGGTTGAAGGCTTTGAGTGTGAGAAGCCCCACTCCAAGCTTTGCTCAGCCTCTTGGTGCAGCAGTAGGTACTTCTCACCACCTCTTTGGGCTTCTCTTTCCCCTCCTCCTGTTTCTCCTCTCTGTTTTACATAGGTCAACGGCTCATCGAGGCAGGGACCATCTCCTGTGTGCGTGTTGATGTGTTACCACAGCACTAGCACGGGGTGGTCCTCGTCTCGCTCAGGGCCGCCAGGCACTGCTGCAGAACGGTGATAAGGACAGGTTGAAATTGCATGTCAGGGTTGTATTCTTGCAGCTTCCTAATCCCCCCTTAAACATCATTTGCTTCTTCCTTTGGAAATTGGTCTTAAACATCTCTGGCTTTTAAACCTGATCTCATTTTTACGTGCCTCAGAGGCACCTGAAGAGTGACAAATGTAGAACAGTTACATTCCACTAATGCAAATGCAGAGCGTGGCAAAAAAAATTACATTTCCCACCTTGGGATTACCATTCCTATGGAGAGGTATTTTGAACATTTGTACAATTGTTAGCTGAGCCAACAGAGCGGCTAAAGCAAAGCCCAGAACATCTCTAAGGCTGCAGCTTTCAATGTGAAATTCCTACAGCAGCCTCCAGGGAAGTTGGGCTGGAGAAGATGCCGGGGTTATTTTTATGCAGACTGAAGGCTGTGTGAGACCTGCAAGCTGAGCACGTGTGGATGTGCACAGACACAGGTCCTTTGCCACAGGTAGCCCTGTAGTTTGCAGACAGTTTGGAGGTTTGTAAGCATATGGGTTGTTCTTTCCAAGGACAAAGAACCACCCGTGTTCCCTTTATAGAAATTGGTCTTGGAAGATACCTGAAAATACATGAGGCCCTGAAGCATCTCGCTGCCAAAGCCAACCAAGTTGCTGATCAGTTTTTGATCTTAGTAGCAGTAATGGAAATGGGTGTTTTGAAAATGGTGATGATTTAGTGCAGTGTGGCCAAAGGCTTTTGAAATCTTGCTGTTCTTGTCGTTTTGCCTGCCCTGGGGTGCAGGTGCCAGGAGCTGAAGGCAAGCCCGGTTAGGTGACCCCCTTTGTGCACTGATGCTCTTAGTGCCATTTAAACTCTTGGGACAAATTCAGATTGCATTTTCTCCTACATTTTGTTGATGGAAAAATGACAGCTGCTGTTTTCTTTCTTTATTAAGCCTCTGTGTTTTATGAAATCTGGCCTGTCTGACATTCCCATTCTGAAGATGGAAAATACTCTCAGGATTTTGCTTGTTATACTGCTAGAGAGTCATTTGTGTATTTAGGAGGGAGTTCATAAGTAAAGAAGCCATTGAGTGCAAAAGGTCTTAGTGGCTTTAGAGCAGCTGGATGTGCTTTCATTATATTTGTAAAAGAAAAGGTCCCTGGGTGGGCAGTGAGTGCCTCCATGGGGGCTTATTGCTTTTGTACAGACGTTGCCAATCAAAGAGTCATCTTCCATCCTGTCTCCATTTGAGTTCCAGCAGTAGGAAAATCAACACTAAAAACTACTTTCATGGATTTTCCCCGTTTTGCACTAATCCTCCCAGATATATCTGAGGCAATTCACACTTCTCTTTCCTCCCGACTGCAACCCCAGCTAAAGGCTTCTAGAGGCTATAAATGATAATGTGTTGGAAACTCTTGGATGTTGAGTTATTCAGCGTGAAATCCCGAGAGGAATGCTGGCCAGCATCCAGCCAGCCACCGTCTAGTGAGGTTGCAGGTTAGCTGAGCATTTGTCATGAGATCTTGTAATGGACTCTAGGAATTAGGAAATTAATGAGAGGCTGTGACTAGTCTGGGCATCTCGTGACCTTCACAAGTTTGCTAGTGCACGGAGTTAATTTTATCTGTTTTCCTATCTGCAAAATCTATGCACTGCTTGTTGCTGAACTCACTGAGGTGTTCTAATATGTGAAGAATGTTGCAAAATGGTATGTGCTCCTCTGCTGAAAGGTGGTGAAGAGTAAAAGTATAAATAACCAGGTAGACCACCGCTAAGGATGCAAATGCTGCTCCCCTGGGGAAAGCTTACCCTTGCAAGTTGGCTTCAGGGGGGCTACTTGGATCTGTAAGAGCTTCCTGGAGAGCAACTGTTCTCTTACAAATAAATCACAGATGCCTGAGCAAGCTTTTTGGCTTCTGAAGCATTAGATGTGCACTAAACCCATTTTGTTCTTCTTTGTCCCTTTTATTAATAGGGTCATCCTGGCAAGGAAGGTCCTCCTGGAGAGAAGGGGAGTCAGGTAGGTGTCAACAAGCCCCTTATCACTGCTAAGGGGAAGGTTGCAGTACCTGGATGGAGACAGATCTCCAAGGAGCTCTGGGGATGTCCGGGCAACCAGGGAATGTGGGCCAGTGGAGGTGGCAAGAAGCAGACCCTGTTGAAATTTGAAAGCTGACCCCAGCTTTTATCTGCTTGGGAATCTCTTCTGGTGCTTGGGTTGGTCTTTTCTCAACTCCTCCCAGTTTCCCCAGCAAGCAGCGCTCTGTAGCCCAGCAGATGTGAAAATTGAACCTGTGAAGGGAAACCTTCTTTTCATCAGACACAAACAAATATCCTTTGTGGCACAGGGAATGCAGAAAAGAACTCTTTTTGTATTCCTGGTCTTCCTTTTTCTTCCCTTCCCCCTTGAAGTCCCTCTCTAACAATATATTTGAGAATATTGCTGGAGGCTAGAGTCCTTGAATTATACGGTCATGTCTGTCTGGGAGATTTACCATCTGCGTTCCCGCTGCGTCTCATTCAGTTGAAAAACATTAAATTTGTCAAAAGTCTTTGATTAGAGCACAGTTGGGTTTGATGGACGTCTGCTCGAGCTGTGCTCGGGTGCTGCACAGAGCACAACTCACGGCCACAGCCGCTTGTCTGGACATTTGTTTTCCCCACAAATTCTCCTTATTGCTGCACCTTCATGTTGATTTTTGATGTGTTTTTTTCTTGTTTGCATTTTCTTCACCCCAGGGTCCACCAGGTCCTCAGGGCCCCATTGGTTACCCAGGACCACGTGGAGTCAAGGTAAGGAGGAGGCAGAAAGAGTGTCCATGGCATTGCTTGTTCAACTTGAGTTCTCCAGCTTACGATGGAGGTGCCAGTGGGCACAAGTACCCTACCAGGACACTTAGGGCCACCACTAACCACATCTACTGCTTGAGTGAGCCTTAGTCCAGTGTCTTCTCACAGGCCACGAGGATTACAAGCCCCTTGCTCTCCAATAACCCCTCCTAGCATCACCTTGGAGAGGTTTCTCTTTTAATTCTTCACAAGCATGGCTCAGTCCCATTCCGATCGTTTCCAGTTTACAACCAAAGTAAATTTCAGCCAGAATGTGAAAACTTTAACAAGGCTTGTTAATAAAACAAAATAGCCTATTACTAAAACAAAGCAAGCTTTTCATGCTCCTGATCCAAAACCTTGTCAGACGAAGCTTGTGCGTCTCAGCAATGTGCTTTTTCACTCGATTGAATTCCAGCTCTTTCCCCGCTCCTGATGCCTGCAGCTCTTGCATGCTGATAAGAAGGCAGTGGGTATTTTTTCCCTGTTCAGCTCTGGCTGTTATGCCCATCAAGATATATTAGTTCAGGTGCAGATGCATCCTGCATCCCAACGGTCCCATGAATCTGCAGGGATCTTTGCTAGCAGGTACAAACACAGCTTGGGGACTGGCTAGAGGTGACGTTAAGCCCTCTTAAACCCCGCTGTATATTTTTTCAGTAGCAGAAACCCATGTGCTGTTCTGCCTTCAAAATTTAAGCAGAATGTATTTAGCCCAAGCAAGCTTTCATCTCGTTTCTTGCAAGGTTGCAGATTGAGACATAGTGGTCCATTAGGGAATGGTTTGCTGTTGTGTTTACCACTAAAGTGGAACTGTTCCACATTAAAATGATCTAGAGAAAGTGTGTCATGCACCAAGCCTGTAGTGCATACAGACAAGGGTTTGCTTCCGACAAGCAGCCTTTTATTAACTGTACAAGCCTCCAGTTTGGAAAAAATGCATCTCATTGGGTTTGTAGATATAAATAACTTTCATATCTTGCCTTGCTTACCAGAACCCTGCCCTGCTGCACAAATTTTGATTTAATTTTAATTATACCTTTTCTTGACAGGCTAAAGGGAAGAAAAAAATTAAAATACCCCAAGCAAAATATGATTTCTAAAAAAAAAAGGTTCTGTTATTTATTATAAGATTTGCATTGCACAGGACAGCTGGTGTAGGTACCTGAGGGTGATGTTTTATCCCAAGAGGCAGGATAAATGGGAAGCATGGGGGTCCAACAGGTCTGGGCTGGTGGCATAAACAGGGTAGATCCTGACCATGCTCAGCAGCTCTGGACTGAACACCAGAACCTGATGAAGCTTTGGAGGGTTTCTGCACCAGGTCACAAGTTCCCATGACAGCCATGTTACTTTTTTTCCCCCCTTCTTTTGGTGCCTACATCTACTTAAAAAAAAAAAACAATGTATGCAGAGAGGTGAGCACTGTGGTAAGAAAGAGCCAAGCTTAACCTTTAGGGGTGTTAGACCTGGCCCTGCAGAGCAGCATGGAAATCTCTGACTCTGTGCTCAGAGTTCTTAAAATGAATTCACTTCCCAAGTGTCCACACACAGCTTGAGCACTGGGGTTTTTTGTGAGTGCTCAAGTGAACTCAGCATGCTGGCAAGGCACTTATGGAAATGGTTTTTTGGAAAATATATGCAGAAAAACTTTTCATAGTGAGTTTTAGCTCTGAAAACATGATCGCTAGGCAGGGAACAGGCAGGGACCACCAAGCCCATCTGCCAAATCAAAGCAGCAGAGGATTGTGACTGTTGGGTACTCACTAGTGACTCAAAAGCCAGATGTCAGAGACTGATATTTGATCAGCAATGTTTAGGAACATCACAGTTTGCAGAGATACCATTGCCAACATCAAAGGAAGCCAAAATCATCATGAGTAGTGATTTTTCAATCTTCAGCTTACCTATACCCTTGTAACATCTTCTTTTATCTCCTGTAAGGGAGCAGATGGTGTTCGTGGACTGAAAGGCACTAAAGGTGAAAAGGTGAGTTAATTTTGCAGACCCATCCACAGGATGCTCCCTGTGACACTTTCTCCTGTTCTCTTAGACAAACAGGGACCTGAGCCCCCAAAGCAGTGGTAACCTCTTTGATTTTGGAGCAGGCACAGGCTGGGTACCTGCCTGGATGTTCTGCGATGTCTTGGCTTGGATTTGGAAGTAATGGGCCACTGTGGTGTGCTCAGGTTTTGAGCTGTTTGCTGGGGCCAGCTGGTAGGGATAGCTCAGGATCCAGCATCAGGGAGATTTCCTCCTGCTAAAATTTGCAGCTTAAGTGATTCAACGGAGCTGGAGGGTTTGTGGTGCATTACAGCTGGATAACAGCATACAGGACATGCTGCCCAGCCCGGTCCTCAGAGCAGCTGGTGAAGCCCAAGTCACTAAGAATGTCAACACAATCTATGTCTGCAT
The DNA here is from genome assembly GCA_013398125.1 of Aegotheles bennettii. Taxonomy (NCBI): domain Eukaryota; kingdom Metazoa; phylum Chordata; class Aves; order Caprimulgiformes; family Aegothelidae; genus Aegotheles; species Aegotheles bennettii. The sequence goes on along the minus strand of VZRW01013715.1, from coordinate 965,503 downwards.
GTCACAAAGATGCAATTGGTTTCTCCCAGAGGAAGAGCAGGAGGTGGGGAAAAATCTTGCCTGCTCCCACAAAGAGCTCCATGTTCCTCCATTCCTGCCCCCAGCAACTCAGCAGCAAAGCTGGCAGTTTGAGCTAGGGAGTTCTCATAGGGACCTTCCAAATTTTAAAAGTCTTTCTGGGAACTGTGTCTTCATTGCTTATGAGAGATTTGCTGTAGGATGGAATACATTATTGATTTGAGCTCTGCAATTAAACCTTCTTGGCTGAAAGAAATATTGCCACTGTCCTAGAGGTTGCCTCGAAGCGTGGTGTAAAACATCCTCCATGAAAATAAAACCAGTTGTACTTCAGAAATAATTGGTTCCCAGTACTGGCACGGTGGTGTTGTTCACATCAGGCCAGAACTGTGATCTTGACTTGCAGACAAGGCAGGATGTAAGCAATACTTGCTGGGGTCCCCATGGGACTCAGCAGTTGCAGCCTGGCTGGGTTTCTGTCTCCATTTGTGCACACTAAAGACTTACAGAAGCCGACATGATGGGCAATGTGGGGACCTAATCTTGTCTGCCCCAGGTAGGGGCCATACAGTAAAGCTAGAGAAGTCTTTTTTCTTTCTTTTTCCACTTATACACCTCACCCATTTTTTCCCCTCTCCATTATTTAGGGTGAAGATGGCTTCCCAGGCTTCAAAGGTGATATGGGCATCAAAGGAGACCGGGTAAGGGTCTGTGATCAATGTGGTCTTGTAGTGCTTTGCCTTTCAACCCCGTGCATTATCATGCAAACACAGCTAGGGGAGAGCAGCAAGGTTGGGCTCTGTTGGAGTCCTTCCAGAATATCTGATCCTGAGGTAGGAAAGCAGGAATTTCATGTTCACCTCAAGCAGTTGTAAATCCCTAAATTTGCTAATCCCATCTTGAAGATAAAATAAAACTGAGTGATGAGAGGGCCCGGTCTTGCTGCTTTGTCTACTAAGAAGGACTGAAGGTGGCATCTCAGGGAGGTGACTCCTGTCTTTATGAACTGCAGGTAGACATAAGCTCCTTCAAACAAAGCCCGTGGCTCCTGTTCCCACCAGAAAACTCCTGGTGTTTTATGGTGGGCTATGAAAGGGATGCTCGAGAGCCTTGCAGATAAATCTGCATCCACCCAGCTTCTGGTGCAGGGGAGGGAGGCTGCCTGTGTTCACAGCATGGAAGCATCTCCTGTTACCCCGTGTAACAAGATGACAACTGATGTTTTGTGTGCCGAAGCCCAGAGTGTCACAACAATTCACGTTAATGGCTCGGTCCTCTCCACTCTCAGATTTCCTAATGATTTTCAGCACAAAAGCTCCAGCCCAGTCTTTCATCTCCAGTTGCCCGGTTCAGCCCTCAATTAAACACTTCCCAGGGCTTGCTTGCACATCACACTGTGATTTGGGAGGTGGGTAAGAGGGTGCGTTGCAATCGGAGCTAATGAAGGCTGCTTGGACGGAGAGGCACAGCGTGTAGATGGGATAATTGGGGCGCAGGAAGACGGCTGTCATGGGAGATAATGGCCAGGCTGGGAGAATGAGAGCTTGGTGCTCTAATAACACTCCACAATTTACTCAATGACAGTCTTGTCTGAGCCTCTCGGTGAAGACCAGCTCTCTCCAAGAGTTGTATTAGCAGCTTCGTGGAGTATCTGGTTGCAGCCATGAGGGGATTGCTGTCAGCAAACACAGGGACCTGCCTGCCCCTCAACCCTTCTCTTGTGATTAATAGGGGGAAATTGGACCTCCTGGCCCCCGAGGTGAAGATGGTCCAGAAGGTCCCAAAGGTCGATCTGGCCCCAATGGAGATCCCGGTCCTCTTGGTCCTGCTGGAGAGAAGGTGAGTCTCAAGGATGGAATCACCCAGGGGTGTTGTACAGTAACCCTTCACTTTTCTTTGGGTGTCTTGGGTGGGTGGCCAGAGCAGTGCCCAGCATGTAGGGGGATGGTTTTAGAGCAGAGAGATGAAGAGGAGCTGCAGGAGTTTTGTGTGAAGGCTGGTCTGAGTAGTTCAGCACAAAGACCAGATGAGACCCAAAGGAGATGGTTTTACTGCAGCAGCATAACTTGGTCTCTTTGGGGTTATCTGCTTGGTCTTGAAAAAAAGACCAGAGGAAAAAAATGGAGAAATTGAAAGTATCATGGACTCCAGTCTTATTTTCAGGTGCATCCAGCTGAAAAAAATTATAGCAAAAAGTAACAATTCCCCACTGGGTCCCCAGCACATTTACAGCACTCACTCTGCCTCAAATCCACTGGGTTCCCCCAGGGAAGGCAGAGCATGATTGCAGTGCCCCAGTGCCTTTATTCCACCTGTGTCATCTCTGCTGTGCTCTTGTCTTTGCACTTGACATCTCCCCTTTCTGCTGGAGCTACTCCTGAGGTCTCTAACACCCTTTTCTTTGTGTTTCAGGGTAAACTCGGCGTGCCAGGACTGCCTGGGTACCCGGGCAGGCAGGGCCCGAAGGTAACTCTGGTGGGTTTGGTCCTTGGGAGGTGCTGGGAGCTCTGATGGCGATGCCATGCAGAGGGCTCAGCCCCTGCTATAGGGGTATGAGGTGGAACAGGAGCACTTCCTACCTTCCCACCCATGCAAGACGAATTTAGAGTTGGGTAAAAATAGCCAGCCCTTAGCTGGTGGGTATCAGCGACTGGTTCTGCTTCTCTTCAGTCTCCTGCAAAGTGGTGGGAAGAGCTGCAGCAGAATGGGGGCTGCACACAAGGGTGGGCAGAAGTGGTTTGGTGATGGATAGAAACAGGCTCTGTGAGAGCTTTCGTGGTAGTAATAGGCATAATAGTCTTTCTCCTTGGATTATGTTTTATGTTTTCAAAGATCTGCACTAGTGGTAACTAATTAATTAAGGAGAATAGCTAATGAATCAGGGTCTCCCTGAAATTAAAATAAAACTGCCATTTGCAGATTTGCAAACATCCTTTGTATCTTCTCTACACGCCCACCTTCGTTTGGGCCATTTTCAACTGTTCTTTTTAAATTAAAACTGTGAATTCCACTATATAGACTAAGGCTGCAGCCCAGTTTTCACATGCCCTGGAGACATTGGGAACTTCTGTTTTTGTTATCTTTTTTTTTTAAGAATATTTTATTATTCATGCTCATTGCTTGGGAAAAAAAAAGGCATGTTTAACACTAGAGACATAATTATGTGCAAGAGATTGTTTCCTGGTTGTGGTGTTGGTGGTTTATTTTTAAATTTGCGTTTTATAGCTGGAGAAGGGATTTTTTAAATTTTTTTACATTTCTTTTGACTAATTCATATTTTAAAAGCACCAGCAGCTATTCTCCAGGCATCCACATCAGAAAGGAACAAGCCAGGAGTTAAATTTTCATGTGCAATGTAGTGACTTAGGAGCAGAAGACCCAACGCCTGCCTGTTCCCCAGGCACCCAGCACAACGTGGGCTGGGGCTTTTGCAGCGACTCCTAACGAGACGTGGACCTGGCTTTTTTTGTTGTTGTTATTTTTGGATGAAATTTAGTTTCTGAGGTCATTTTGGGTCTGTCTTTGGTTTTGTTTTTATTAAGGGAAGGTTTAAAAGAAAAAGTGTTGGGAGCCCACGTCGGCAGGAGCTCGCTGGGGTTATTCCAGGCCAGCGGGTGCTTGGCATGGATGGACCGAGCTGCCCCTTTCAGTGTCCTCAGTCGCTCTCTCTCTCTTTGATCTTCCCTCAAGGGCTCAATCGGCTTCCCAGGATTTCCAGGAGCCAACGGAGAGAAGGGCACACGGGTAAGAGCTGTTTTCTTTAGCTGCTTTGTGATTTTTTTTCTCTTCGAAGTCCTTGGGCAGGAGGTGGAGGATGCTCTGGTGCAGGCAGGTGCTCAGGTTGCATTTGCACAAAGGAGGTGCTCCAAGAAAGACCATCCCACCCTCTTGCATCCTGGGAGGAGGACCAGTGAGAACCTGGAGCAGGTGGAAGGGTCGTGATGTCGGCTCTTGGGAGAGGAGGATGCCAGTAGCAGCCCAGCCAGCTCTGCAGACAGCAGCTTTCCAATTAAACACTGGAAATCTTTCCCTCAAGATATTTTAAGAGATTTCTCTGAACCTGAATCCTTCCCGCACTGCCAAACTTTGCTCAGGGCACGAAGAGCCTTTTAATTAACAGTAATTATTAGAGATGGGTGAATCTGTTCAGAAGCAGCAAGAACCATCTTTAGCCTAAGTTGAGATCAAAATGCATAGACAAAAACCCTCTTCCACCTTCCTTCTTTTAATAAGCAGAGCTATTCTAAAGTCATAAACATCCTTAAAATGTTTGGGCTCCATCCTCCAGACTTGTCTCTACCTCTCATCCCACCTCCACAGACTTTGCTCCCGAGCAGGGATTGTCTAAATACACTGGTGGGTTTTGTGTTTTGTGAAAGCCATGCTTGAATTAGGGGATTCAGAGTACAAACACAAAGTCATTTTCTGCACCAGCTCTGGTCACAGGGACAAAAGGGGAGCCAGTGGAATTAGTTTCCTTTTTACTCTCATTTAAATACAGATGACTTCTAACAGATGTGTTTGATAGAAGCCTGGAAAATGTAGATCACTTTACACTGCATTAATATCATGCCACTGAAATTCAGTTTATATCCATCCCCCTCCTTTTTTTTTTATCCCACTGAGTAATTTTCATTTCATTCTGAACTACAAATGCAGCATCCTCTCCCTTCTCTCCACACCGGCCTGGCAGGAGGAGGGAGGCCATGAATAAGGCAGCTGCCACGACAGCCTTGAATTCACTGGAGCTCTATAATTACCCACCCGCCTTATCAAATATACAGCAACAAAATCCTTGGGCTGGATTTTTGGGTGGTGTAAAACAGGGCATCGGCACCACAGCGGGGTGGAGATGTGCTGCTTCGCATCTCCCAGCATCTGCTTTCAGGCTCATTATTTCAGCAACACAAGTTGTCTTCCCAAGTCCTTAAATAATAAAATAAAGGTGAAAACCAAAGGGGCTGGAGCAGTACGGGCAGGTCCTGCCAGTGCAGGCAGCTGGATTTTTGTAAAGAGCTCCCCAAATTTGAAACTGCTGCTTCTTGGCTGGTCAGCTGCAGGAAAGGGCTGGAAAAGTTAAAAATGGGGGGAAAGATGATGTTTGGGTTTTTTGGAGAAGCCTGACCTGTTAAATACCCTGATAGTCTTGGCGAGCGGTGTCCGTTCTCACCCAGTTGCCCACAGCCAGAAGCAAGCTTGGGTGAGCTTGCTTGGACATTTTCAAAACCTGATCATAAAATCAATGGTTAGACATGAACAAGTGGTCTTGTTTTTGGAGTTAATAGACCTATATAATAATCAGGGTCATAGATCTCCCTGCTCACCCGGTCTGACAGAGCCTGGGGGGTGTGTGGAGGTACCAAAATCCAACCATTTATTTGGGTGCCTAGAAAATAATCTGAATTTAGATGCCTTTCCCTCAGTATCCTTGTTAGAAAAATATAGGGCTGTGTACATTTACAGTGCTATATAAATTCTTTGCAAGGATACAGAGTGCTGTATGCATGATTAATGATAGCAATAACCAGGGGAAAAATTTGCTTAAAAATAGAATTGAAGAAGAAGGAGAGGAGTGTGGGGGGTTACCTGCAGGGAGGTGGCACATGCTCCTCTCCACCTGCTCTGAATTTAGCCTCCCATAGCTAAAGGAAAACCAGCTGGAGTGCTTTAAGATGATTTTTGTAATTAATTAAAAAAAGGTATGCCAGCAGGCTTTATTAAATGGAGCTGCAGAACAAGGAGGATTCAGCAGGACTAATTTTAGTAGCTTGGGAAAAAAAAAGTTGATTGTAAAGTTTCCCAGCTCCTGTTTTATGTTCGCTTGGTTAATGAGTGCCAGATCCGAGGAGACAAGATTGTGAGATGATGGATTTGGGGCAGAAAATGCCAAGTGATATTTTAAGCATCCTGTGTTCCTTACATAGAAAGCAAGACTTTCTCCGCCTTCCTTTAATAGGTGTTTGGTAAAAATAGTGGAGGGCAAGTCCAAAGGAGGAAAGTTAAACCTGTGGGTATTTTTTTTGGTAACTTGACATGAGCCAAAATAGCATTTTCAGGGAGCAAACTCTAGACTCTCAGTTTTCTTTTAGGCGCAGGGTAATGGAGCTGAACGTAATGCCAGATTTAGGACCCAGCCGTCTCTTGTCTTTTTTTCTGTCAGAATTAATCACAGTCCCCCATTACGGGAAGCTGAGTGCATCTGTCAGATCTCATAAGCCTGCTGCTTCGTCGCTGCTGCAAAACAATGTCTTAAATTACTTGTTTAGCACAAAGTTCACAGGGATGAGGAAAGGTTTGTAAATATGTGGGGCAGCTTAATTGGTTTGTGTGGCGTGAAGTTAACTGCTCTGCTGCTGTCATTCCTTAAATATTGAACTGTGTGGGTCTTGCAATCCTTGTGTGAGCTGGGGCAAGGACCAGCTCTACCCCACCCTGGGAGCTGGGAGAAAGGAGGAGCAGAGATCGGAGGAAAAGGGGTTATAGGTTTTGGGGTTACAGAGCTTTTTTGCTGGCTCTGGTGGGCTGGCTGGCTTTTAGGAGGCTGCGTGGTGGTGAGTGGCCTCGTTGAAAGTCCTTGTGGTGTTTTAAAGGACTTGGGATACCTTTTCTTTAGTAGATCCCTTCCCTCAGATGGTTGATGGCGACTGGGCTTTAGATTTATCATCCCAACCTGCCCCAGCATTATAAATTGAAATAAATAAAAGAATCAGGAGAGGAAACCTGCTGTTGTCCTTTTCATTGCTAATGAATTATAAATTTAAGCATTATAAATTAAAATAAAAGAATCAGGAGATGAAGCTAAACCTGCTGTTGTCCTTTTCATTGCTAATGACAACCAGAGAGATTTTGAGTGTAGTTTGTGTGCAACAGGCTCCATTACACATTCATCAGCTGTGAGCTCCATCTATGATGCTGACCACTAACTTCTCTTCATTTCTCCTTCGTTCCAGGGGACACCTGGCAAACCAGGTCCAAGGGGGCAGCGCGGTCCAACGGTAATGATCCATTTCTTCATTCTTGTGCATTTTGAAAGCACTGGGTGTAGGATCTGTCCTTCAGCAGTTAAAGCTAAGCAGAGGACACAGTGATTTGGGACTGGGGCTCAGCAGTCATGGTTTAAGGTCATAAGATCAGACCTCCAGTGGCAGGGATGAAGCCTCCTGTCATCCCTTTGCTGCTGGTGGGACAGTTCGTTGACCCAGTGCTCAGGCACTTGGGTTCTTTGCCTGATCACAATGTAGTGCTGTGGTTAGCAAGAAGAGCTAAAACATCATCTTTTGTGTCTTTTTAAGGGTCCACGTGGGGAAAGAGGCCCTAGGGGAAGTACTGGGAAACCTGGCCCAAAGGTAAGGTGTTGGAGAGCCTACTGGTATTGTCCTAGAAAGTGTTGGCATAAGAGACCGTCTGGTTCATTGCCCTCTATTTCCCTTCTCTCCTGTTCTTCATTGCCCAGCCAAATGGCTCATAACCCACTCATAAAGTATAGGCACAGATCCTAAAAAATTGTTGGCCCACGTTTCAGCAGGACATCAAGTGCACACATGGATCAAGAGCCATTTCAACCAGGAAGGGAGGGAGCACCCCCACCTCAGGGACCAGCACAACTCTGCGATTCACTGATACTTCCCCCAAGCCCACCGTTTTTTGGTGTTTAAGTAGCATTTGAACCACTTTAGGGGCCTTAAGCTGTGCCATAGGCGAAGGGGCACGTATTGCTGATGGTCTCCAGAACCTTACACCTTGCTGAGCCATTTTGCATGCACAGTGTGTGCCCACAATTGGTCACTGGGCAAAATGGGAATTTCCTGCCAGCCAATCCAGAGGCACGTTCAGCTCCAGAACCTGCTGATGAGACCAATTAAGTGACCATCAATGGCTGGGCGTGATGGAAGCAAAGCTTTTGTAGTGAGACATTGTCACCACTGCACTGTCTGCTTAAAAAATAAATGTCCTGGCTTTGTGTCGACATGAATTTTTGATAAATACCTCAGCTTTGCAGCGGCATTTATCTCTCAGAGGGAGGCCGTTATCTGGTGGAAATACCCTGAGCTCGCTGACGTTATCTTTCCTGTATTGTTATTAAGCAACCTGTGGGAAACAAACAGCTGCTCGTTTGTCACTGGATGCTGCTCCTGATACAGAATTATTGATAGAGAGGGGCCGGGGAGCTGCTGGGGTGTGGTGTCACCGTGGACTTGGTGCCACTTGACATCTTTGTGCACATCAGCTGCAATGGTGATTCTGTGTTTTTAATGGTGTGTTATGTTTATTTGTACAAGGGCAACTCCGGTGGTGATGGCCCCCCTGGTCCTCCTGGTGAAAGGGTAAGACAAGCTGGTGGGGCTAAAGCAGGACTCGATCCGAGCCCGTTGGTTTAACACAGCAGATGAGGGGGTTTGCAGGGCTGAGGTGGTGCTGAGGGTTTGTTGCATCCTGCTGAGTACCCTGGGAAGCAGAGAGGGGTGGGCAGTGCAGTGGAGCCAGGAGGCAGTTCAGCATAGCTCGATCAGCAAAAAGAGTTTAGAAATCAGAGGTGAAATGTGTTTGTGTGGAGAGAGATCTTGAGAATCACCTATAGCCTTTGGGTCCTTTCTGAGCTCTCCAAGGAAGGCTCAAGTGGGACCTTGGGTGCCCTCTGTGAGCATAGCTCCATGGGAAAAGTTACCCAGGGGTTTTGAGCAGACAGCCAGAGCCCTGGTGTTCTGGAGGAGGTGGCCCTTGAGGATCTTGTACTGCTTTGCCCAGGTGCTCTCACTTGATCTGGGATGGGAAAAGATCTATTTTTCATAGCACTGGGAGGGAAAGGCATGAAGTGGTTGATAGCCCTCATCATGTTTGCAGTGCTTGTTGCAGTTGGGCAGGCTGCTCAGTTGAACAAGCCCAGTGGTTCTTATCTCTACACAGATTTACTTTTTTTTTTAAGAATGACCCCGTGCATCTACATCTAGCACTGTGGGGCATTTCTTTGGGGTAGAAGTAGCTGACTTTCCGCATCTTAGTGCTCATCTGCTGTTCACACAAAGGCAGTATTTCATAGCAAAGTTTTACAGGTTCCTTAACCATGTTTTCTGGCTTGTTTTGCATCCCAGGGACCACCAGGGCCTCAAGGACCGACTGGATTTCCTGGACCAAAAGGCCCCCCTGTAAGTAACCCTCTTTCTAGAACATGCAAAGAAATACAGAAAGTCTTTCCCACCCAGCTGTGGTCGCCTGTGCCAGCTCAGTCTGAGCTGCTCCTCTGACAAGCCATGACATCCCCAATAAAAGGCATTACTGAGCCATCATGATAATAACCCGACAGTTTAAGATTTTAAATAGCCAAGTAAATTGCAGCTGATTATGACTGTTCATTTCCTAATGACTCAATATCACTGGGATCTTTCATGGTTGCTCTGCTCTTTATTCTCCCTCTGTATACTGGGAGGAGAGCACAACAGAGCAGCACTTCTGTCTCTGTGACTGTTACTCACTAGTGGGGGATGTCAGAAACCTTTTTGGAGTGATTTCCTTCCCTGTGGTGGACATCTCACTCCTGCTGTGGTCCTATAAGATAAATCTCTCCTCTAGGAGATGTGTGGGAAAGGGCTGTGTCTTTTAGGGTTCACTGTAAAAGGCATGGGAACTAACACAAGGAAGCAAGCAGGTTTGGTTCAGTCATCAGTTTTGGTCATGTCCTTCTCGCCCTGGTTTTCTGCTGTAGGGTCCTCCTGGGAAGGATGGATTGCCTGGTCACCCCGGACAGAGAGGTGAAACTGTAAGTAGCCAACAGTCTTGGGCAGATCATTAGTCCTGAGTCTCGTCTTGCCGGTTGGTTTTTCTAAACCTTTCTGTGCAGCTGGGGAGATGTGGCCACACGTTTGGTTTCCCTGGTGGTCTGTGTTTCTCCAGCTGCACGGGATGGTCTATGGGAAGCAACCCTCTTCTGAGCAGGACAGGTCGGTCTAATGATGATCTATGTGAAGGTTGTGCACCAACTCCTCTCTCGATCCCTTTAGTAGATTGTGGAGGTCAACGTGTGCATCATGCATGGAGAAAATATGAACAGAGGGATGTGGTGATGCCAATGGCATCGGAGGCAGTTGGGTTTCTGCTGGGGTGGGTGCTGCAGAGACAACTCCTCACAAGGTGGGAGGATGTTGGCTGGGGTTGAGTTTGGGTCAGCACCAGCACAAACCAGCGCTTGCTTTCATGAGGTGGAGAAGCAGCTGGGGGAGGATTTCTGAGCAGCCCCTGGGGATGGGCTCCATACCCCAAGGATTTGCCAAAGCACTTGTGCCTTTGGCCTCCTGGGGGAAGGCTGTGCCTCTGCTCTCCGGAGCGTTTCGGGTAACATCTGTGCTTTCTTTCCCACTCCATCCATTGGAGATGGACAGGTTTTATGTCTCTCTGTCCCAGAGGCTGTGATAGCAGAGGGTTCTCATGCAAGACAGGCTCCATCTTTTGCAAGCTCAGCTTTTCACACCCAGCTGTGCTAGGTCAGGGGCAGTTTTATTTTCTCTGGAGCCTGTGATGGGGAGAAATAAATGCTTTTCACTTCTCGATGCACCATGTGGCTGATGCCAAGAACTGTTGCACAGTTACAGAGAAGGAGTTACAACTCATTTTTGACAGTGCTTGTTTTGAGAGGCAATTCCTGGCCAAGATGAGGGGTGCAATGGTTTTGCTTCAGTTTTTCTGTCCACACTGGTTCCTGCAGCACTTTCTTGTATCAGCCACTTGCCTTAGCCCCTGAGTAAGAAGAGCATCTCTGCTGACGCTGCCTTTTAGCCAAAGCTACGCTCAAGATCCTCTCCAAGTTTTGCTTAAGCCCTCTCCAGCAATAATCCCTGGCTGCAGCCCAGGGAGCAGCTCCTGGCTGTTCCGGTACCTCACCGTGTCGTACGCGTACTGCTTTGTCCATTTTAAAAGGTTTTGTTGCACAGATGTAATCATTGTTTCTCACCAAAGGAGAACGATGAGGCATGTGGAAGGTATGATACCCTGGCTGTCGTGCGTCTCTGGTGGTCTGTTCTCTGCCCCTTTTTTTGCTTGAAGGATGCCTTAAGCAAAGCCCACCCTTCTGCCATGTATTCCTCTGCATGCAGTAATTAGCATCTTTCTGTTTGGCATTTTTGGAGATGTTTATTCTTCCTCCATCTCATTCACTGTTGTTGGTATGTCCCTCTCCCCATCACTGCATGCTGCATGTTAGCAAATAGACTCTTTGTTCTGTGTTTATTTTACAGGGAAAAAAAAACACCAACAACTTCCTCTCCTCAGCTTTGCATTTTTCTCCACTGCCTTCCCTGGCATTAAAAAAGCTTTGCACATTATGCAATTTTTTTCCCCCTTAACTTATCACACAACAGTTTAATTAACTTCCCTGGCATTTGCTAAACAAGGCAATGCAAATACTGCTCAGCACAACACCAGGTATTTATTTACACTCCATAAGACTGACTTTAAGGCAATGGTTGTGTTAATTTTGAACACGCAGTCCTCGGATCAGGATTAACTTAAAGGTGAAGAGAAGAGTTTTCACCTGTCAGAGCCCGACTGTGACATTTCATCTTCCTTCATTGAGTTATCTGTAAGGTCAAGGACACCTACATTCAAATTAGAAGCAGCAGTAGAAACTATGTTTTTATCTGCTGGTATCAACTTTTGAAACTGGAATAAAGCATTGAGCCTGCATGAATATGACTGGAGAAAGGGCTTTCAATTATTTGGAGCCTGAAAATATTCCCCAATAGCTTTCTTTACTCATTGCAGCAGTAGCTCACCTACCAAAGGCAAATGCTTCCAGAAAACCAAAAATCTGTTAATCTGTGCCATCAACAAGCTTGCAAAGAGCACTTGCCCTGAATCCTCTTGGGGTGCACCAGACATGTACAGACCCAGGTAGCAGAAGTCCCTTCTTTGTCCAATTTTCCTTACATATTGCCAAAAAGTGAGGAGAGAAACATAAAATGGAATTAAATATCATTTCCACATCAGCAGCCTTGTTAGCTCACTCTGTATTTTCACACAAGGCTCGAAATCTGTGTATCGAATAGTTCCCTTCATTTTACTTTTCATTTAGTAGCAAATAGGTATGCTGAAGGATACTGAAATATTTGGCCATATTAAATTTAAACAGATTGGATTTAAAACGGAAAAAAAAATGCTAAAAACTCTGTACCCAAGGCTCAGGCAGGATAAAAGGAAACCCCTTTCTTCAGATTAATGAGTAGAATCCTGCACAGAACTGGCTGAGATATTTTTCTACGATAAGAGTTTAAATCGTACATTCATTTCACAGAGATGTTTTGCCATTTCCCCATCAATGACAGGATATTTTCTGTGACCCGCAGACAGCTATAGAATAGCACTGAGTAGGTTTTTTTAGCATGACACATTACCATTGGCCTGGGATTTATCTCTTCATCTTTCGTGGCAATGAGGAAATAGCCTGTATGCCCTAAATGCCATTTCTCCAGCTTGTCAGCATGCTATAGTAAGAACGATAATTAATGTGGTTTTTAAAGAGTGGCTTAGGAGAGCAGCTAAACAATTGCAGTGGGGACAGTTCGTTATTGTCACTCTTCAAAATGTCATAAGTAGCTGTCATGGAGACTTCGCTACTCATCGACAGCATTTGGAGAGGAACACATTTGTGAGCTCTTTCAGCAGATGTTGATGAAGGAAATAAAGCTTCACGCAGCCCCCGAGGCTGGTGGGTTGTCGGCTTCAGCGGGGCTGGAGACTGGGGCTGCCAATGCCAAAAGTGGAAGATGGTCACCCAGCCTCCAAGCTCCTGGGAGCTAAGTCTGAAATAGAGCCAAGCCTTAAACCAGTACCAGAAGAGGGAGCAGGAGTAGGGCCGTGGTTATTAAGAATTGCACAGCATGAAGAAACTTGCTCATTTGGACTTTTTAATAGCCATTTCCTCTATAGGTTTTATGAGCATAGCAATTATTTCATATATATATATATATGGCCAGTCCTTCAGCCAGACCACAGTAGCTCCATCCAAACAGCAGAGCTGAGCTTTGAGAATAACTTTTTCTTACTCTGTTTTGCCCCTGTATAAATGTACAAATACACATTTTCCACTTTCTGTTGGATTTCTTGTTTCTTCTCCTTTGGGTGCCCACCCATTCCTGGTCAGTAGTTTCCCCAGAGGAGCAGCAGTCAGGTGGCAGCCTGTGACCCTCTCTGGAGCACTCCTTGGCAGAAGTGTCATCTCTCTCTTTTCCCTTTCTCTAACAGGGTTTCCAAGGCAAGACTGGCCCTCCAGGACCCCCTGGTGTTGTAGGCCCTCAGGTAAGAAAGGAATGCTCATGCCTGCACCAGCTCTCTGCAGCTCATCATCACTGGTTCAGCACAGTAGGTGCTCACAGCTCTGATGGTTCAGCTGGAGCTGGTGGGACCCCAGGTTATACAGCACAGGGACTCCTCTTCCAGGGGAGGCAGAGTCGTGTCCAAGCAAGCCTGATGGCTTGAAAATTCCTGTCCAGGGTGTTAAAAGCCCCAGTGGGTCCCAGCCCACATTGTGGAGGTGTTAGGATGGCGTTTAGACAACGTGCCTGAAGGCTGCTGTAAATAAGGTGGCTCCTGTGAACTTAACTGAGCTACCTGGTGTAAAGTTGGTGTAGGGTGAGAGAGTCACCAGCTACACACGACCTGACCAAAGGGCCTTTAGCAACCAGAGAGTTGATGGGCAGAGTAAACGTGATGCAAGAGTGCTCTTACATGTTGCTATGAAGAAATGCATCCCTCTTTCATATAAAGTGCTGCTAGATTCTGGCAGAGTTGGACTGTTTTTCTTAGTCACAATGAACTCTGTGCAATCTGGAAATATTAACTGTACAACCAGAATTTATACCCCTAAGTACAGATGTGCGAGGCTCTTGGATCTGTTTTGTAGGCAGAGTCCTAGACCGATTAGGACTGGCTTTGGGTTGAGTCTTCTTTCCTGAACTGCTGGGGAAGTTGTTTTTTAATTACAAAGTAATTAATTTGCCCTCTTTAGTGATACTGTAAAGTCCTTGATTTGTAAATTCCCTGATTAGGGGCAATTCCCTGACTGTGTCTGTCTTCTCAAGTGCAAATTACGTTCTGTGGCAATTTTATTTGGCTCTGCTGGGTGTAGTTGGGGTGATCTGTGGCTGCAATGTTATCGTTCTGCCTACACTAAGTGGCACCCAGCAGCGTGACATGAATGACAACTGCTGTCCCAGTGGACACCAGTGTGCAGGGACATTACAGCCTTGTGCATGTGGCTTTTGTTCTCCTCCAAAATGGGCCACTTGGGGACATTCTGCACCGGGCCTTGTGGTACACTTGTCACTGTTAGTGCCCTCGTATGGCACAGAGGCAGGCAGGGATTGCCGTGCAGTACAAGCCTGAGCCATTATTTATGCCCCATATAAGGGAGAATCAGCACGGTTGTAGAGTACTTGAGAAGTTTTCAATTTTCTAAAAAAAACCCTAAGCATAATAATTGTAGTAATAATATCTTGTTTATGTGAACACTCATTCCAGAAGTTCTTAATGTTTCTAGTTTGTCAAGTGCAATGTTGCTCACTTCCAAACTAAGATCCCTTTAAATGCCAAAGGAGGCATCTCTGCAGGGATTCCTGGTGGCACTGCAGGGGTCAGAGAAGGGAAGGAGCATCTTCCATCCCATTGCAACCCCAACGACTAAGCTGATAGCCTGCACCTCTTCCTTCACTGGTTGTTCTGCCGATACTCACCACCTTCTCCCTGATCTCTGTTTCTTCAGGGTCCGACTGGTGAGACTGGGCCAATGGGTGAACGGGGACATCCAGGCCCTCCAGGTCCCCCAGGTGAACAGGGTCTTCCTGGCCTCACTGGAAAAGAAGGGACCAAGGTAGGGACCAGTAGGCTGCTGAATTCACCCTCCTTGCAAGCCTGGGTGCCTGCCTCTCTCCCAGAGATGGAGAGGGGTGATTCAGAAGAGACATGATGTTTCTCAGTGCCTCATCACGGCTTGAGCCTGGAGGGAGGTGCTGGGTCTCTACGGAGCCTACAGATCCTCAGTGCTTTATCACTGTTGTTGCAGGGTGACCCTGGTCCCGCCGGCCTCCCAGGGAAGGATGGTCCCCCAGGCTTGCGAGGCTTCCCTGGAGAGAGAGGTCTCCCTGGCCCCATTGTGAGTAGAGGCTGCCCTGTCCTTCCAGCAGAAAGGATGCCCAGGCGGTGCAGTACCCACCTCCCCAAATGACTTTTGACTTTCCTCCTTCCAGGGTGCTCCAGGGCTGAAAGGCAACGAAGGTCCTCCAGGCCCCCCAGGTCCAGCAGTGAGTATCCTTGCCCTTACAGGCACCATCTAACACATTTACAAGCTTGGCAAGCCCAAGCAGAGGGTTAGTCACAGCTCAGTGCTTTAGCCGTGATTTCCTTTGCATTAACGACTTGCTGGATGTTGCTTCATTTTACAAGACATGTATGTAACAGCTCAGTCGTTTTGTGGTGCCAGCTGTGAACATACGTGACAAGCTGAGGGAACAGACATGATTCAGGACATGGAGTTTTGTTCCCAAGTCACCAGCTTTCCCTCTGAAAGTTGTCCCCACTTGAGATCCATGCTCAGTGCAGCCCTCTTGGAGGAAAATATTCATCATCCAACCCTCCCTGCTGTGTTGGCCATGAAGTGGTTTATGCTCCTGCACTATCCAGAGGAGAACTCAGCCCTTCCAGGGATTTTAATTAAAAGAAAGATCTGCAGGACCCCTGGGCTGATGGTACCAAGCCATCACATGGCAATCACCCCATCAGATGTGCTCACTTACTGATGATACACTGCAGGGTCCTGCTGTTGGATTTCTTTCTTTCCATATTAAGATGAAACTCAATCCTCCATTTAATGCTGCTTTCCTTCTTCTCTGAACAGGGCTCTCCTGGTGAACGTGGTCCAGCAGGTTCAGCTGGCCCGATAGGCTTGCCAGGGCGACCTGGCCCCCAGGGACCTCCGGGACCTGCAGGTGAAAAGGGAGCCCCAGTAAGTACCAGTATAAAGATTAACAGCTGTGGGTCAAACTGAAATGTATGTAGTAGGAAGCTGAGTATGGAGATGTTCCCTGGGGTATGTGTGTGAAAGATTTGAAAAAAAGAAGGAATTGCATTTTCTCATCATGGCTACATCAAACCAGTGGACTTTAGCTGCTCAACTGCCCTGTTTAGAACACCCATGCTAATAAAAATGGATGTGATCCCAGGGACCAAAATGTCCTTGGGCAACAAGAAGGGATGAGGACTGAGCAGGAGAAATGACAGCCTGTGTGACCTTCTGGTGACAAACAGCCAAGGGACAGGCCTCTGGGCAGAGGAGTGACCCAACCCCATCACTGCTTACAAGGGTGCAATGCTAGCAGTGATTTCCACTGAGCCCAAAGGAATCCTTGCCCTCACCCTGGGCACCACGGGAACGTGCTGTGGAGGTTTCAGCTCTGCTTCCTGGGATGCTGCGTGCTGTGTTCCCAGGCATCCCGCTGGCACCCGTGGAAAGAGCTGCTCTCCACCAGAGCCTGAGCAGAGCGTGGCTGAGCCCTGCCATATGGTCCCTCTCCGGAGCCTTCACCACCCAGCCCGCGCAAACTCTCACGTCTTTCGCTCCCCAGGCACGCGCGGGAAGTGTCACGTGTGGGCAGGCAGGAGTGGGCTGGCAGAGGACTATTTCTGTCCCCGAGGAGCACAGCACCGTGACAGCCCCAAGGAAGAAGGCTGAGCCTCTCACTCACTCCCAAATGGTTTTGCAGGGGCTTTTGGGCTGCCTGCCTCCAACTTAAGCTCAGCATCAGACCCAGCAAAATGAGCAAATGCTGGCATAGGTGATTTCAGACTGCACGAGGACACTCATGGTGATTGATTGTTGTTATCAAAAGTGTTTATCACTACTGTATTCCACGTTTGCTGGCTTATTAAAACTCCAGCAGCTAGTCCAGAGGCAAGAACTTCCTGGTGAATCAGCTTTATGAACATCTGTCCTGCCAAGCACCTATATGATGTATCAGTGGATAGATGAATAGGCAATTTATTTGGCATCTAATTATTCAGAAGAGAGCACCCAGGATTCAGATGCAATTATATTATGTATGAAGAAACTGAAAAATAGTTGCTGTTCCTATAAACAAACAAATATGATTGAAGGCTCCAGGTCCCAGGAATACAGGTAGATGTTTAAGAAGGAGGCCAGCAGAGATTGCTTTATTCATTTCAAGTGTTTTCTTTTGTCCAGAAGCTCAGGAGGGGAGCTTGGGGCCTCCTGAGAAACCCCCATTTGTTGGGGACCAGTCAGGGAGGGAGCAAGCAGCTGGGGCAGCCAGCACCAGAATCAATAAAAACTGGTTTATGGGAACAAAAATTAGCTGGGGTCTTGTTTGTCATCCAGAGGGAGACAGCAGAGGGTTCAGATTAAATCTCATTGTATTGCTATAGTGGTGAAATGGCAGCTGTGATCTGGGTATTCACTGTTTAGATTTGTTTGTTCTTTATCTCTGGAGATAGAAATCTTGCCTTGTTCCAGGCAGTGAGCACAAGGAGCCTGATGAAATAGCAGCTGGAAACTGGTTTTGCCATGCTTGCACAGCACATACAGTCAGGGGTCATTAGCAGCTGAGTAAAACCTTAATGGGGTGTAATGGGTTGGTTGGAGGATGGAGGAGAGCTCTGTGTGACCAACCTGCTTGTTCTGCTTCCAGGGCGAGAAGGGTCCCCAAGGACCAGCTGGCCGGGATGGCATCCAGGGCCCGGTGGGACTGCCAGGTCCAGCAGGTCCTGTTGGCCCTCCTGGAGAGGATGGAGACAAGGTGGGAGCAGCTCTCTGCTGCACAGGGTCACTCTGGGGAGAAACTGGGCAATGTGCCCCATTGCCACCGTGCTGCTTCTACCACATGGGGCTGGATGTGCTGCTGGTTGTAACATCAGGGATATTTTATGGCACTTGCAGCAGTGTCTGACCTGGGGAGCAGCAGTGTCTGACCTGGGGAACAGCAGGCCAGCTGGGCTCTGTGTGCTCTGCCAGCCAAACTGCTTGTTGAGACCTAGTTAGCCTCCCCTGACTCCTGTCCAAATTAATTACCTTTCCCCCACTTTCTCATTAAGCCCCTCTGGACTCAAGAATTCCTAGAAAGCATTAGCTGGAACAAATCACTCATCCCTGCTACCAAGGTCTGCACAATGATGCTTCTTGAATCGCATGGCAGCTAAGGGAATTTTAGGATGCAGAAGGGTTTGGTTACACCTGGAATAGCCAAATCTGGCCTTTTTCAGAACATTCTCGGGTATTTCTGTAGGAATTGGCATTCTTGGTGTGAGAATGCAGACACACAAGACTATTGCTTGAATGTTGAGATATGGAAGTGGTCACCAAGTGAACTGTGTCCCTTTGTACCTGGCAGGGTGAGATTGGGGAACCTGGCCAGAAGGGCAGCAAGGGTGACAAAGGAGAGCAGGTGAGTGGGGTGGAAATTGTTGTGGCTGCTTCTCTGGAGGAGCTTGGCTATGCTGTCTAACTTGCTGGGAACAGAAAACAATACCATTTGAATTTCTTTCTATCATTGCTTCATCTTTTCCTTTGCTTTATCAAATACCCACCCATGTAGAAAGGAGTGAGTGCCTGAAGTGTATTCCTCCTGCAGCTCCCAGGAACATGCTGAGATGTTTCCATGTCACCAATGTACTCTGCTAATACCTGTGAAGCTTTAGCAGCCCTTGCCATTAAAGTTGGGTGTTCGGCTGTAGTTCTTCTAGATACTTATAGAACACTGAGGCAGCATTTATGGAAAATGAATTACACATTGGCGTCAGGGCTGAGGGATGCTGGTGTGTCTGGGAACACTTGACACTGTCCCCCCTCTCTGTTTTGGGAATTAATGCATGTTTAATGGAGGCTGTGTTGAAGGGCATCACCTTCTCCAGGTGAGGATTTGACTCTGTGATCCTAATGGTGATGTTGCACTCCTGTTCCATGACAGGGTCCACCAGGTCCTACCGGCCCACAGGGTCCCATCGGTCAGCCTGGCCCAGCTGTGAGTATTGTCCCCTGGTATCAGAAATCCCCTTTCTTACCATAAAAATCTCCTGGGAAGCACTGCAAGCATCAGCAGTTTCTGCCTGGCACTGCTGATGCCCAGAGCATGAGGAGGGCACTGCCTCTGGCTGCAACAGGAGGTGGTGGGGATGGGGCTCTGCATCTGCCTTGTGTCTTTGCTAAGCTGTGTTAGACTCTTTCCTCGTAGGGTGCTGATGGAGAGCCAGGTCCCAGGGGACAGCAAGGCCTCTTTGGTCAAAAAGGTGATGAAGGACCCCGAGGTTTCCCTGGTCCCCCTGGCCCAGTGGGCTTGCAGGTAATTTGTAGCATCGGGGGGGGGGCTGGGGCTCCACCTGAGGTGTTCACTGCTAAAACTCATCACCTCCACCTCCACAGGGCTTGCCTGGACCACCTGGTGAGAAGGGAGAAACAGGTGATGTTGGCCAAATGGTAAGATGTTTTCATACTTTTTGCAGCACTGATATAGACATTGCTACAAGAAACAGGTCTTAAACTTGTCTCCCCTTTCTCTCAGGGCCCACCAGGTCCACCTGGACCCAGAGGTCCATCTGGACCACCAGGAGCAGATGGTCCACAAGGTCCTCCTGGGGGAATAGGAAACCCTGGTGCAGTAGGAGAGAAGGTAAAGCATCCAGATAAACCTGATTGAAGCCGGAAGGAGTTTGCTGTAACGCTCTTGCAGGGGCTTTGCTGTGTTGACAGAAAACCCAACACCCTGTAGAAATATAACTGTGGTCACCTTCTTTTCTGCTCTGCAGGGTGAACCTGGTGAATCTGGTGAGCCTGGTCTTCCTGGCGAGGTTGGCCTGCCGGTGAGTATATGACAGGATGGCTCTTGCTGTGATGGAGAAGAGCTTTTCTTCAATGGTGTTCCTTGAGGAGCTGGTTGAAGGGGTGCTAAAGGCATGAATGAGGATGGGGCTACAAGGGACTGAACCAGCCATGTCCTTGGTTTGGGTATCAGGTGACACATTGCCATGTTACTGGGTATTTATAGTACAACATTTAGCCACTGAATATGAGCTACCCACAGCTGAACAACATGAGCACCATTCAATCTTTGTGGGAAGGGACTGCTAAATCATGTCCTCATGTTCCGAGATACAAACAGATCTCTTTCTCAGAACTGATTAAAGGATAATTAGAGATTGGTAGGTTGTTTTCCTGGATAACAAAAATACCCTTTTACCTCCACAGGGTCCTAAAGGGGAAAGAGGTGAAAAGGGTGAAGCAGGTCCTTCTGGTGCTGCTGGTCCACCTGGTCCCAAAGGTCCACCAGGCGATGATGGTCCCAAAGGCAGCCCTGTAAGTACTCCCTCCTGCCCAAGCAGTGCTTCCTTGTCTTGCCCAGCAGAGATTTCTTCATGAAAAAGTGTTTCCAGAGATTTTTGGGGAAATTTGAAATAGTTTACCAGCCAGAGAATTGCTCCTCTAACGATAGGTGATATTAGACCCCTTCTTTAGGGTGCTAATGAGGAAAAGACCCAACAGGAACTTATCTTCCAGCAATTCTTGAATTATTAGTCTTTTTGCAGGCTATCAGAAAACTCTGGAGAGGGTCTACAGGAGGTTTACTTTGCACTTGAGCTTATGGATTTCCAAGGTCCTCTGCACCAGGGTGAAGATTTATGTGAATTTGAGAGTTGTACCTCTGGGGTCAGCTCCCTGCTGATGCTAATTGCTGTAGCTCCATTGAAGCCAGTGGAGCCATACTGATTTATACCATATGACAATGGTACAGTATTTATCTTGCCGGCTTCTTTGATTCTTGCTGGCTGAAGGAATTTATTATGCGATAAGCAAAGATGGCATGAAGCAGCAGAGGAGGCAGGGGAGTTAGTCATCTCTCTTAACAGATGGGTTTGTAGGATATCACATTATTGGTTGAAGCCCGTTGTCTGAAGGCTGGTCTCAGAATCATTTGAAGTACACAGTAGACACTGTGTGGAGAAGAATGGCGAAGTGTTTTAGTCATTAGATGCTTTGAGAGGATCTTCATGTGAAAAATGTTACACATCATGTAGTAAGTAAAAACAAAATCTTCCAATCTGCACAGTTCCCAGAGCTGTGAGGGTTTCACTGTCACTTGTCTGATGTATTTCTGAAAAACTTGATGAATCTCCCAGCGTTGACACTGGAGCTTTGCTTAGTCTGGATGCAGAGCTGAACTGGTGGCTGTGACAGGATGAAATTACTGAAGATGCGAAGTTGAGATCTGGGACTGGGTCTGAGGGTAGGGAATTGGGGTTTTGCTCCACAGGGTATCTCCACGTGTTGTTGCTGGGGTAGCTGGCACTAGGGCTCTGCAGTTCTCTGGAAGCCACATCTCTGACTTGGGGATCTCCTCCTTCTCTCTTTGCAGGGTCCAGTTGGTTTCCCTGGTGACCCTGGTCCTCCTGGAGAACCTGGTCCAGCTGTAAGTGTTTGTCTCATAGAAGGGCAGAGAGATTCCTCCTCTTGGTTTTATGAAATATGACTCTGTGCTGTTCATTCACCAGCAGCTTCTCTGGTATTTACTATTCCTTTACTTGGCAAGGAGTAGGAATTCCCACCATAAGACTGTTTTACCATGCTGCAACCTTTGGGGCAGTAGCTGTATGAATGCTGCTCTCCACAGTATTTGACACGGGATGTTTGCTGTTGCCAGCATCCTCAGCAGGAGATGGGGAGGGACGGTGCTTGGTGAAGACCAACTGAACAAGACCTACTGCCAACACTCTGTTCAACTCTGTTCATACCCTAAACACACCTGCTTGTTTCTTTCTTCTCCCTTTTCAGGGTCAAGATGGTCCCCCTGGTGACAAAGGTGATGATGGTGAACCTGGACAGACTGTGAGTAATTGGATAGATGAGATCTGTTCCTCACCAGTCCCAGTTTCTTTGTGCGAGTCCAAGGACTTTTAACACAGGAGAACACACAACACCTAATTCCCACCAACTTCTGCTGCCCTGGTCCCCTGATGCCTGTCCCTGATGTAAGCCTGGCTGCTGCCATCCATCCAGGCTGCTCAGCCCTGCATCCTGAAAGCAAACATTCAGTGATGGAAAAACAAGATCTAAGTCTGTCATGTTAACTTTGCTGTGCCTTATGGTATTGCACGGTGGGAAGGGATAAAACAAGATACCGCCTGCACCCCCGAGGAGGTGTCAGGAGTTGTGCTGCCCACCCACGCCTTGGCTGAGCACAGACTCTCGATCTTGACTCAAGTTTGACACGTTTTCTCTTCCTTCCCACATCTCGTGGTGCAGTTATGGCTTGTTGTCCTCTCCATCTAGGGTTCCCCTGGTCCCACGGGAGAGCCAGGCCCCTCCGGACCCCCAGGAAAAAGGGTAAGCTGATTGATTAGGAGTGTTTTTTCAGATGTATTTCTATTGACTTTTTGAAACTAGTGTTGTTACCAGGTCTACAGTAAATGCAAGGCAATAGTGTCTAAAATAAATAATTTTAAAAAAATTTATGGGTCATCCACAGCCATTGGAAACTGATGGGAAGTTGTCAACTGAATCCCATAGATTTTTTTTTTTTGAGATCTTAACACCCAAAGGAAGGTACAAATATGAGGTGTTCTTGATCTTCCTGCCTTACTGGCAGAGCCCAGGGATTCATTCAGCAAGAAGCTAATTTAAAAAGCTTTTCAGAGATATTTGTCTCCATTTTGTCGTCTTCCCTGGGGCTGTAGCATCATTTTGCTAATTCCAATAGACCATTCCAGAGCCGTGCAATCTAATTGTGTTTTGCATCTACTTTGTGCTTTCTCTAGGGCCCTCCTGGTCCAGCTGGTCCTGAAGGAAGGCAAGGAGAGAAAGGAGCCAAGGTAAGAACTGAACAGGATGAGGATCACCCTCTGACGCTGGTGTTTGAACAAGAGTGCTTTGATTTTGCTGTGTGTTACAACAAATCCTCCTGAATTGGGGGCCAATGGCCTCAAATCTAAGCTTATGTTTCATCTTCTAACAAACTCTGTGGAGATAATTAGGGCTTGGTAAGGTCATGGGAATGCTTTTCTTGTTTTGAAATTACAATCCATTGTAAAGAATATGGCATGCACAGCTCTATGTCCTTTTGCAGCATTGTTGGACCATGATTGGTTTGGTAGGGGTGGGGAGAAATGTAGAGTGGGATTGCAAATTATAGGTCCAATTGTTGCAGCAGTCACAGGAATGCTGATGGCAGAGGATGTACTCTGCTAGTTCATCTCCCAGGACTAACCCCAGGAAAGCTTTCTTCTCTGGAGCCAAAGGGCTTTTCCTGCTGGAAATCAGCAGAAATAGGCAAGGCTGAAAAGAGAAGGAGTTTGGAGACTGGTCCTCAGCACATGAACAGGGAGCAGTAGGAAAATTAATGAAAAGAAGGTTTTGAATGTTTTGCATGGAATTGCATTCGTTCTGACACCCTGGCAGCTGCCACAGCGTATTTGAGAAGATCGTTTGATGCCCAATGCAAATTAAACCATGTTGCCTCTTGCATCTAGGGTGAAGCTGGTTTGGAAGGACCTCCTGGGAAGACTGGCCCAATTGGTCCCCAAGGTGCTCCAGGGAAGCCCGGTCCTGATGGCCTTCGAGGAATTCCTGGTCCAGTTGTGAGTATTCCCAAACAGAGTAAAGTCTGAGAAAGCTTCTGGGCAGGGTTATTCCTGGTGCTTTACCACAACCCATCTGCCTTGGAAGATGCCTTTCTCCCAGTGCAGTGTTCTGTCTGTGCTTAAATGCCTGGCAGCAGATAAAACATCTTTAGTGGTAATAATATAATGATAAATATCATCTCCCAGCACGTCTTCTTTGAGTCTTGGGTCTGCTCACCCACTCTCCACGAGTGAGCATTTCCATGACCTCCGAAGTCCCTTTTCCAGTAGAGTTTTGAGAATGAAAGGAACATAAATCCTTTTGCCTTTACCATCTCTGAGAAGCCAGGGCAAAGGTTCCCTGGAACGGGGACCAGATGAGGATGGATGAATAATCAGAATAGTCCCAGCTGGGAGAACTGCTGTCATGAATGATTGTTTTGAGGGAATCTCACTGTTTTACAGGGTGAACAAGGTCTCCCAGGATCCCCTGGCCCAGATGGTCCTCCAGGCCCAATGGTATGTCCAGACCATCAAATTCCATGAGTTTTTGCAATGAGTGAATGCATTTTACATGAAATAATTCTCTCTTTTGTTTTCTCCCCTGTCTCCCAAAGGGCCCACCGGGTTTGCCTGGTCTTAAAGGAGACTCTGGACCTAAAGGGGAGAAGGTGAGAATGGCACACACAGTCTCACTGTGTGATCTGATGCCCATGCCTGGGTGTGGGGAAAAAGATGTCACTGTGGAGGGTTCCTGCAGCTGGCAGGACAAGGCTGAGGAGTGCCACCAGCATTTTCAGCTGCAACAAGCTAGTGTTTTGCTCTCCACCACTTCCAGGTGTCAGGAATAGCTAAAGACTCCTATCACCTTAGATATTTGGGCTTTGTATCTAGAAATATTGCTGAGTAGCTTTGGTGTTTGGTTACCTCTGGTGAGAGGTCATAATTAACATCTGCTCTTTTCCCCTAGGGTCATCCAGGTTTAATTGGTCTTATTGGACCACCAGGAGAGCAGGGAGAAAAGGGTGACAGAGGTCTCCCAGGTCCCCAGGGCTCAGCAGGACCTAAAGGAGAGCAGGTAAGTATTCTATAAGACCTTCATGGAATGTGCTTTTGAGCTGTTGGGTTTGTTGCCTTTCAGCAGGTATGGCATAGCAGAGATGATCAACATTGGCAGGAGACTCTCGCTTATTTTTGAGGAATATTTTCTATATCAATGTGGTTTATTCTACACGTGAAATGTAGAGATGCTCCAAAGTGAGCAGATGTTAGCTGTGTAGTTCTAGGCCAACATTGCTGCATAAAAATCAATGTTGTGCTTGTGTTTTGCAGGGTATCACAGGTCCTTCTGGACCTATCGGACCTCCAGGGCCACCAGGATTACCGGTATGGGACAAATAAATATCTTGGAATTTCTCAGGAGCTACATAATCCTTCTGGAGTCACCTTGGTGCTCCCAGATATGCCCAGCACAGTCCTCCTGGCCTGACCATGTCTGAGGATGCTGATGGGAATGGGTTTGCCCAGCTCTCAACCCCTTAAAATCACTTGAATGAGTTACAGGAGTGCTGGAAGGTGATGCATGACCCGAGATGGGCACAGGGGGACAAGGCATGATTGAGGCAGGAAAATTAACCCACTCTCTTTCTCTCCCCCTTTCTTTTGGATTATCTGCAGTCACATGTTGATTTTTTTGTACTATTTGCATTTTTTTTTCACTGGGTGCCTAAAGGCTGCAGCTGCATCCTTGGGCAACCAGCATTTGCTGGGTCTCCATAGCATGGAACCAGGATCAGCCCCGGGTCATGGGAATCACACAGCAGCTTTTCCAGTCCTCATC
Source organism: Aegotheles bennettii (assembly GCA_013398125.1). Classification (NCBI taxonomy): domain Eukaryota; kingdom Metazoa; phylum Chordata; class Aves; order Caprimulgiformes; family Aegothelidae; genus Aegotheles; species Aegotheles bennettii. The sequence goes on along the minus strand of VZRW01013715.1, from coordinate 940,047 downwards.
CAGGCAGGAACATGGAGCATTGACACAGATTGGTCTGACACAAAAATTTTTTGTGTGTCAGTAAATAAAAGCAACACCAAATTCAAGTGGATGTGGAAAGTGGAAACGGGAAGAAAGTGAATTTAAATAAAACCCCACCACCTTGTATAGCACTGCTCTGTCTCTAAGGCAAGACTGGCCTCTCTGCTAGGAAACATACTGACTCCTTTCTGTATCTTTCTTTACACAGGGTCCACCTGGTCCCAAAGGTGCTAAAGGATCATCAGTGAGTACAGACATTGTTAAATGAAGAGGCTGAGGAGCTCTTCTTAAGTGTGTAACCTGTTGTGACTCCTCCCATCAGTGGCGTTCAGGCAATTAGCCAGAGATGGCTGTAGCAAACGCAGCTTTTTCAGGCCAAGTCCCAAAATTATAATTGGGAAAGGTTTCTGTTGCACACGCTGCACTTGATTGAACGTCGACGCAGCAAAGATCATAAGGAGGAATCCAGTACATAGGCCTTAGGAGAAAACCTACTGCTGTAAAGCGGAGGGGATTAAAAATAGTCTGGGAAGCAGGAGGTGGCGAGTTGAAAAGCAAAGAACTCGGCGAGAAATGCAGCACTGAAGCAAGCTGCATGTTACAGATCTCCTCTGTAGGCAGCTAAACATTCCTCTTGGGCAACTTCCTGAAGTCTTTTTCCCATGCAGAATACAATGTTTTATTAATTTTAAGATTTTTATTTTTATTTTTAAAACTGTTGAATTGATTTGGAAAGTTAACAGTTTCATGCTTGGGAAGATACTTCATGATCTGCAAGATACTTCCAGCGTTTGCCTGATCTGTTCTTTTATCTAAGCATTGTAAATTACCAAAATAAACATTTTTCTTGGTGGGGTCTGAGGAGACTCCTCTTGTTTGCCTGAAGGGACAGGAAGAAAGTTTTTGCCACATGGGAATATTAAAAGAAATAATATCTGAGATGTGATATGTGACTTTATAAGTGATGTAAGGTGCTTTTTCCTGCATAACTCATATTTTTTCCCTTGTTTTTCCACCCAGGGTCCAACAGGTCCAAAGGGTGAATCTGGTCTTCCTGGGCCCCCAGGGCCTCCTGTAAGTAGAACCCATTACGTGAAGTGTGAAATGAGGTTCAGATTTAAAGGGTGTTGTAGTGTTAGGAAGTAGAAGATTTCTGGACAAAGATTCAGCATATCAGGAGTCCTAGCAACGGATTGGCACCTCTTAGAGATGCTGGGGAAAGAAGCAGTATGCAAAGGGAGAAGTTACTAATGGGAAGATGACAAGAGAAGATGGACCCAATGTTCAAGGCTGGGGGCCAGGGTTTTTATCAGCACCACCATGAGAGTTTTACTTGTATAGTGTGTGTTTTTTGATGCTGCTTCTCAGCTCTGGTGTCTGCTTTTGCCATCTCTTCTGTCTCTTCCTGCTGCCAATGCCATGAGAAAGTTGTGTCTTCTTCCCCCACAAACCAGGGTCCTCCTGGAGAAGTCATCCAGCCCCTGCCCATCCAGTCCTCCAAGAGAACCAGGAGAAACATTGATGCCAGCCAGCTGGTGGACGACGGAAATGCTGACAACTACATGGACTATGCAGATGGCATGGAGGAAATTTTCGGGTCACTGAATTCCTTGAAACTGGAAATTGAGCAAATGAAGCATCCGTTGGGCACTCAACATAACCCAGCACGTACCTGCAAGGATCTGCAGCTCTGTCATCCTGATTTCCCAGACGGTGTGTCCCAGGGCAGAGGGCGTGTGTGGGAAACTGGGTTTCCCAGCTCCACGCAGTGGATACAAGCGAGTGCAGGAAGAGGAGTAATTTGGGGAGTCCTTGGTCCTGGTGTCCTATGGGGAATATGGTTGAGAAAGAAGGAATACATAGAGAAGAGTCAGACTAGATGATTGTTGTCGGTCCCTTCCACTGAAATATTCTGTTCTATTCTAAGGGTGGGGACACATGATGAAAAATAACTGTTCCTGGAAGGTGCCACAATATTATCTGGAATCAGAACATCACCAATTTTCCAAAAAATACATGTGGTCACCTGTGATAGAGATGAAGCATCCCTGGACATGTGGCTGCTGAAGCTCCCATTGTCCTCCCTTCACAGTGCTGATTCTTTCTTCTTTTCTCTTCCCTTCATCCAGGTGAATACTGGGTTGATCCTAACCAAGGATGTTCCAGGGACTCTTTCAAAGTTTACTGTAATTTCACAGCTGGTGGAGAGACTTGCATCTTCCCTGATAAGAAATCTGAAGGAGTAAGTCTACACAATATTTTTTTTCCCCTTAGATTCTGATGATAAGAGATTGTTTCCTGATATGAATATTCATAGACAGTCAATTTCAGGAGAATTGAACAACAGCAAGTAAGGATTAAAGATCCAGAACATTTCTTTGTTACACAATGTTGACTTCTAAAATAATAAGGAATATGTTTACAAAGAGTTTCTTTAACTCAGATTTAAACTGTGAATTGGGACAAGTCTTTGATGAATTCCCAGGCATAATAAATGCTAAAACCTTCATTTTTTTTTACTTTGCTTTACAAGGGCAGAAATGTGTGTTGGTGCAGGAACTGTGGCTCCCCATGAGCTTCATTTAACTCATTCCTTGTCTTCCCTCCTGCAGCCACTCTGCTGTCTGCGTGCATAAGTACCACTGATTCCTCTGCCCTCACTGTGTCTTCAAGCAGAGCAGAGAAATATTTATCTCCTCTCATTGTTCCCTGATGTTTCTCCTGGCTATTTGGTTTCCTAAATGATTGCAAGTAGCCTCAGTGCTCTTCCTGGCACTGATATACAAGCTTGATTAAGTTATGTGTGTAAGGATGTGCTCAGCTCAACCATTCTCATCGTTTTTGCCCCATATCCACATGCACTGTTTTCTGGAGCTGCTCTCCCCAATGCCTTGGGACCAGCTCTTGTGCTGGCCAAGCAGAAAGTCTTGCAAAGCAGCCTGGGGGGGAGCTCTCAGTGCCACAGTTGTGCTGCAGCTGGGCTAAGGTGCAGGCAAAGCTGTTCACTCCAGTGGAAGCTGTTTGCTTGCTGAATTTCTTCCACCAGAAATATGTGCCAGCACAGGACAAATTATACACAACATAAATTTTCCTGGAGTTTTTGTTAGGGTTGTTTAAATAGGAGATGGATTTCTTCTCCTTTGCATTAACTTGCACTGACTTTCTTCAAAATGTTGACAGCTAAAAAAGCAGAGTCTGCCCATGATCTTACCATTGCTCAGGCTCCTACCATGCTGATTCTGAGAGTGGCTCTTTGGCCCCATCTCACCCACTGTGGAGTCACTCATCTGACCCCAGGCTGTGATGCTCCTCAAATGCAAATTGTGCTACACTTTTGCAGTACTATCATAAACAAGAAAAAGCCTCAGCCTGCTCTTTTTCCATGTAGCTGAATGAAAACAGCTACCACACCATCATTAAGTATTGGCTGAGTGGTTTTATTGTAAGCCACAGCAGAGTTTAAGCCCTATCACCGTTCAGTCCAGCCTTAACCCAGCAGAAACACCCTGACTTGCTTTGTGGTTCACATACTGCAAAGGAAAGGACAACACCAAGACAACTGCATTGAGCTTCGCCGTTGTTTTTGTAGAGATTTACAGCAGAAGTGAGGGAGCTTGTGGGAGGGTGAGGGAGCAGACAGCAGCCACACTCCTTCCTTGTGGTCTGACTCAAAAAAAAAGTGATTTAGCTGCTTAGGTGGGGCTGCCATAAAGGATGCTTCAGCAGCTCATTTCTTGTCAAGGTCACCCCCTGCGCCGCTCCAGGTAGTTGGAGGTCCACCATGTGTGACAGTCCAGCACTGACTAGGGAGGATGCACTAAACACGGGAGGCAGACAGAGGCTTTTCCTTAATCCCATTCTTTGCTTTTCCCAGCCCCACAGGATCTGGATTTGGTGTTAAGGGTGACAGCAGCCTTCTCCGTTATCATCATTGCTCTTCTGCCCCAGCCCTCCCAGGGAGATCAGCATATCTTTTGCCACTGACATTTCTTTTTTATCTCTCGATCTTCCTTTTTGTCTCTCCTGCCAATAGACTGCGCTGCTGGTTTTGCATCCCAAGTATCTAGGAGGCAGAGATCATTAGCCCTTAGCAAAGGAGCCTGGTGCCAAGGCAGTGCTGGGCAGCACCACACCAGTCCCTTCTGATGGAGAGGCTGCTGGTACCTTAGGGCTCTGCCCACTGATCTTGTTACTGGTGTATAAAGATTAAGAAATCATTTTGAAGGAAGTTGGACAGTTTCAATAAGACATGCAGACTCTGCTTGTGGAACTGAATGTAACTTTTTTTATTTCTGTTTTTTTTTCTTCTTCTTTCTCTCCTTCCTCCTTGCCGTCCACAAACCTAGGCTAGAATTACTTCTTGGCCAAAGGAAAACCCAGGCTCCTGGTTCAGTGAATTCAAGCGCGGTAAACTGGTAAGATACAACTTGGTGCTTTCTGTTTTCTTTAACCCGTGTCGTATTTTACAGAGTAAAATGGCTCGTTGGCCCAAAGAACAGCCTTCCACATGGTATAGTCAATACAAGCGGGGGTCTTTGGTAAGTGGCTAACCTTGGCCCTCTGGTCTGAATCAGAGCGCGTCATCTCCTTTGGTATGGCCGGACCTGTTGCACTCTGCATGCTGGACTAATAACCATCACCAGTCGCAGTAAAAACATTTAAGGTGGAATACTGAAAAAGAAACAAAACCCAATGGGGTTGCTTTTTTCTTTCCAGTCTGCTTGATTGGAAACCTCGGAGCAGGTCGTGAGCTTTGCCCTGTGTTAGGAGAGGACACACTGGTGTGCTGGGGGACCCCGCAGAGCTGGAGCTGTTGCAGGTCTGTCTCTGCACAGCACTGCAGGGGGTTGCATCCCACAGGAGGGCTGTTGCTGTCTCCTAAGCAGTTCCCATCGGAGCAAGGCCAAGCTGGGTGTCCCATGCTGCCTGACAGCAGTGTAGCCTTATCCCAAGAGCTGGGAGACCCCTGACGTGATGCTTCAGCCTGGAGCTGGGCACGGTGCTGCTGCAGCCCGTGCTCTCTGGTACCCAGGCTGAGCTGGTGAATCTGCACATCTCAGATCTAGGGCAGGTTTTCCCCAAAGGATGGATTTAGGCTTCTACCATGCCACCCCTGGAGCTTGGGAGGCATGAAGTCACTGGTTTAAAGAAAGATTTCAAGCCACACGTGTTTGCCAAGCCTGGTGGATGGGAATTTGAGTCATGATTTTTTCAAGGGAGAAGAGCTTTTGTAATATGAAACAATGCTTGATGTCAGCAAGGAAGCCAGACAGGAACATGTGAAGCAGAGAAAGCTGCTCTCATGTTTTGTCCTCTAACAGGGCATTCACGTTGTGGATAGATCACTCACCCAGAGCCTGAGCCCTTGTCAGGGATGTCAGAGCAGCAACTGATGAGTGTAAACAAGGTCTCCTTAAGCAACAGACATCTCCCACGTGCGTGTCAACTCTTGTAGGATTAGCAGGATGCAGGTAATGAGCTCAGTCAAATCAGGAGAATTAGGGAAGAAGGAAATAGGCAGCAGATAAAACCAACCTGCCCCTGAGAGCAGGAGATGCTCTGATGTATGGTGCTGAGCTGCCTTGGGTGATCATCCCCTCCCCAGGGCAGAGGTTTCTTGCAGTGCCTCAAACTTCCACCTTAAAAGACAAACAACAAAGAAAATCAACGCGTTGTTTTCCTCAGCATCATTTCATTGCCACTAAACACGTTTTGCTCTGATTCTGGCCATAAGAAGGTTATGGCTTCTGCAGCTTTTCTGCATCACTGAGTAAGGCTGCAAAGTCAAGGCTTCAGCCTCGTAGCTCCTTGGAGGGCAACTGCTCATGGCTTAATTACAGAGCACTTCATAGTTAATATTATCATTACCTCCAGTTCTCCACCTTCTTTGCGCTTTTTTTTCTCCAGTCTGTTTATCAGCTACATTAGAGGCCAAACTGCCAGCCTAGAGCTTAGGAGCCACACTTTTTCAATAGGAATTTCAGTGCTACTTGGAGCCCTTGGTTCCATCATTCTGTGTTGCCGTTTTCTTGCTTTTTTATCTGTCCTGCATTTTCTGTTTGGAAAAAAACCACCAGCACGTAGAAGACCTGTTCAAGCAAACGACAAAACTGTTAAACACACAAGCCATAAAAGTAAAATTTGATTTTTTTAATATATTTTTTTTAGTACCTCTCATTTCACCCCAGTCAGTATCTGGAAGTATGAGACTGATAGACTGGGGAGTCATTTCCCTGGATGCAAGATCATTTGAAATCTGTGTGTAGATGGGTGGGATGAATGAGTTTGAGTTCCCCTCTGGGTGCAGCGTTGCTCCTGTTACTCCATGGAGAAGGTCCCTGATGCCTTTCCACACAGCCTGAGCACAGTCTTTCGGGGCACTGAGCCCATGGGGATCCCCAAAGCTGAGGGGAAGATTTCCACATGGCTGCTCAGTGCTGCTGAGGTGGGGGGCTCCGTATGAATCTCAGCGCTTGCGTGAGGTGCACAGCCATGAGGATGCTTTGCCTTTCTTCTGGGGATGTCTAAGAAGAACATAGTAAATACAAAGAAACTACCTTGTTTTGATGCTTCTGCACCATCATTAATCCATGGCATAGAGTACTTAAAGCTGATTTAGCAACTCTCATGATGCAGTCAAACTGCTTTCAGAGGGATGAAAGGGCTGCAGATGTTTTCTTCTGGACTCTGCTTCCCTTCTGTGTGCATTACACACAACTCTCAGCAGCTCTAATAAGGGCTGCCACCCATCCTGTCCTGTCATCCTTCACAGCCATGTGGCATCTGCCACCAGGAAATACTGTCACAGAGAAAAACAAAAGGATTGACTTTTGCAAAACCGTGTTCCCACAAGCAAACCTTATGCACACAACCAGTTCCCAGTGGCTCCAGTTGCAAAGCTGGGACAGGTCTCTGTGCAATCTGCAGGGTCAGAACAGCACCTGAGGCCCCTTACCAAGCAGGTAGGCTCCCAAGCCAAGCACTGGTTTGAAATTAGGAGAAATAAGAGAAACAGATCCTGCAGATCAGTAGTGCCACGTGTCACTGGGTGTGTGCCAAGCAGTTGGTATTTTGTGTCCTCCTCCTTCCACGTCCTGGTGGTTTTCTGGTAGCTCTCCTGGCATGCGTGGCTCTCTCATGGTCAGTCATATTTAACTCTCAGGAGGACAGTGCAACAGTATCCTGACAACCGGTTGGTATATTTATTTCTTTTTATTATCATTTTACTCATGATTTTGTTGTCTGGTTATGAATCTTTTCTACTGTTTGCAGCTTGCACCGATGTTTCGTGGTACCTCGAAGAACACTGAGCTGTTTGTGTGCCTGTATTTTTCTCCTGGTCATTTTTAAAGAGACCCACAATCTCTAGATGCCAGTACCGAACAGCAGCTCTGGCAGCTTGGCCATGGCTGGAGATGCCACCTCAAGTACAGTCAGTTTATCCGGGCATTTGCTTCCTTGGTGGGGTATGAGGGAAACCCCCAGAAAGTCCTCAATCCCCTCGGTGCTGGAGGAGGAGGAGGTTTCAGTAAATTATGTTTTGCAGAAATATATTTCTAGACACCATTCTGCAAAGGAGAAAAGGACCCTGATGTGCAGGATGGAGCAAATCCCTGTGCCAGCACAGCTCTGTGCTCCATTACATGCCCTAAGGGCAACATTCTCCCTTTGGCTGAGCGTAGCCTCACTGACTGGGGCAGCACAGGGTCCTTAGCAGCAGGAATAGGATCACTACAGGTTAAGTGCAAAGATTGACTCAAAGCCAGGGCAGTAGTGCCCAGGAAAAATGAATGGGAAACACCCCAGTGTGTGCAGAACAAAATATCCACAACAGTCAGAAAATCATGCCAAATAGGACAGAAATAGAAAGCCTCCAATCCTTAGATAAATCTGCTTTCTCTCCTCTTCAAAAGCTGGACAATTATACTCAGTATTGGCTTAAACTTGAGAAATAGATCCCCAAATTCTTAGTACTGCACCTTTTTGCCACCAGAGCTGAAATGCCCCTTCCTTTCTCCTTCTGCCCTGCATTAGCCTTATTTTTTTAGCTCGCAACCAGCAAGAGAAATAAACTGGACCAGAAAAGCCTCGTGCCCGTAGCATGGCAGGAGCAGGGTCTGTGCCCCACTGGGGTGGTGAGATCAAGACCCATGCACAGGGTGATAAGAATGGGTGAGACTGGTGGTCCTCAGAGCCCCCCAGACGTGTTGCGTTGCTCCTCAATGCCCAGCGCTTTCCCTTCTCCACTTGTCATAGCTCTCCTACGTGGATTCAGACGGGAACCCCATCGGAGTGGTGCAGATGACTTTCCTCCGGCTCCTGAGTGCCTCGGCCCACCAGAACATCACTTACAACTGCTACCAATCCGTCGCCTGGCACGATGCCACCACTGACAGCTACGACAAGGCCATCCGCTTCCTGGGCTCCAATGACGAGGAGATGTCCTACGACAACAACCCCTACATCCGAGCTGCCCTGGATGGCTGTGCGGTACGTGGGCAAGAGCGGCTCTTGGCCACTCCCTGGAGGTGTCTGTCCGCCTCCTCTGGTTGTCCAGCACCATCCTCGGAACAAATCACTTCCAAATTTCCTATGCCCATTAGTGTAGTTGCCCTTGAGGATTGTCCCCAGCTTGGGAGACATGGAGCTTGCTCTTCCCTGTGTTGGGAATACACGCTTCAAGGTCAAGGGAAGCTGCAGCACCTCTAGAAACTGGATTATTTTGCTGTGTCTGTGTACAAAGGAGGGGACCTGCCTAAAACCACTGGTTGCTTTTAAATGTCCCCAGCCTGCCCAGGGCAGTGGTGGAGTCACCACCTCTGGAGGGATTTAAAAGCCATGTAGATGTGGTGCTGAAGGACATGGGTTAGTGGTGGCCTTGGCATGCTGAGTTAATAGTTGGACTTGATGATCTTAAAAGTGATGTGAAAAATCTGCCCTCAGGAGCTATAAATTTGGCAAAGCAGGTGCTGCTTGCATTTATTTTGAACCCCAGCTTGCTGGTGCAAAAGCGTGCATAATTCTCACCCTCTGCAACTGCAGCACTTGAAGCCCACGGGACAGAAAGATTGAGATGTTTGACAGAAAAAGTCCTCCAGATAATTTGAGATGAAAGTGGTTCTGCTCTGGCGCGCACACGTTTTTTTACTGTAGGAGCAATGAGGAAAATCAGATTAAAATGACTTCTTTTAACACTCTAGCAGAGAGGGAAAGGGCATCCATCCACTTCTGGAAACACTCAGAAGCAGCGTGGGGGAAGTTTATCCTCAAGTACTTTGTATCTCCTGCTAAGGCAACGTGTCCTCGGTAGAAAGTGCCTTGTCCTCCTTTCCCCTTCTTAAGTCTCAGGGATGCTGCAAGATCACACGTTGTGTGTTTTAAGGCAGATGTACCTGCTGCAAACCCTTTGGGTTTAAGTGATTGGGCTGGCGTGCCCTGCTTTCCTCTGCCTGCACGGAAAGGGGACTGCAGGCAGCTCCTTCAAGTTTATTTGCTTGGTTGCTTCTTGCAGGCAGCTGTTAGCACAGCCAGTCTTGGTGTTGCAAATAAGTGACTGTGGCAAGAACTGAAGTGACAGGAGCACCAGGAGCCCTGGTGTGATGCTGGGGCAGTGCTGTTGTCTCCCAGCTCAGAGGTTTGGGCATCGCTTCCAAACCAACGTGCCCCAGTCCTTCCTCTGCTAGAGACCTCCATGCAGGCTATAAGAAGGAGGTAAAATACGCCAAGGGAGCTTATTGCAGCCTTGGAGAAAGAGGCTCTGCACCTCCTGTACCAGCTCTGGTACCTCAATAGGTCATCCTCCCTAAACCACGGGCTGGATGTTGAAGATTGAGCCCCACCATGTGAAAGATGAGGTTGGGCTGCCCAACGTGGCACTGCCCCACGCTGCTGTGATTGAGGCTGCTGCAGCCAGCGCCGGAGATCTCCAGGGCTAATGTTCAGGCTATTATTTGAATGTGTTTTTCCTGATCCTGCAGCCCTTTCTCAGTAGCAGTGATACAAACTATTCTTCTGGGATGCACAAATCAGAGGGAAAGGTAGAGCCAAAAGCTGCTCCATAAATCCACTTGTTTGTGCAGCTTTGCATGCCCTCGGGTGCACTTCTGCTCCTCTAATAATTATTTATATTTCAGCAATAACTGTATGGCTACCAGGCACGATAAAAAGACAACATCACCATGTGAATTCCATCAAATTTTAAAATGTGATCTTTTTGGTAGCACTCGGATAACAGTCAAACTAATATATTCAAATTAAATAGCTCACATTTGCTCAACAGCCCATGCGTGTCCTCAGGGAGGCAAAACCAACTACACCACAGCCACAACAATTTTGCCAGGCTCCCGTTCCAGCTCTCAGATGTGCTGTGACAGCAGTTAGTCTTTTTTTGATCTGCATGGCAGCAGCTGTTTCTGCCTCAAAGTCTGGGCTTAGAACAATCATCTCCCAGGGGTTTACATCATAATCAGCATCCCACTTGAGAGCATGTCTCTTGTATCTGCAGGGCAAATGTGTGTTTGGGTGCTGGGTGCCTCTAATTCAGCTCAGAAAATGCCTGGGCGTGATGGTCACTGTATTCCCAGCTGGCTGGTGAACACTCATTCATGCTAACCTGCTTGTTGGGTTGGAGGCATCACCAGAGCTCCTCTCTCTCCCTCTTCTCCCCGTCAGGCAAGGAAGGGCTATCAGAAGACTATCCTGGAAATCAACACTCCCAAAGTAGAGCAAGTACCTATAGTCGACATCATGTTCAATGACTTCGGAGAAGCATCACAGAAATTTGGATTCGAGGTGGGACCAGCTTGCTTCATGGGCTAAGAGCCACCTGAAAACTAGTCTCCAAATGAGCAACCTCGTAACCTCATTGCGCCATTTAATTAATTAAAAAAAAAAAGAAAAAGAATTCCTTGTCACATGCACGTTCTGAAACTGGACAGCGATGGGTTATTTTTTTCCGTTTTGTTCCTTGTTTCGCCCGAGTTTCTCTGTGCCACCGCCCCCAGACGTATGGAATCGCCGACCAAGAGGACCATTCCCACCACAGACGCAGAATCGCATGACCGACTGCCTCATGCATGGTCTGGAGACCTGTCCCCACGCTACCACCGCTGCTACCACCTCTGCTGCTCCACAGCCACCGAGCAGACCCCACCACCATCAAAGACTTCTTCTTCTTCTTCTTCTTGCCACAAAGTGATACCAAGCGCTTGTCTATAGATTTTTTTTGTTTGTTTGTTTCTAAGGGGAAAATGGAAAAAACTTGAACCTCCTGTGCTCAGCTTGATGTTGAAGTCCCAGCAGTCCTGGCTCCAATCCAAACCCTGCCGAAGCTCATCCAGAGGAGTTTTTGGTGACTTCCATGAGATTTGGATCGGCTCTAGCAAGCAGATGTCAAGGCCATTTCCAGAAGTTTTACCATCTCCATTGAATCGTGCAATTCAATGTTTTACAAAAATTTTACCCCGTGAATTTGATAGCCGAAAGTCACACTGGGCATCTCTTTCCCGTGTATTAAAGGTGCTTATATTTTTGTATGTTTGTAAGTAAATATTTGTATTGTATATTATTTTAAATGTTGAGATGTTTCTGGCTTCAAAACATGCATGTGACCCTGTCTGTATGACAACCACCACCCTTCCCACCACCGTCCTAGCCAAACATCCACCTGGGAACAGAGATGGTGGCTCACGTCCCCACCACCTCTTCCCAACCCCAAGCCTGGATCCAGAGGGGCTTGGAGCTCCGCCCAGGCATGAGTCTTTGCAGGATGAGGGCCCTGTGAGTGGCAAACCAGCCGCCCAAGCCACAGATGCTTTTTGGGATGATTTGCTTCAAAATAAGGAAATTAAAGCCACTTTGTAACAAGATTTCGACAAAACCCTGATCTAAAAGCAGGATCTGCTTTGATTCTCTGCCTTTTTATACACTTGCTTGCCTTAATGTACATGTTTTAAATTAATTCTTTTTTTTTTCCTTCAGCATTCTTTTAAAATAATAACAATGAGAAAAAAAAAATCCATTCCCAGAGGCAGATTGCAGTGGCAGGGGAAATCCATTTGTCCTCTATGAATAGGAAGTGTGTAAAAAGAAAAAAAAAGGAAAAGAAAAAATAAGGTGCTTTTTATTTTTACATGTCTCTGTGGTGCTATCTATTTGAATAACTTTAATACAACACTGGTGATACCCTGCCATTGGCCAATCTCCCACCAACCTTTGCTTTTTAGCCACTTTCAACACAGACTGCAGGATTTTGCCTATGGTCTTTGATTATAAATGCATGCCACCTTCATATTTGTTATGTAGAAGACCTGCTCCTTTTCTTAATTGTATTGTGGTAGCTTATACGGCCCATGTAGAAAACGTATTAAACGTGCTTACATCTTTTTTCCTTTTTTTTTTCCAAGAATATTCATGCATTTTATACGGTGGTAACCATACCAGATTGTACTCAGTCGCTGAATGTTTGTGGTGCTAATTTATGTCTTTGTTGCATGTCCTGACGTGATGCTGAAGCCGCGCGGGTCCCCGCCCGCCCAGTGCTCCTGGGGGTCTGCAATTCTCCTGGTCTGCCAGGATGGCTGTGGGTTTTTTTTCTCATGCAGCGTTTTTCAGCTCATCACCTGCTGTCACCATCTTCTTTTCCCGTTTCTGTGTTTGTTTTCTCCCTGGGCGTTCTCCTTGTTTCGATCTCTCGGCTGGAAAATAGATGTTGCAGGGTGGTATTTTTAATTATTATTTGGCCTGGAGTATTACAGCAGCGCTTGAGGGGCAGGGGGGTCTTCCACCATAAAGGAAAAGACATCACATTTACTGTGAAGAAAAGCCTATATATGATGTCTTTTCCTCCCTCCTTCCCAAGCAGAGAGCAGCAGCGTCCGAGGAAGGGAGGCGAAGCAATGCTGGAGGGAGCGGCAATGCCGCGTGGTGCTTTTCGGTCTGGGAGAGCCGTGTCCATCCATCTCCCTTCTTCTGTTGTGTTCTCTCGTAATTTTTTTTTCCCCACTTGAGGGGAAAAAAGATAAAATAAAATAAGGTGCTATCCTAAAAACTGCAGACTCCGGCAGCAAAGCAGTGAAAAGGGGTATATAATAATAATATATAGGAGAATTCAGCTTCTCGGTCACCTTGGCAAGAGCCTTGTTCAGGAACAGTGGGAAGGTCAGAAAAGGTTGCACGTTCTGCTCTGCAACAGATAAGCCATATATTGATGTATGTACACACGTGTGCGTCTGTCTAGGTCATGTGATTCTGTTATAAATTTTCATCAAGGGAGTTTTTTTCTTTTATTTTTCCTTTATTTCTTTGCTTTAAGAAAAAAAAAAATCCTCTGTTGAATTCCACAGTGTTGTAATTGTACTGAGCTCCAAACTGTTCCGATTTCCCCAGACCACTTAGCTACGGTATATTGCAATAAAATTACTACTTGTATTTGCAGACATTCTTTTTGTGTAATTTTATTTCCCTCCTCCCTTAATATATATGACTTGAACAAATGTTGATAAGAAAAATAAAACCTATGGAAAAAAATTTTAGTACATAAGGCCCTTTTTAAAATATAGTGTCAAATGACATATTGTACATTTCTTCAAAGTCCAATAAACATGTCATAAAATTTAAGTGTAATGCCCATAAGAGCTATTTTTAAATATTTTAAACCTGTGTAATAAAGGAATAAATGTAATAGATTTTTTTCAATAAATCAAGTTTACTGTTTCCACCTAAACCAACGTGATGTGAATGTCTTCTTGAAGTTGATTGCAGCGTGATTTCCCCACGACCCCTCTGCTTGGTGGAGCCAGAAGAGTTCACCAGAGGAGCGGTGAAAGTTCTTAAAGGTAATATATACTGTAAATAATAAACCAAACCCAGCAGAGAGAGAACTTCCAGGCTTGGAATATTTTTGTCTCGGTGAGAAACTCGGATTGACCCAACACTACCAAAATCCAGCCTGGGGATTTCAACAGTTGGGACTTGGATGAGAAGATCAGGCAGCCATCAGCTCTCCATCTTCTCCACCCCAGTGGCAACAGCACCAGAGGAGTCTGCTTGGCACCACAGCCTTTGCTTTGGCTGATCTTCTCACCCCAAGATGAATTCAGGGGAAAAACCTCTTTCTTCAGCTTCTTGGTGTGCTCCTCCACCCCCAAACTAATGTCTCAACCCCAGGGCACTGCTGCATGGACCTGCTGGGAGAAGCAACACAGGGGACATGTTGTTCATCCTCTCCTCCTCACTTCCTATGGGTTTCACTCCAGGACGTGCAAGAAGATGCCAATGGCTTCTCTGGAAACCACTGTAAGGAATTGCACACACCTGTCTGCCAACAACAGCCACTGCTGCTGGATTTGCATCTCTCTGGTTCTCAGCGGCTTCTTGCAAAGAACATTTGCTTGGTGCTGCTGGTTTGCAGCCTCAAGAAGATGCTTGCACCTTAAAAATGTGTCCTTATTTGCAACGCAGCAGGTACGTAGAGTACAAGCACACATGCACCTACACAAACCCACCTCTATGCACAAAACTTTGCAATGACCAAGCCAAGTTGTGTCTCCAACCAGCCTCTCCCCTTTATTCTTTGGCTGCAGTTAAGAGATATTCAGATAAGGAGACAAAAGTTCTTTAGCCTACATATATAATTAGCTTATGGGAGTAGTTTGGGGAAATCTTGGAGTTTATGACTATTCTTCATCCAAACAGACCCCAGAAATGCAGAGGTACCACAGCTGGGGGGAGAAACCAGGGGCAAAATTGCTTTAATTAACTAAGGCTGGCTAGAAAGATTTAACTGGGATCCTGATGATGCTTCAAGGTGACACCAGCCTTGTCCGTGATGACTTGCAGGTTGTGATTTGTACTTGATCATTGCTGGTTGCAGCAAACACTTCTAGCAAATGCTTCCGGCTCTTGTTGCTGAGAGGAGCTTTGATCTGCCATTAGGAAAGAGCAAAGATCTGAGCAAGGATTTGACTGTTTCTGGAGCTGCTGTGGCATATTTTTCACCTCTTTTCATATAAGGAAAAGTCCACAATTTGGTGATGGAGCTACAGTGCAGTGACTGTCTGCCAAGTGAAATACAGAGGGGAATTTTTGGAAGGTCCAAACCAGAAAACAGCAGGCGATTACTGAAACAGGGTGTGAGCACCCAAGGCAGCTCAGGTTTGCTCTGAGGTTGGGATGGCTCACCCCAAACTCATGCTCGCCCCAGGGGTTTTGCCCAGCAGCTGCATCCCCCACCTTGGGGATGGTGCACAAGGGCAAGGTCAGCACCTCAGGTGCAGCCAGGAGAGCAAGAGGACCCAGCTCAGCACCCACGCTGGGTACAGCTCAGGGCAGGAGGGCTCACCCAGTACACCTGAGCCTCATTGCATTTCCACCAGCCTTTAAAAGCAGCTGAGGGCAGGGGAAGGGGAAGCTCTAAGGCTACTGGTGTCTGCTTTGCTCTGGATTTATTCTTTGTAAGAGGCAGGGGCTTAACCAGGCTGGGATTTGTGCACTTCTGTGTATGAGGAAAGAAGGTGAAGCCTGAAGAGTTTTTCCTCTCCAGTTACCTGAGCTGGCCCAGGCACAAGGATGTGTGTGTTTGCTTCCTGACTGTTCCTAAGGTAAAACATCAATTGCTGTGTAACTTGGTTTGTGCCAGGAAAATGGAATTGTGTCTTCTTGGTTCTGCAGGAAGGGGCCCAGGTCCTTATGTCTGTTTGCACCCACTCTTGTATCTTGTAATTCCTTTGGCTTGCTTCAGCGGCTGTCCCTAAAAAAAGCCCATTCCTACTTGGTTTGTAAGAGTAAGCAGTGGGGCAGAGAAAAGAGCCTTCAGCATAAGCTCAGCCAGGTACTGGGATGTGTGATGGGGCTATGGAGCTTTCTTTCCCCGAGCTGCTTTCCATCCCTCTTGCAGAGGAGCAGGATGCTCTGCCATGGTTAGCAACTGACTGGGGGTTGCCACTGCAAAATCACCAGTGTTGAGCTCTGGCCCACCAGGATTGTCCTGCAAAAACACTATGGAGCAATCCTTTGGATCATTACTGCCTTGGTGTTTCCAATTTATTCTTAACTCACCCCTCCCTCAGTGCTTCCAGCTGTGGGGAATGGGGGTTCCCCTCTCGCAATGAGGAGGACTTTGGTACCAGCATCTTCTCTGGGTATATAATCAACCTGTTGGATTCAGGGCTTTCCCCAAGTCCCAAGGCTGAAAGCTGGTTCTGTTTTGATCTCCAAAGCAGGGTGGAGAGTGTTAATGTGCTGTAGTTTCATTTATGGCACCTATTGCCATTTGTTTATTCCTTGTAACTTCTCTGGCTGCAGATTTTTTTGCCATCCTGGGGCATCATGGCAGCAAAGTGATTTTCTCCAGAGGCACAAACTCAATAGCTCAGACAGGCCCTGCTTGTCTCTACCTTCACAGCAAACAAAACTTAGCAATTTATGTTTGTATTTAATGGCTTTGCTCAAATAGCCCGGAGCGAAAATAACACCCCAAAGAAATCAAACACATGAAAACCCTAAAGAAGAAGCTGTTTTTCTCCTTCAGAGAGAAGCCAACGCGCTTGTTTTTTAGGAGATGCATAACCAAGAGAGGGCTGGAGCACTGAAATTACACCTTGTAAGGCGGGGGCTGATGTGCTCAGAGGCACCCCTGGAATCGCTGCTCGACACAGCTGAACACCAAGAGCAAACGTGCCAGCTTCAGGCCCTGCCTTGGGACTTGACATTCTCATCCTGACTAATTATTACTATGTTAATTTGACAACGAGATGTTCCTCTTTGCAGAACATTCTCTGCGCCATCCTTGGCTTTTTGTCAGCTGCTCCTCAGCTCAGCAAATTATCCTGGTTTATCTCCGTTCCCTTGGCTGATGTGGGGCCAAGCCATGGGCTGCACATGGGGGACCCTTCCCTGAGCACCTCAGGGTGTTTAAGAGATTACCCACATTGGGTGAGCATCATGTTGGTGCTGGCTGCCAGCCTGACCCTGGGGACAGCCCCTAGTGTGACCAAGCCTGGGTCCCAGCCCTGCAAAAGCCCCAGGGATGAGGACTGCAGTGGCTGTACCTTTGCCTGGGGACCCAGAGGGAAAAGATGCACTGACTGTGCCTTTTGAAGTGCAAAAACTTCACCTGCATGGCTGAGCAGGGACCATGACTGGCTGGTGGGTGCCCTCTGCCACAGGTGGTCTCCTGTCCACACACATCCATGGTGAAGGGTTTGGTTTCTTTGGGATTTAAATGCTAATTCACATCCAAACATCTGCTGGGAGCTCCCAGACAGAAGCCTGGGTGGAAAAAGTGCCTCCCTTCAGTCCCCATCTCCCCCAGAGCTGAAGCATCTCCACTGCCCATCAGCCCCTGGAGCTGCTCCTCATTGCAAACCAGCCCAGTGGCGAATTTCAAGAGAAAGCAGGAGCAGCCACCAGAAAAAGAATTATCCCTCTTTAAGGTTTTCCTTTCAAGCAGGCTGATCAGAGACCCTGCTGCAACAGAAATCAAAAAGCTGCCAGACTCGAAACGTTAATTAAGATACACAACAGGGAGCTAGGAGGAGAGGGAAGGAGGGGAGCATCTATTCATGAATTATCTGCTCAGAGAGGAAGCGTTTGTGAATTCCAAATGCATATATCATCGTGGTGGTGAGTGGAAGAAATTGAATCAAACTACACGGGAAGTTTGTACACCAAAGTGGATTTAATTTTCAAACTTGCATCGGGCAAAGATTAACCTTGCTGAAGGGTGTTAGCGGGGCAGGCAGAATGTGTAAAAATTAATCCCTGCACTAAGTTTCTTCAGGAGGAAACACTAAGAAGTATTAAATATTTATTGTATATAAATACCTTCTTTCACCCCCTTGCTTTCTTTCCTGCTTTGCATTTCAGTTGCTTCCCCTGCCAAAGGCTGTCAGCCCAGCAGAGCAAACACACCCAGTACCCGCTATGGCCCGGACTGGGAGTGCCCTTGCTGCACAGGACAGCTGCTAAACCATCTATTATCACTAAAGAATATAAATGCATTTTGTAGGAACCACATTCTCTGAGCACAGCTGATGGGACTCATCCCTTGTTCCCACATGCCCAGCTCCAGTGCCCAGGGAGCCTCGGGGCCGATGTCCACTGGTGTCTGAGGAGCAAAGAAAATGCACAGCTTAACCCATAGCCTCATCACTTGGGGAAGAAAGGATCAATGCTGAAATACATCTTTGGAAAAGCCATTCAGTCCCACATAGCTTCTCTTATCTCTCCTCCTTAAGGGTGTTATACTCAAAGTTAATTACTTTCCTATCAGCGATTCTGCAGTTGCATTTATTCCCAGTGGGAGTGGCGCTCAGCTCCCTGTGCTGGGAGGGATTTCACCTCCATGGTGGGGGTCACCTCACCCCGAAATGTCTCTGCTGGTGTTCCCTGTCACCTACCTGCAAAGGGTACCTGGCAAAAATTCCCACGTGTCCCCTATGGCATCCATGAGCCTCAGCTGCTCGAACCCCTGGAGCATTGATGCTGCTGCCTCCTGCCCCCTCTGGCTTCCACTGCTGTAAGTGGGCACTGCTCTGCCTGGAAGAGAGAAGTGGGACTCAAATATAGATCTAGAAACAGGTCAAAAAAAAGAGACCAGAAATCCTCCTCAATGTTTCTTCCCACTTGCCACATGCAAACTCCCTGGGGATTAATTAGTGTTTTCCCAGAGCCTGGAATACACAGAGCACTGTGTGTATTTTTAGTAGGTCTGAGGGGGATGTAGAACACTTCTCTGTGCTCTGCTCCCTATCTTTTTCCTCCAATTTCCCCGTTTTCTGTCTGGCAAAACACAGATGAGCATTGTGTAATCTAATTAAACAAATGTTTCCAAAAGGCTTGGAGACCCTTGGTTGAAAGCCAGCTATTTGTTATTAAATATTGTTAATAAGGTCAGTGATGTTCCAGGCCCAAAATATTTCTGTTAAATACTGTAGATAAATTACTGGGGACTCCCCTGGTCCCCCACCAGCTCCTGCAGCATCACTCGTTCCACCCTGTGCTGCTGGGAAAAGGCTGGATTTGCTCCCCTGATGTGGCCATGGGGCATCATCCCTCATCTCCTCTCCTCTCACTGCTCAGTACCAGGTTGTTTCCTCCTCCTGTATAAGGAGGAAGGTATGAGGAATATTTCACTTGCCACCTTGATTTTTTTTTTCACTCCCTCCCCTCTAAAGATTGATACAGTTGCACTTAAAGGGGAGAAAATCAAGTTGTGCTGATCTATGACCAGACACAATTTATTCTCATAGAGTCTCATCTGCAATTTGTTCAGCACCTTTGGAATTAAAATCCCTTTGCAATCTCCCCAGCTAGCTGAAAATATGCCATTATTTCCCTCCTCTCCCTACTCAGATGTCTGTTCCCTCTGATCAGGGCACAATATTATCGATGCTGTGATTCTGCTTTACATTCAGATGGGTGTGGAAGTTTTGGGCTGTAAATAATGCTCCTGTGCAGCTCAGGCAGAATTATTCTGAGGGTTTGTTCCTTCTTTCTTTTCCCTCTCTCTTTCTATCTTTCTTCCTGCAGATCTTGGAATGGGTGATGATAAATTAATCATTTCTTCCCCCATAGCAACCACCAACGTGCAATATGGAGTGGATTGATTCACACCTGGGACTTAGGCTTGGAGATGACCCTGCAAATGGTAAAAAGAGTCCATCATAGGGGTCCTGTGCTGCCGGGGAGGAACAACCCAGCCTGGCACGTTGGTCCTAGAAAGCAACTGACAGTCCCGTGTCCCCAGCACCAGGACAGCCTGCCCAGCTGACTCCATGCCTGACTGCATTTCCCAGAGCAGATGTGGGCTGGTTTCCACTTTTAGCAGGGATTAAGGTGATTTGTGTGGCTATTTTCTACTTGGTGGGATGATGGGACTTGGACTGGTGTGCACTCAGCTCCCATTTTATTTTTATCTTTATTTTCTGATAAGAAATAGAAAGTGGCTGAGGGCGGGTGGAGATGAGCCATCCCACCGGGTAGCACCAGGTCCTCCTGACTAGAAACCATCCAAGCTGCCTCTTACACCCGCTGTGCTCTGGATAAACACTGCCTGTTATCCAGGGCTGGCAGCCAACGGAGACAGGAGCATCTTCAGGCCACCATCCCACCTGCCTGACTTCGCTTGGCTGGAGTAAGTGGGTTTGGTGCCCTGGACCCTGACTCTGGATTAGCCCAAACCCATTCTGGGGCAGCAGTATCTGGAAAGGACTCCCAGATCCCAACAGAATGCCTTTTCCTATTGTTCAGTAGATCCCTCCCTTTAATTTCCAGTACAAACAAAATCCTGAGACTAAAAAGAAATCCACCTGAAATGCCTGTCCCGTGGAGTCATTATCCACTTGAAAAGGCTTTTCTGGGGTTGCTCCAACCCCCTTTCTCATGGCTGCTGTTCTATTTATTTGGTAAAAGCAAAAGATTTCATGTTGTTTTGTTTATAATTTTCTAGACAGCTAATCGGGTTGGCAAGCAGAGAAAGGAGCTTTCAAGAGAAGCAGCTGCTGAATAGCAGATAACATATAAAGCTGGGCGTGTAATCCAAGCTTTGCCCACAGCCTTATTAAGATCTCGATGTTTTATTGCAGGCATCTATCCGGCTGGATTTCATATTAAGTTTTGTGAGTTCTCCCTTTCCCCTCTCCCCTTCCCAGTTGTTTGGTTTTTTTTTTCTCTTCATATAATTTGCTGCCTTTTGCTGGAGGAAAGAGTCTCGTTTAACTGGTACACGTGTTGCACTGAGCAACAGCCTCAATTTAAATGGAAATTCTATCAATAACAAATGCACTATCTCTCCTCTACCCGGGAAAGGGCTTAGAAATATCATTCAGAGGTAAAAAAAACCCCCGAGCTCAAACCCATCGGTACAAGAACAGCCAGAGTCCTCTTGCGGAGGCCAATTGCAGATAATAAACTGCCCATTTGTCTGCAGCCAAGATAGTGTAAGTTATCTGGAGGAAATATGAGTTCAGTAATCAAGCCTGAAAAATCAAATGAAGGCAGGAGGAAGCGGGAATCTCATTATGTAGTTACTGTTATTGTTTATTGCAGCAGCTCTGAAAGACTGGCTGAAAATAGGGGCCAATGCGTGGACAAGGAAACAAGAGACAGAAGCTACAGGAGCAAGAATGAGTTTGGAGCAGATGTGAGTTAAAAGCCTCACGCTCCTCACAGCCACTGGGGAGGGGATGGTTTAAATGACTCGGTCAAGGGCACAAGATATTTGAGGTGGATAAAGGGACTAAATGCAGGGTCAGGCTCCAGCCTGTCACCCTCTCCAAATCTGCAGATTTTTCTACCTGTCTTCTTTTCTCACACTTCATCCATTATATTTCAAGCCTGACTGTACACTTCTTGGGTCAGAGATTTTTCTGTATCTTGTTGTGCTATGGATGCCCTGTAATGGGTCCCCAATGTGGCAGAAGCCTAAACATAACTAATAATGTAAAATGAAGTGGGCTTGAAATACATTTATCCCTTTTCTTGTGGAGAAGAGGGAGAAAACCTAAGATAAAAGTATTCAATCTTCCTTCCAGCACTCAAAATACCCCAAAATCTTCAGAAACAGATGAGAAACTTTTCAAAATGAGAAACTTTGCCAGATGTGCATATTGTTAAAAAGCCATTTTCTCCTAAAAGAGATGCTTTGGGGGAAAATTTTCAGCCGGCTGTAAAAATAAATCATTGAGTATTGCTTCCTTTGACTGATGAGATTTTATAGGTGCTGCACAGGTGATTTATAGAGGGTTGCATAAAGATGATTTCTCGACAGCACTTGATAAAGCCGAAGTCTGAGCCCCGTCCCCAGCTGGTGCAGAGCACTGATGCTCTGCTGACACCAGTGCACCGTGTTCTGCTACACCAGGTGAGGATCAGATCCACAGGCTCCGGTCCCACACCCAGGATGCAGAGTTGCATTTTTATCAGGCTCTTTTGGGGATGACGGGGGAGCACCCAGGTGTCCCCAGCCTCATGGTTCCTCATCCTGACAGAGCTATCACCTTGCTTCTCAGAACCAGGCTTCCCAAAGCAGAGTGCGTGGAGGTGAATCACTCCCAGGTCTGTGTTAACACAGCAGGAGGGTGTTCAGGAGTGTGACAGAGTTGGTGTGGGATGCTGCAGGGCATAATCCCATTTATATTGGTTTTATCTGTTATTTTATTTACTGTTGTCCAGCTCTCCAGGTCCAGTGGTCCTCGACCCCCTTTGGCTGTGACAGCAGAGAGCCCAAGCTGCATCTCCTGCCTCTCTTTGCCTGTGCCCGCTGCAGGGCGGGTTTCTCTCGTGATGAGCTGCATCGTCATGAGGATGCTCCAGCTGCCCCAAGGATGGCAAAAAATTCCCAGACCCTGTCCAGATTTGGGGTTTAGCTGATTGTCTAAATCTGTCTAGGTTAATTTATCACTGTGATGGATTCCCTGCCCATGTTTAAATGCCAAAGAAATGCAGCCTTGCAAATATCTGCTCACCCGGGATGAATAATTTTGGTTGACAGGCGATCAAGAAGAGATCAGTATTTCTGTTGCTGTCAACAAGTCTAAGATACTTGGTGAGAAGTTTCCATGTCCCTTCATTCTGCAAAGCTGCCCGCCATCTCACAATTTGCTGATGCTGATGTTAACACAGTTTTCTTTTTCCCTTTTTTTCAGCTTTCCTCAACAATAACACGAGCAGGGCCTTCCACCTTGTGTCATAAATCACAGCAGGAAAAATGAAATTATAGGAGCTTACAAGACCCACCAGACCAGACCCGATACTGAATTCATCAATCCTGTGGCATGTCTGAAGCTTAGGTTTCAGCTTAGCTCTTTATGACTGGTGTGGCATGCAGGAAATATTTCTGAGCCCATGGCAATGATAGTAATGAGGAGAAATAATACGTAATCATCCACACTGTTTGCCTGGACTGACTGTTTCAGGAAGGGCTGGAGGAGCCACTTGTGTGAAATAAAAGGCTTTAAAGAGCAAAGGAATCAATTTTAGCCAAAGCTATTTTTCTCCGAAACTGAGGAACAGATTTCCTCTGCCTTAGTGCACATCCTTGGTTAGTAACTGGAGGCTTCTCTATGAAATACTGTATGAGAAAACTCCAGTTTCATTCACTAAATAGAGTTTGGGTGAGAAGGAAGGCGCTGTGCCTCCTGAGGAGCATGAGAGCAGCGAGAGCTCTTTAACACCTTTAGTTCCTGCATATCATCTGCTGATATTTTATTTTTGGCACCTATAAAGCATCTATTATCCCTGCTGAGTTTTTTACCCTGGAGTGTTTGCTTATGGAAAAATAAAATCCACCAAACAATAAATAAATGCCTGTGACAAGAGAAATAAAGAAGATTACACTGAGGAGGGGGCTGAGCCTTGTGCTGCTGAGGGCTGAAGCATCACACGGCCAGGATTCCCATGATTTGGGGGGGGCTTTCAGCCTCCAAAAGTGTTTTTCAGAGGAATCTATTTCTTATGCTAAATCTAATGACTATACGGGCTGGAGGAACCACATCCCCTTAAGGCAACCCTTTTCATCGAACCGAAGAAGTGGTGTGATTTTCCAGGGTGGAGGAAGGAGGAAAGGTTAACATACTATTAAAAACTTCATTAATATGCTAACGATCATGAAACTTCTGCTAAAAATCATTTCTAAGCCATTGCCTCTTCCCCCGCACCTTTCCCCCTGTGTGTGCGTACCCTGGCACAGCACTAAATGACTTTTCATCACCTCCCCACGCTTCCTGGGGCAATCTCCTTCTGGTTAAGGCTCTGGGGGCAGATCCAGGCTGCAGACAAGGGCTGGGAGCAGCCCAGCTTCCAGCACCCACAGAGGAGTCTCCCTCCAAGGATCATGCAAGGACCCAACCTGGTTCCTGAGCATCCCAGTGTGGGGCAGCCAGGGCTGCTCCTGCCCAGTGCTTTGCCCAGGCTTGGCTGGCAGGGATGGGGAGACGGGCAGATTGCCATGCTGGGGAGTTGTTTTTTCCTTCTTGCCGTCTGCTGTGAGGAGCCTCCTTGCTGTGACTCACGGCTGGGTCCATCTGTCCCCACCGGAGAGCTTCCACCCCACACCGATGCTGGCAGGACCAGCAGCTCCAGCTTCCCCTCCAATAAAACCAAACGCAATATTCCTTCTGAGAGGGATCATTGGCACGGGGCTGGTATTTCAGAGCTTAACTACAATGTGTAGGGAACTGGGGTTATTGAGCCTGGAGAAGAGGAGTCTGAGAGGAGACCTTATTGTCCTCTACAACTACCTAAAGGGAGGTTGTAGTGAGGCTGGTGTTGGTCTCTTCTCCCCAGTTGCTGATGACAGGACGAGAGGAAATGGCCTCAAGTTCCATCAGGGGAAGTTTAGGTTGGATATTGGGAAGAAGTTCTTTACTGAGAGGGTGGTTGGGCACTGGAATGGGCTGCCCAGGGAGGTGCATTCTTCCAGCATCATTCTCCAGCTCCCTGGCTGCTGGTGAGCCTCAGGGCTGGGGCCAACATCTGCAGCTACCGAGACCTCACCCTGAGAACCTGAAAGAGCCAAAATGAAGACTTGGTTTTGATGGCTTTAATGCAGATAGGCAGGAAAACAGAGCTGAAGGCATGGTCAGGAATGTGCAGGTACCCTGTAGGGTGTCCTTGCTAAGTGTTGATGGTAATGTGATTTATAAAAGTAAATAAACATGCACAAAAGTGTATGTTATGGGTCTGCCACCCAACCTAACTCTCCATGGTGATCACTAACAGAGTTATTGACCTGATAGTTTGCTGCTATAAGAATTTTGAAAATGTCAAGTGGGTGTTCATAAATCCTGCAGTCCCACACATTTTTCTTCCTGGAGTCAGACCAGGGCTGTGGTTGTGTAAATCACTGTGTACGGAGCCTTTATTGGATGCTATAAATCTCAAAGCTCTCACTTTATTTTTTTTTTCCTTTTGTCTTTAATAATTAAAATCCAAACTGAGAATGAGTAAAAACTAAAATCCTTTGCAAACTCCATGATTTTGAGGAATATATCTGGAGGGTTTGGATGAATTTATTCCTCTTTGAAACAAACTTTTAATTTACAAAAATAGCCTATATTAATTCTAAAATCAAGATGACCCCACTACAAACACTGGAGCATTGCTGTTGTTGTTATTAATATTCTCTCCTAAAAATGTAGGTTTTATTCCTAGTCAGGAATAAAAAGAAAAATAAAAGGATTTATTGGGAGGAGCCCCAGAAGCCTTGCTGTCAGGAATACACATCATGCACTACTTTAAACAAAAGAAACTCAGGTTTTTTCTTTATTTCATGGGCCTTCTTTCCAAATTAGAATGAATGAGATGATCATAAGGATTTAAGAAAAAGATATTGAGACAATAGTCCAAATTGTTTTAGAAATGGATCTCAGGGGGGAACATAGTTATAAAAATTAAGCCAATTAGATTGAATATGGGTTGTTTTTCATCTTCATGAAGAAGCACACAGAGGTAGATAATTAGGGCCAGTAGAGATGTAAGGATTAGTATTCCTGGCTGTGAAGCTCACAGTTTTAATTAGTCACTGGGTCTTTCTGCAGGACAGTGTTAATAGGCAAGGGCGTGGTGACCTTTTCTTTTTCACCCAGTTCATCACAGCCCTGCTCGTTGCCAACGTTAGAGCTCTTTGCTTGCAGCTGCTTTAAAGGCAAAATGAAATCCATCACTGTGGGTCACCCCAAAGTCACATCAAGCACTCAGCAGTCCTTGGTGTTTATCCTCACGTGTGCATTTCTTTCTGTGCATCTACAGCTCCTTGGAGCAGGGATGTGAGAAACAGGTCAGGGAATGGTGAACAGACCCCAGAGAGGCAAAGGGACCGAGGTATTGGTGCCTGCTGGGATGTAGGGATCTTCTTTTCAAAGGCATCTGCTCAACTTTATATAAAACCCACTGGGACTCAAGCTTTTAATATGTGTGGATGCTTGTGAAAATGTCCCCCTGCCTGCCTGCCTTCCCTCGTGCTCTGCCTACAGGCAAACATGGATTTCTCCTTTCCCTTTTCTTCCTTTCTACCATTTCCCTGTTATCTTCAGTTCCTTTTAAGAAAACTACCTTGAGATTTCTTAGGGAAACCTGAAGAAAGCAAAGGCATCTTTAAAGTGCTGATAATCTCAACACCTTGTCTTGCACTGCATGAGCAGATTCCCCACGAGCTCTTTGAAATACCAACAGTAGTTACAAAAGTTAAACTTTCTGAGCTCTATCTGCCATCACAGCATCATCCTCAACACTGTCCATACGATAAAACCTGAGCACACAGGAGGGAATGAACATTTACTGTGGCCAGGGCACTACGAGAGCTCTGGGGGGATGGAAGTGGGACAGGGATTTCAGTCTCGGTAAAGGGGAGAAGCTCAAGACACTTTCCTGAAGGTCTATTTTAAAAGGATTGACGTGGCTGACAGCAGAGGATAAGATCCAGTAAAGCTCTGGGTGTCTGGTAAAACACAGAGGAGAAGCTCAGTCCCAGACTTCAGGACATGACTCCTCTCAGCACAAGCAAACTCTCAACCAAGTTTCATACAAGGGGAAAAAAACCACTTTTGTTCTTCTTAAGTGATTCAGTTTGGGAACTGAGTGCAGCTGAGGGTCTGGAGGTTCCCACCTCAAGATTTCTCAGCTGTTAATTTGGGAATTAAGCTCGTTATGCCCAGGGAGATCAGCTTAGTGCAGATGGCCCAGCCAGCCCCAGCCTTGCACATTCCATTGTCACTCCCAGCTCTATTTCCCAGGACTGGGGGGTGGGACAGGAGGAGTATGCACAGCGCTGCACAAACCTCCTGAAGGAATTTGCAGGGAGAAAGCAGAAGAAACTTGTTTCAAGAGTTCCTGGTAGACTTGTGTGTGTGTGTGTAGCATAACCTGGCTGTTCAGCAAACCATTCATCTCTTGGGTGATTGATTATTGATGCACAAAGATTATTTGCAGGTCTTTGAAATGAAAGTATCTGTCTCATCCCCTTTGTAGCTGTCTCAGTACCTGTACCAGGCTGGAGTAAATCCAGCAGACTGACTGTGAGGTCTCTGCTACTATATCAGGGTAAAACTCATGTAAATGAGATCAGAATCAAGTCCAAACCTGGCAGTAAACGAACTGCAGTGGCAAAAGCAAGTTTAATGGATGTGTATAGCTCTTGTTTTATTGCTGGGTTTTAGGAGAATAGGAACCATTTAATTGACTTTGATAGAAGAGGGTTTCCTTAGCACTGTAGTCTAGGGCAAAACTGATCATGAATATAATTAAAGCATTTGCTTCCAACATATATTTATTCTTTCTCACTGTGACTCCTGCCTTGCAAACTGTTGGCTGCAGAAGGATGTTGGTGTTGGCCTGTTCCCCACTTTGCCATTGAGGTACCATTGTGTAGGTGGCTGCCAATGGCTCCTAGAAGCAAATCCAGGGCTCCATCTTCTCCTGTAAACCCCCAGGCTGCCAGCCCCAGCCTGGGGAGGTTGGATCATCCACCTTGCTCAGTACCCTGCGTGAGCAGGAATGCCAGGCATCCACCCAGGCTCATCATTCCAGTGTGGGAAGACCTGCCCATGAAGGATGTAACAACATGGATCCTCTCCCTCCTAGAGATTTCATGGCACCTTTCCCACAAGCAGATGGCACCACTACGGTGGCCACCAGCCTTTTCCAGATGGCTCCTGACATTTAAAATGGGCACCTTCCTTTTCAGAGAAACAGAGAAACTGTTCTGCTGTGGCTGATTGCAAACACTCTGCCTTTGACTTCGGAGCAAGAACATTCCTTTGGATTCCTTTCATAACAAAAATAAAAGAAAAATGAATGTGTAAATGCAGGACAATTATCACTCAATTAATTCCAGTCCCATCACCAGAACACTCTGCTTGACCTTATTCATAGTTACTTGATCTTCAGCTCTTTAATATTTCAGATGACCTTTCGGGCTGGGAAGATGCTGCTGTTTCTCACTAGCATTCATGAGTCAACTTGAGCATCAAGTCACAGCAGTAGACCCAACCTCATTTATCATTCCATTTAAGGTGTCAGCAGAGCCATTATTCAAATGACTCAGCCGCACATGTAATCAATCTTTAATGAAACAATAATTGCACCCTCCACTCCACAGGACCTCTGCCTTTTTTAAAGGTATGTTGTATATTAATTATTGAAAACAATTGTGTTTTACCAGCAATAAGTTATGTTTCAGCAATTGCCATCTTTTAAGAGAATTTTAATTGAGAAATTTATGATCCTCTGTTTCACTAAGGGACAGGGAAGCATTGGCATTTCTTGGGGTTCCTGTAGGTTTTGGTGTCTTACCAGAAACAGAGAAGCAGGGGATGTGTGGGCTGCTGGGCAATAAAGAACATAAGAAGATGCCACCCTAAGGTGACATTGGTGAATGTCCCTGTGCAAAGTGCCCTTGTTCTATAAGTGGGGATGCTTATGGCAAAATAAAATAAAAGCCCCAGAAATTGTTTCCAGGGTGGGAGACCTCAGGGCTACCTGTGTCTCCTCTTGAAAAATATTCAGACTTGCATTATTCACCAAAATTTGAGAGGGTTAATTCTGGGGCACATGGGAACAAATCAAGCTTTGACCAGGTGAGGCTCCTGATTGCTTTTGCCCCATAAAAAGCCAGCAGCTGTTGGGTTCTTCTTCCTTACAAATTGAGAAGAGGTCAGACTAAGTTCACCTTGTGTGTCTTTCTCCTTTGAAGTCCAGTGGAGGTGAGCCAGAAGGTTTGGTGCTGGTACTATTTAGAAACTGAAAAATCTAATCAAGATTTAGGCTTTTTTTTTTTTTAATTAGAACAATAGAGATTTGTAAACGAGCATGAGAAATTTCTGTGTATTTATAGACCCCAAAGTACTTTCTGTCTGAAGAAGATTCATGAGAAAAACTTAATTGGCTGTAACACTGCTTGGTTTGGGGGTAAATTGCTTAGTGATGGAGCAGTGTTTTTAAAAGTGAGAGTTGTGAGTGTGGTAGGTGATGTTGTTGGTCCTGGTGCAGCCTCTCTGTGTTCCAGAAACAGCAGTAGGACACTGGTTTTACTGTAGCAACAGAGAAGTTAATAATAAGAAAGTGCCTATTATTAGCATCTTTATTTCCTCAGCACTGTATTATTTTGCTTGTGTATTTCCTTCATCTTGTGTTTGACCTTTAAGCAGCAATTCCAATTGGATTTTTTGTTTTCTTTTTATTTCTTCCTGATATTACCATCAGCCTTGTTGGAAAAGGATCTTACGAGGGCTGTGGTACCCTGAGCTGTTTGCACTGATATCCCAAAGGAGGAGCAAGCTGGCTGGGAGAAGAAAATGAACAGTTTATGCAGCAAGTCTAATGATGGTGGAGCAAGGTAAATACTCTAACAAAGAGCTTCTGTTTGCCTCTGCTGTGACAAGGCTGTGTCTTGGGGAACAATCTCTCTTGTTAAGTTTCTCTCCCACCCTTACTCACTCTCTCTGTGCTGCATTAAGACAGCTCTTGCATTATACAACAAAATGGTGATGGATGAAGCAACCCACTGAGCAGGTAAATCTTCCTGCACAGTGCTGGATACGTTTTTTTTTAATTTTTTTTTTCTCCCAAGCTGTTTTCATGCAACTCCATTCTTTCCTGCTCTCAGCTGCCCTGGTTCAAGGTTTTCCTGTTCTGAACTATATGAGTTCTGTGTTCAATCTACAAGATAAACCAGCAGTTGAGAACTCAAGCAGAGCCAGGCACAAGGGAAGGGTGGTGTGAGCATCACAGCAAGACACCTTTCCTCCTCTGTGTCCCCTCTAACTCTCATTTCAACACCAGCCCCCTTCTAAACAAGCCACCTACCTACAGCAAGGGGCTTCTCCCCACTCCACCTTCAGGTCTGGGCAGGGGTGAAGGAAACAGGGATTTTTCTTGCTCTACCCACGTGTTCCTGTGTGAACAGCAGTTCACTTCTCCTGGGGGACTCTGCAAGGCGCTGAGCTCAGTCCCACAGGGATGGCTCTCATTTGGAGAAACCATGTACTGTGAAAGAGCAGGCAAGCTGCTGCCTGCCCAGGGATCGATGGGAGGGCAGGAGCAGGACACCAATCTGTTCTTGCTGAAGCCAGGGCTGAGCAATCTTGGCACCGCCACTGCCTGTAATTAGCAATGAGGCTGCACGAGCAAAGTCTCTTGGGGTTGGGGACAATTGACCCGTCTGCCTTGTGCCAGGTTATTTTAGTCTCCCAGTGTAAACCCCTCGTGTACAAGGGTATTTCACTGTGCTTAGTGGCACGGATAACATTTTTGCTTGTATTTTCCTCGGGGCTGACTTGTTCAGCACTGCATGAGGGATGCTGTATAGGGCTGAGGTTGCTAAAGGGACATTGGCAAGCTCAGGACATGGACCTTGCTCACAATTGAAGGGAGGGACACTCTTCAGGCATCCCATAGAGAGGTCCTAGGCTGGGCCACTTGCATTCAGAGGTGGTTGCCATGGTGTCCTGACCTCAGATGTGGGCAAATGTAGCAGAGCAAAGCACCAGAGTCCTTCAGAGGGGAGGAAAAAAAAAGCTGAACAATACTGCCAGCTCAGGATTAGTTAGCACAGGGTGAAATCCAGCTAACTTAAAAAGCTGGATTTCAGGGTGATAAACGATGTGGCTTCCTGTATTGTTTGATAATTAATTGTTCGAATCCTGTTGTATTAAGGGATGGAAAAATCCGGAAGATAAAAGAAGAGGAATGCCCTTTCCCTTCTGTGCACACTGAACTCCATTTGTTGGGAAAGGATTTATAGTTTTCATCATAATTTAATTCTAAAACATATCACTTAATTAAAGGGATTTATTAAAATCCTCTGGCAGTGCCTTTTTACGATTAGCCCAGGACTCAGCTCCTGAATGTCATGGAGAAAATTCATCAATTGATTTGTTTAACTGCACAGGTCTCACCCCCTCCCTGCTCTGCCTGACTCTGGGTAGAAGAAAGAAATCTATAGTCAAAAGCTTGAAAATCCCAAAGATAGATCAGTTTGCTGATTTCATCCCTTTTTTTCCTTCCCCTCCCTGTATCCCCGAGACTGGTTTTACAAGCCTTTGTTAATGAGCCAATTAATATTGATGATGGAGCACTAAGCTGTCAGTTTGTTCGCCAGAGATGAGTAGTGAGTCTGACTCCAGCATTCAATGGGTTTTGCTCTGCCAGCAGCAACAGGGACACCAGTTGCTCAGCCTTCAAGGAGGACATCAGATGAGTTCATGCTGGGATGCAAATGGTACCTGCCCTTCCTTCAGCGGGGCATTGGCCTCTGTGTATCACGAGTCTGAATTAGCCCTGACCCTGCAAAGTCTTTCTGACACTGATTGCTCTGTGAGACCCCCACCAAAATCAGTGAACTCCTGGGATTGTATGAGAGAGAGGTTCTGCTTCCTAATTGCATGGCTGAAGAAAAATGGTTTAAAATGCATCCAGGCTTCTTGAAATGAGTAAAAGCTCTAGATACCAGAGGCAAAAGAGAAGAACACTATACAGGTTGTGAATGAGCATCCTGCCCCTTCACTTTTTCTCCAGTATCCAAGCAGGTATGGGAAAGAGAAGACTTGTTTGGGCCCTGATGAGGACTTGGGAATGGGAGCACATCCAACTACAGGAGTTGGCTCTCTTGTCACCAGCCCCAGCCACTGTCACTTGTCTCCCAAGGAGTTATTCTCCTCCTGTTTGAACTTCTGATAAGATGTATGGAGAACCGCTCTTCTCTAAACCCATAAATCCTCTCATAACCCAAACAGAGAGAGCTTGGGAGTCTTATTAAAAAACTCATGAACGAGTTCAGACCATCTCTGATGACATTGTGCTTGTAGCCTTTTAAGTCTTCCACTGTGAAATCAGGAATTTCAGTGCCGCGCTTGGCATCGCTCCCTGAGCTCACGGCTTGTGCTGAATACAAATCAGCGCTTAAGGGCTCCATCTCTGGATCCCCATGTCAGGCTTAAATGCAGTAAATCTCTGGATGTAGCTGTCTATTAGCCCTGTTTATTAGATCTGGAAGGACAAGGGGAGAAAGAAAAGAGAAAAAACCCACAGAGGGAAGGCTCTCAGTTCTCTTCCCATGCTGTATGGAGATGTGGGCTGGAGAGGAGATGCTGCTTTGGGAGGCACCCTTGCAGCTGACTGTGTTAATGTTTTAATTGGCTGCTGCACATTTACAGTGGGAGAGTCCAACACTAGTGGCTGATCCTTCTCTTTTTGCTTCCACCATCTCAGGTGGAGCAGCTGTTCAAGTCATCCCCAGATGGATGTAAAGGCTCAGTGTTTTGGGTAGAATAGATGAAGGCTCCGAAAGTGTTTAGGCAGACATTTCTTATCGCTTTAAAGGTTTTGGGGACATTAAATGATGATCATTTCCTGCTTGGAGGCAACAACATGCTTTTTCTGCTTCTTGCCCAGTGTGGGCACCTGCTCTGGCAGCCCCTGCTGCACTGTGGTGCTTGGGACCAATGTGTGCTCAGACCCCCGTGAGCCCCATTCCTGATGAGATCTGCCCAACAGAAAGGACTAATCTTCTGATGTAGAAAGATGAGCACAGAAAGCCTCTTTCCCTGCTGCCTCCTCCCACATCCTCTGGTTTTACACCATGAGCCCTTTCTCTCAGAGTGGTTGAACTTCCCTGTGCTGCTCCAGGCAGCTCCCATGAAAATCCTGGCAAAGCAAAGTGGGCTGTGGAGGATGCTCTGAGCTCGCAGGGCTTTGCTTTTGGAGCCCGAGCAAACCACTTGCTGCAGCATTTTTCTCTAAAATGGCTAATTTCCCTTGGCCTCTCAGAGGTGTTTTTTCCAAAGCTTTCAACTCTCTCCTCTTTTCTGTTGGGGGGGTGGGGGGGTGAAGGTTGCTAATGCAGCAGCTCATTTGCATTACAAAATGCGAGTAAGACGTTGTCCTCAGGCTTATGAAGTGCTGTCAGAAGACTGAATTAAAATACAGTGCTCTAAGTCCCTCTTGGTTTGTATTTAATTAAGGCCTTTCATTCATCATCTATTTCTGCATCCCATCATCTTTGGACAGTTTATGAAGAAAGAGGAAAAGAAGGATTCCTTCTGACAAAGATGCTGATGAGTGTTTTCTGAAGGCCACAGGCTCCTCTGGCTTCTCTGTCTCTGTTGATGATGTCTTTAACCTGTCCTCTTTTTTAAAAAAATGACACAGGCAATTTTTATTTGCTTTTTGCTAAAGGGAGTCTTGCTACGTTCACAAGGAAGAGAGGATGATCCCTTCCGCTGCAATGCTACACACTGATGTCTCCCTGCTGCTCCTGACATAGGTACTCAGTGCTTTTGGGGGACAGGGAACTGGATTGTGTCAAAATTGAAAAGTAGAGAGGAAGAGAGAGCAGCAGAGTCTGTCTGACTCTTGCTAGCGACTGCTCTGAGTCAGGAGCTCCCATCTCCCCTCGGCAAATGTCCCTGTGCTAGATCAGGAGTCTTTCAAGTCTGGATATAAAAGTGATGGTGTGCACAAACCTTGGCTTTGTCTCTAAACATTCATTCTGAAAAGGGATTTATAGTTATCCTTGCATTGTTATTCTAGTTACCAAAACATGTTCTCTCAACACAGGTAATTAAAAATGCACACACCTCTCGAGCAGAGCTGCTCTGAGCACAGCCCGGGTGCAGCTGAGCATGCCCACTTCTACATTTTACTGAATTTTGAACTTCCTAGGAGTCAAAGAGAATCATTTTCAGGCGCTGCTGAATAGCTTATACTCCCATTTGTTTGCTTAGTGTCTTCCTTTGAGAAAATGCAAATGCTTTTGCTGGCTGTGAAAGTGTGGGGGAGATGTTTCATCTCTCCCGAGGTGTGAAGAGTGAACCCACTCCTGTCTCAGTGCGCTGTGATATTGCACTGGGGGGGGTCACATCCATCCTGAGCTGCCAGAGACTGCAGCACCCAGAGCTCTCCCAGCCCTGTGCAGGTATTCAGCTTTGTCAAAATGCTTCATCCCTGCTTGGCTAGATCCCTCTTTGCTTTATAAAAACCGTACCCACTTCACTCCTGATCTGCTATCCTACTTGTCTCTCCAGCTCTGCCTTCCCCAAGTGAAGGCTGGCACTCCTACCACTTGCTGGGGAGAAATTCAGGGATATTCATCACTGTCAGCAGCGAGGCGGAGGGGTTTTCATAACAACTCCCTCCATGTGTTCTTGCACATGATCTGGTTTTTACATGGGCTGAAATGTGGATCGGTGATGTGCCCTGTCCTCTGAGAAGCTGTCGCAGGGGTGACATTTCAGAGCTGCCTTCAGTGTATCACCATGAACAGCCTTGCCAGAGCACTTCCCCACCTCTCATCCTTTCTAAGTACAGCATTCAAGAAAATTCAGTCTGAAGTGCATATGTGACCATCCTTCTGATTCACAGGGTCACACACTGGGGGCTTTGCTGGAAAAAAATAAAATCCTCTAATTATGGCTTGTGGGTACAGTTACCTTCATCAAACCTCTTCTGCCAGGGCTTGTCAATTATTTGGGTCCACATTAGGAAGAAAAGCCTCTGTGCCATGACACTAGTTGTTGCTGGTGAACAGCCTGAAGACTGACAGCCAAAATCCTGGGTCCCCTTGATGGTGCCTGCTTTGTTGGTGGTGACAAGTAGGACTTTTCTCCTCTCCTTTGCTATGTGTGTGTGAGCAGCAGTTTCTTACTGAGCCCCATCCAGGGCTTCTCCTCCTACATAGTCATCGCAGCTGTGCCTCATTGTTTAGGGCAAAATAATGGGAGGGAGAATAAGATGGGAGGAGAGCTCTCTCTCCCATGGGCACTGGGAACAGAAGATGCTCTTCCCTCTCCCTATTTAGCCTCCTGTTGATTTCGGTCAGCTCTGCCCCGGCTCCCATTGTGCAGGCACGAAACACAGCTGGGGAGAGAGAACAAGGGGAGGAGATCAGGGAAGCTCTTGGATACTTGTGCAGTGACAATTTAATTAAAAATTTGAAAGGTATGTGGTGTGTCTGAATGCACGAGGGGTGATGAGAGCTAGAGAGAGGAAAAAATTGCATCTTCTGGATCCATTCTAGATCTTTTCCCCCCTTCTTTTAGAAACACAGTTAAAATGGTGAAATGTGAATGTTTTGGACCTGGTGTGTGACACATCACGTAACAGCCTAGTAAATAAGTCTGGGAATATGAACTACTGGTTCTGCAGCAGTGCTTCAAAGCCAAACCAAAATTGAGAGGGAATTAACTCAAATTCATGACTGCTGGGAGACCTTGCTCAGCCCAGCTGAGCTGGAGCCGTTGGCTCCATCTCCTGAGCCCCTGCTGTGATTCCCCAGGTCAGCCCAACTGGGGTGACACTCTCGGGAGAGAATCAGTGAAAAAGGACCATAGCTGTTATTTATTACATGGTGTATGGATTTGGTGGCAAGCCTGCAAGACTAAACTTCTTCTGTGTCTCTGCATATTGTCCTCCAGGGCTGGGTTGGGAGAAGCAGAGAGCTTTTATCGCTGCTTGCCTGAATGTACCTGTTCAGAAGATGAATAAAGGCCACTTTTCTCCAAAGCTGTCAGCCGGGCTCTTTTTACCAGCAAGTTTGCCCATTTTATTCTGACACTTAATAAGAGCTTTAGAAGGCAGCAGCCTTGTACTGCATTTTCTCAAATAGGCCCTTGCTCAGTAAAGCACTGGTATTAAGGAAGCACTTAAACCAAGGCAGATATTTACACGAATTTTGGAGGCGAAGCTGCAAAATGCTTGGTGAATACACAGCCAAGCTTTGCTCCACAATAGAGCACTGAAATCCCCCACTTTGGAGATGTGGTTACATTTAGTTCTGTAATTCAGTTTTCAAATGCACGCAATGATGTTCTATAATGTTCTCCTCGCTGTTATTCTGCACTACAATCTAACCACCTGAAAGGCACCTTTTTGGGGGATGAAGCAGTGTATTTCATCCAGATTGCTTTTTTTTTTTTCCCCTTCATTGCTTTTTTTTCTTGCTCTTGGAACATCCTCTGACTTTTCTGCTGGTATTGATCAGAGCCAGATCTTGAAGCGAGTGCTGTGCGTGGAGCCAGAGCACCCAATGGGTTCAGCACTGTGTACAGCTCTGTGTCCAGCCTTTGGTCTCCAGCCACGATGGAAATGGTCAGCTTGAGGGGATGGGGCAAGAAATGCTGGGAGAAAAGTGCAGCAGAAACATTTGTTTTCTGTTGGCACAGGCTCCAATGCCTTGCCCAAGGCATGCCTGGCTGCTCCTCTTGCCTGCTGGAGCACTGGTGGATGCTGCTTAATCAAAAGGTATGAGCCCCATCATATCATGTTGCAGGGATGAAGGTGGTGTGGGGAAAGGATTATTCACCAAGGGAAGCTGCAAGGTGCCCCATGGCACCGGGGCTGGAGCAGCTGTGCTGCCCGTGCCAGTGCAGAGCAGGGCTGGCTGGATTTTTTGATTGATTTTTCTTTTTTTTTTTGTAGCTCATTACCCAGCAAGTCATTTTAATTAACACCATCTAATATGGGTTGAGAAGTATTTTGCAAATGTCAGCACTCTTTTTTTTTTAATTCTTTTCCTTCCCTGTAGACCAAATGTGGAAAGCTATGAGAGGACAGAGCTAAATGATTGCAGTTGATTTAGCCGTGGTAAAGCAAGTCGTTAGTAAAGTGTTTTATGAAGCCATAAATATCCTTTCCAAGTCCTTTATGGGATTCTTGGGGAAAATCTGTTCATCACGGAGGGTTATGCATTGCACTGCGCTTCACCTGAGGGGCAAATGGGTCTGAGTAAACCCAGGGCTCTTGTGTCTCACCTTTGTGGGGCTGCTCCTCTTGAAAGTGGTGGAGAGGCAGACCCTGGCACAGCACCCGTGCTCTGTGGCAGCCCCAGTGTAGGGAACTCCTCTCCAAGTCTACCAGGGACCCCTCAAGCTCGAGGTGGTGCCAAAGTCAGATCAGTAACAGGAGCAAGGCCAGCTCTTACTGGATCATTTGGGAACTGAATAAAGCAGCTGATAAAGTCACTGCAAAGCTCTTAATGATTTCAGTTGGGTCTGATTAAGCCCCAGGAACAACCCAAGCCAGTCCATGTTTTGCTTACAATTAAATTCTCCTCTGTTAAGCTGTACTGGCACAGCTCTCCACAAAAGTTTCTGAGGGATGGGAGGCATTTACTGCTTGTCCCTTGTAGGCTCCTTTCTCAGAGCAGGAACATCAGGAAAAAATATTTCCAGATTGAGATTCTGATTAACCCCTTGAAACCCACAGTGAATGTCCCCAATCAGTAAGGACTGATGGAAAAAGGGTTGTGGAGAGAGATCCGGCAGCTACCAGCTGTGGGTGAGCAGCCCTAGGAAATACTCCTTCTCCCCTCCTATCTCTGACACCATTGCACCTTCCTTTCTGCTGGTGTTCAGAGGGGGAAATGAAAAGCATAAAACTGGAGCATCTCTATTAGAAAGCTGATACACTTAAAAATGGGACAGATACTGCTGTAGCATCACTGTAATATAAGCGCAGATAAAAACATGTAAAGAGCAGAGAGCTTGAAGGAAGCAGTGACCACGAGCTTGGTTATTCCTTAGGGTTTATTTAGTTCCATTTTGGAGGCGATGTACTTAGTGATTTGCTGTTTCCAAATCACTCTCAGAGCTGCCGGATCTAGTCCGATAAAGCCGTCAAGTTTACCATCTAGTCCACACTCATAAATGAGTGGCTTTGTGTAAAGGACCCTCCTCCTCCTCATTACAGTGGTTCAACAGCCTGTGTCAAACCACTGACGACTTTGGTACAATATATATCGTGTTTAACAACATGTGCAGAGCTGTATTTCCCAATGCATTTCTCTTGGATACCCAGTGTGCTAAGCCTAAACATGAAATACAGTCAGTGCTGCATTCAGTGTTGTTGCCTCTCATCACCCACAGGTGCAAAACGATCTGTAATATTTAATATCTATTCAGCAGACAAGATTTAATGCAGGCTTTAAGCACAAGGCCTGTTTGGGTTGGTTTTTTTCCCCTCTCCCTTAGATTTGTACAACTTGCCTGGCTTCAGTTCAAGCTTCATTAGGAGCAGACTATTACGTACAACAGCCGAGGATGTATGGCTGGTAATGAGCGCTGGGCTTTGCAGGCTTCCTCCTACTCCCTGCCAGCGAGCCAAGCCCGTAAAGCTGACACTACATCATCATCTTTTACTCATTGCATGTAAATACTCTTTCTGTGGAAAGTGGCATATAAATGCATGCCTGTGCTGCGCGGGGTTAAATTGGGCTGTTGGTAGGTGTTGGAAAAGGCACCAAGTCATTGCTCATTCTTGCTTCTAAAAAGAAGTTTTGCTGACAAAACACAGCCCTGCTCACATCACACGTCCCTTTGGACTTTTCTTGCCTGGTTCTGCAGTCCCAGGTAGGTGTTTCGTGTTCAGACCATTCCAGCTGTGTTCCAACCAGATGTTTTTATGGAATAAACCACAGTGGGCTCCAGAGTCCTTTCCCAGTGGGCTCCAATTAATTTAGACCTCATCAATTTATAGCTAAAGATTTCCTGACCATAAACCACATTTCACTTGGGAAGCAGACAAGTAATAATGTTAGCTACTAGGATGAAATCCCAGAAACATCTCTGCTCTACCTCCCCTAGTGCCTCAACCCAAAGGGTGAGTGCCCAGGGCTTACAATCATGTTTACCTCCTCCAAGGAGCAGAGCATCCTCCCTCTCACTGGTGTCTTCTCTTGCCCTCCAAACCATCGCTCACAGCATGTGTTTTTGGCTATGTCTTCAGTGGGAACCTTGGCTGCTCGCTGAGGCTCACCGGGTGAATCCCAAGCTGGAGATGTACCTGACCTACAGAGAAGAGCCTCAGCTTTAACCTTCAATCACTTGTGTACATGAGTGTTTACACCTAGAGCTTCCTTCCACAGGTGAGCAGAGAGCTGTCTTGCCCCGGTGTTTCTCTAGTACGTGTGATAAGAACTTGTGATTTCTCCCATCCTTTAACACCTCTCCTGCATTTCTGTTTACCTAGCAGGTGTACTCATTCTAGGATAAGAGAAGAAAAAAGAAAAGGTGTGTCAAGCATACAAAAAGAGACTAAAAACCACACAGTCCCTATTTAGGAGAGAGGTGCTAATTTCCTTTGGGGAAAAATACTCCATGAGAAAGATAAATGAAGCTTTCCTCTGTTTTACTCCATAGCAATTACTTCTGCGTGGTCAGCAGAAGTAGGCTGATTAATTAATATTTTAGGCTTCTAGTCAGGTTGAGTTTATAGCTCATCTTAGCACCTAGCACAGAGAGCTTTCCTTGCTGGTCATTGTAATGCAAAACTGATTCCTTTGCAATAAAACACAAGTCCCTGCGGCTGGAGTCTTTGCAGGACTTGATTTTACAGTGGCTGATATGGGTGTCAGCTAATGGGGTAGATAGGAAGATACTGGAATATCCAGAAATGAAAGCCCCTTTCTGGTTGGAGGTGGCATCACAGGGGAACAATGCCCCAGTGCTGATTGAACCAGGACTGCTGATTCCTGCCGTGTCATTGTCAAGAACATCCGAATTTAGCAACAGCGAGCTGTGCGTTACCATCACTGCATCCTCTTCACCCGCTGGAAATGTGTGAGCTTTTAGCTAGACCAAAGTGGGAGGGGAGAAATCCTGTGGGACACCCCATGAGCAAGAGCCACCAGCCCTTGGGTGCTGGGGATGGCAGCGTGGGGGGAGCAGATGAGTTTGTGCACGAAGTGGCACCTCAAGAATGCCACAACAGATGCAGGTGCCCATCCTCCTCCCTGGGGTCTGGTCCAGCTCCATCCTCCCAGCATGGCTTTGGCACGTGGCTGTTGAAGAGAGCTCAGAATAGGGAGACTGGGGACATGTCTGCAAGGACAGACAAGGAGAAAACAGCCACCGAGTTGTGGTCGCCACGATCTCAGGGACTTGTTGACAAGATTATTTTTTTAAATATTTTTTTTCTTTTGGAAAGAACAGTTCTCCCTCGTGCAAAATCACAATCTTGACTCATTCTGCAATACTTCCTCCTGTTTCTTCCATCTGCTTCTGCTCAGGCAGTTGGAGCTGGCAGCGCTGCCTTCCCTTTGCTTCCCCCCTTGGCCAGCGAGCTTGTGTCCACGCCACAGTGAAGCACCAAGCGTCCTCCTGCAGAAGATGCTCCTGTCTGTGATGACAAAAGAAGGTACCCACTGTCTTTGGGGAGGTTTACATTCACACACGTGCACAGTTCTATGCAGCTTTAGCCTTCAGCAGGTGGCTTCAGTGTTTGGTTCGAGGTTTCTCACCTTGGTAAAGACATCCTGGCAGCCCAGTTCCAGCTGGAGTCCCACTGCGCTCCTCTCCTCAACAGACACAAGGGTGAGGGTTCAGTTGTCACCTCCTCCGGGCTGGCCAGCCTGTTGAAATGAGCTGGGTCCTTAGGGGGTTGCAGGGATGGGTGCTGACACTAAGGGGTGATGGTTGGTGGGTCAGGAGGGCAGCAGAGGTGGCTCATGCCAGGCTCCAGTCCTGTGCACCTCCAGGAATCACTCCCTCTCCCATGAGAAGCAGATGGAGGTGAAGCTGAGATTATGGCAGTGATGAGGCTGTGCCCTGAGAGTGCAATAACTTCTGGGCACTGCCAGTTACTGGAACACTGTGCCCCGTAGTGCTACTGCTCAGAATTACTCTGAATTGGGCCCAGGGAAAACTTGTGATTGTGTGAAAAAATCAGCTTTAGGAAATCCTCCTTGTGCCCCTTCCCCTCTCCCTCCTGTCTTTGTTTCTGAGCCATTAGCTGAGGAACAGATCGTGTTTTTCCACCTTGGCTCCCATGTGTGGCTCCCAGGTAACTCCCTAGCCTTGAGGCTGCAGTGTTAAGAAAAACACACAATGCCTTAAAGTTTGTGATTAAAACACTGGCAAGGATCAAGGCAGCTCTGGGCAGATTGTTTAACCTTGAAGAAAGGAAGGGTCAGGTTAGGCAGTAAGGAAAATTCCAGTTATAAGAATGGGCACATCCTGGGAGGGAAGGATGAATGAATGGATGCATGCATGCATGCATGGATGGATAGCCAGAGCCAGGGCAGACACAGTCTGCCTGGGCAGGTCATGGAGGTCCTGGCTCCATCACCTCCTTCCAATATAAGGTCTGGGACTGTCTTTTGCTCTGTGTGCACAAGATGAGGGGTTCAGGGTGGATTTACTCAGAGTCAGTTAAAATTAAAGAGCTGGTTGTTCTCAAAAGAAAAGTTAAGTCAAGACACCTGGTTGAAAAATTCTGCTCAGCCATGGGAGCCCCAAGGCTGAGTTTTGGGGCTTGACAACCCCGTTGCCTACTCTCCATCCTGGAGAGCCTGAGAGCTGCTCACAGGAGGAGCTAGATAGGGATAGTCACCATCCTGTCTCCAACAGCAGCAAGTTCCTTACGAGCTGGTTCTCCCCATGTTCACCATCCAATCCCTGGACCTGACTACCTCTCTCCAACTGATGAGCAAAGGCAGTGGGAACTCAGTAAACTGAGCTAAAATCTTCCCTTTTCATGCACTCAGCCTTAGACACTGTTGTTTTTGCTGTGAAAACCCAAGAAAAAACAAAAGAGGGGCCAGTCCCTGAGGCCTGAGCTTGGTTTAATACTAATGGCTGCAAACATCCAAACCGTGGCTGGGGCTGACTTTAATTAAAATGACAAAATAGGGGAGCCGTGGGGATGAATTACTGGAGGAAAATGTTATATTTCCCTACAGCTAATTTAATTAAAAAAAGCAATGAATCAAGAATGAAGAGTGTCCTTTCCTGTGCCAAAGTGGGTCTGGGAAGGTTGGCACAGACACTGGTGATGGCATCCTGGTAGGACCATGTCACCCAACCAGTTTCTTCTGTCATTAAACCCACACTGCCAGCTCCAGAAGCCCCTCAGGCATCCACTTGGCTGGATTTGCTGCACTTTTTCCCCTCACTGCCCTTTGTTATTTGTATAAATTAACATACCCCTAGGCTTAAATATCTGAGATGCTACGGTTGGTTGCAAAAGGGGAAATGAGTGCAGTGAGTGGTGCCTCTCTCCATGCCTCATCCTTCCAGGGCCAAGCCTTCCCTGCTCAGGGACACCCTTTGTGTTGCAGGAGGGATGGGGCGGGGGAGGTCTAGTAGAGCCTTTGTTTTCCATACTAGATGGTAGAGACCTATTGTTTCTTCCAAAGCTATTCTTGGATTCCTTTTTTAGAGTAGAAATGTCTCTGGATAAATAATTCTTGACCTGCAGTTTAAAACACACGTTCAGCTGAACTCCAGTGCGTGATCTCTCCAGAGATGCCTGCTCTCCTTCTATTAAAAATAACAATCCCCTATCTAGTGTTTGCTTGTTGCCCACCTCTGAACTCCCAGGATCATCTGGGTCTGCACTGAACAAGACCAAGCACAGGCACGTGTTCTGGTTGCCCACCAGCCGTGCTTGTGTACGGTTCCTCGCTAAGCCCCAACGCACTTTGATGTTTATTGATCACTAATCCCCATCCACGGCGGTAGCCAAAGAGCTTTGTCCAGTGTTTGCCTTCAAGAGAACTTTGTCATGAACCCATCAGTGTGTCAGATGTCACGGGGCTTCTCGTGTCTTTTGTATCACGCTGAAAAATTAAATCATCCTCTGAGTCAATACGCGCAGATAACCATGCCTGCAGATAGCTGTGCAACCATGGTTACAGTCTTTTAGGTGCTAGGATATTTGGGGCAGACTGTAATTTTGGTTCTGTGGCTGTACTTCAGAGATGAAGGGGAATCTGCTAGAGAAGGTTCCATCCCTCTGGGTCTTTGGAAGATGGAAAGTGCTGGGCTTTTCTGGTAGTTATGGCACAAGGATGCATGCTGGCACATTTCTGCTTCAGCATAATACAGGTTTTTATTTATTACCTTTAAAAAAAGAAAAAATACCCAAGAGAGGACTTTCACTTTCGGTCACAGGCTATGGTGAAGATTTACCCCCCAATGGACCATTCCCTGCTCCTCGGCTGAGCATGGTTCAGTTGTGGTTACTCAGCACACAGGACCTGCAGGGCCCCTTTTGTATGGAGAGCAAAGCAAACTGCTCATGGAGCTGGTGGGAGAT
Source organism: Aegotheles bennettii (assembly GCA_013398125.1). Classification (NCBI taxonomy): domain Eukaryota; kingdom Metazoa; phylum Chordata; class Aves; order Caprimulgiformes; family Aegothelidae; genus Aegotheles; species Aegotheles bennettii. The sequence continues at coordinate 897,000 of VZRW01013715.1, read as the reverse complement.
GTGAAGTCCATGCCACCAGTTGATTTACCACTGAAACAGTGATGCTGAGCTGGATCGATAAAGAAGCCAGACTCCAAAATGGAATTAAATAATTATTCTCACTTTTTTTTGACTTCAGGAGGATCCTATTAAAGAAAAGAGCCTGGATTACTGGCTGGCTGATATTTTCCTCTGAGCCTGTCTCCAGATTGGATTTAGCTCTTTTATCTCCTAATCCCTTGAGCTTTTTAATGTAGAAAGTAATGGCATCCAAAGGCAAATTTAATTTTGACAAGTGATCTGGCTTCCTTTCCTTTTCTGGAGTTGGGTTTTAATCCTGTTTGCTGTCTGAAGCTGCATTATATGGATGTATTTAAAATCCTTACAGCTCTAAAATCTTTCAAAGAGGGAGAAAAATAAGGGAAACTGCCTGCCTGGAAGCAAGGAATAGTTTCTTATCAAACATTTCAAAATGCTTTCTTGCTGCTGGTTTTATTAACCCTTGCACTACCCTTCAACTTGGCTCTGTGCTTCCTCTCTTCTGCTCTGTTGCAAGTGTGAGAACGCCTCAAGGAGTGGAAATTTCAGGTCTTCTCCAGCTTTTCTGTTGGTGTAGGCAGGTTGGGTCTGCAGTGTGTGTGCAGGGGAGCTGTGACCCCTTTGGGGTGTTGACCCTCTGCCCCCAACACACTTCAGGCTGGCAGATGCTGCCTGCCAGGGGGTTGGCTTTAGGCACCAACCATTGCAAAAAAACCCCTAACGCCAATTCACAGGGAGAGGGCAGGGTAATGGAGCATCAATGCCACTGATCTCAGCAGAGAAAATAGAAATTTATGTTGTTATTACATTGCTCCAACTCCAGGTCCCAGAGAAGCACATCTAGATGAGGATCAATTGAACTGATCGTTGGCTATTTCCGATGCAACGATGGCTCGCCCTGTGCTGTTGCCCTGATTCATCCCCGCTCAGAGCTCACTGCTTCCCTGAAAATATCAATTGCAAATAGGGTCTTCTCCTCCTGAGAAAATCTGTACTTATTGACTGGGGACTGTTTTTGCAAAAAGCCATAAAACACAGGATGTGCCTGTCACTCTGCAGCAACTCCGCTGATGGTTCATTATTCCAGCACGTAAATACCTGACTCCTGCAGAAGCAGAATGTGCAGTTTGAGGCACTGATGGCATCACACCATTAAATAAAAAGAATGTGTGTCTGTCTCATTCCAGCTTGGTTAAAAAAGCACCTCGGCAAAAGAAGAGATTATGTATAAATACATATATTTGCAAATGTCAGCCTCAAAATGGGAAGAAAAACTCACAGCAGCTCTGTGGGGCTGGAGGAGATGGAAATGGATTGGTTTCACACAGTGAGGTGCTGCTGGTCGGAGGGAGGGTAAGTGAAACAAATGGGGGCTTTGCTGTGGGTGCGTTGGTGATGAAGCCAATTAGGGTGAGTCGAGTCGTGTCCCACGTGCCAACATGCTCCATTAGGCTTCTGACTGGGGCCGCACGCTCGCTGCAGAAAACACTGTACAAGCAGCATTAGTTAATCAAGGGGTGAAATGGTGAAGCTATTCTTTTTTGCAGTTTCTGTGGTTTTTTCCCCCTTTCTTCTTAAGTCACCAATTCATCTCACTCAGGATCTGCCATAGGAAAGGGATGATGATTTAGAGGATTAGCACTGCTCCGGGGATGCAGTAGCAGGCTGGCTTGGTTAGAAGCTAGGGAAAAACATTTGGGCAGGGTTTTTATTTCCAGGTACTTGTACCAGCCTGGCTCTGAGCTCTGAAATAAGCAGCACTTTTCCAACCCTTCTTTGGACTATGGGCAACCACACCTTGACCACGCTTTTGCCTGCATCCCCCCCTAATCAGCAGCACGTGCTGTGCAGCCCTGGCACAGACAGAGGCTGGAGGGGCTTCTTGTATGTAGCTGACTGCAAGAGCATGTGAAAGGACATGGTGCTTTGATACCCTGATCCATCAGCCTCCACCTTGGCTAGCCAAGGACAGCTCTGCTATTAGAGAAGGGCAAATTGAATTCTCTTGGGCTGCTGTTGTGGTGGGTATCTCCTGGTAGCTGTCTGGTGCATGTGGTTCCCTACATTTGGGTTAATAATGATGATGAGCACTGGAAATCAGTCCCTTCAGCAAATCAAGATCAGATCAGCCCAAGCACCGTGTAAGCTTCGTTTCTTGCACAAGGCAGATTTCTTGGGCATGAAATATTGTCACTCTTACCCCGTGGATGACTGATTGCAGACCTGACCTAGTGCAAGCCAGCGTAACTAAACACATCTCCACAGCTCTGGTACATGATCTAACTGATCTAGCACTGAGAGTAAGGAGAGAAGGGAAAATGCCACCCCAGTGTTGCTGGATGTGCCTAATGTATTTTTCTTCCTGTGTCCAGCAGGACGGTTGAAGGGTGCATCCATCCATGTGTTGTTGACGTGCGGCTCTGGAGTGGGAGCGACAGCCCCGGCTGGCTCACGTGTGCTGTGTTGGAATGATTCACTGCAGCTCCCCAGTCCCTTTTATCACCAGCTTTTAGACATCGTTTCTCCAAAGCTTTTCAACTGTATTTCAGTTCAGCAAAGCCAGATCCAGAACCAAACTGTCTCCCTGCTTGACGTGTTCACACCCGGGGTTTGACGCAGGCTCCTGCTCCATTTGCCCACAGCCCAGGAGGATGCTGGGTGCTGCTGGAGGGACAGGTAATCCACTCAATTACAAAAAAAGGCATTCCTTTCTTTTTGTTGACAGCATCTAAAGCTTGAAATACTTAAAGCTAATTTTAGAAATAGCCCCTTTGTTTTTGTGATGGATGAGGATCATTGTGAACTATTTATTTTTTTATCTCACCTGCATTGTTACTTGATGTCAAAACACAAAGCTCCCAAAACACCATTGCCAACAGAAACCCAGACTGCAGGCAGGAACATCACGATGAATTTTGTAAAGATGGCTTAGGAAAATTACAACTACAGTAGCAATTCTGCCTTACACCACCGTGGTCTGTATTTTCAGGGAAGGAGCACTGAGAGGAGAGAATTGAAGCTAGACTACAATTTCAACACATCTGCAGCAAATAAAGATTTCTGCTGGACAGGTAAGTGCCAAGCTTGTAGAGAGGAAACACAGTGTGAATCAAACCTCCTTGATAAAATGGGTAGGCAATACAAATGTTTTACACCTGTCAAGAGCAGCCTCTTGGTGGGAAACAGATTCTAAGGACCCCAAACTCCCTCCCCACATAGCAGCTGTGTAACACTGGGTACACACACATTAGGGAGGTGCCTGTTTTGGGGCAGGACAGGCAGATTCTTGCTCAGATGTTGTATTCTGGTCAAGGTGCAATATCTTACACCTCCCTGGATCTTAAACAAAGCATCTGCTGGTGCTCATAAGCAGTCAGCTCCGATGTTCGGGTGGAAAAGGGTTTATCCAGCTAAGCTGGGGTCAAACAGCAAAGCCAGTTACGCTGTCTGCACTGTGGGGCTACAGCACTGGCTGGGAAACGGAGAGGACGTTGACTCTTGGGACAGATGGAGAGGAAAGGGAGACAGCCAGAGAAAAATACAATTTCAGCCAAGCAATATGTCCACTTACCCAGTCCTCCCCTTTCTTCCCCTTTAATATGGAAGTAAAACCAGTACATTATATGGAACTGAGAAACCCCTCTAAGGACGGGCTTTTATCCTGTGCATGCTGAAGGGTGACAACCTGAGAAACATCACTGTGTGTTTGGGAGTCAGTGACAGGCAGCAGAGCCTTATCCCTGCATCCTGAGAGGACAAGCAACCTGTCCCTCTCTAACCTTTTCTTTTTGGTACCTAAAAATATTCACGTTCGTATTAGCTTGCTGGAAATGCCTCTAAAGGCATGCTGTAGTTGGGCTTTACAAATTTCCACAGAATCTCTTGGGAGCAGCAAGAGCCTCTGAAGAAACAATATTTGGATGGGAAACTTATGTCCTCCAAGCTGGCAAGTTGCAACACTGACACAGATTTTCTTGTAGCTGCAAAACTGTCTGTATAACCTTTATGAAGTCCCTTCTGCCTTCCCCCCCCTCCCCCTTCTCCCCTCTGTTATTTAACAACTGGCTGTGATTTACATGGTTCATTAGTGCGATGGTAACACTGACACATGCATTCCTAAATAAGCCAGAAGGTTTATATTTGACCTGGGCCCTCTGCTTACTGCAGATGCCCCGGAGGATTTGAAGAACTGTGATTTGAAGTGATTGCATTGGATAAGGACATTAAGCTGGGCAAATACAATTGGGTGCAAACATTTAATTTTTAAAAAACAGGGCTATTGGTGTGCCTTTGAGCCACTTTAGCTCCCTTTGTGGTCTTGACTCTTTCTCCTTCCCAAGGACAAAAAGGGGAAATTGGAGAGGTTGCTTCAGGTGGTTTGGCTGGGATTGCTCTGAAATGGTTCCTTCCCCTTTGGGTCCCAGCATGGGGGACTGAGGTCCAGGCAGAGCTCTGGGGTGTCCCTGTGCTGCTCACCCCCTCCTCAGGCAGCACAAACAAGCCCCTGTGCTTCCAGCCAGCTTTCCAACAGGGAGCAGATCGGGCCCTGGGGCAAGTGATAAAGGTGATTATTTGTCCACTTCAGGTTTGATTTTATTGCTCCATTTTGGTTATTGTGGAGTGAGGGGAAGAAAAGGAGAGGGTTTAAAATGATGATTGCAGAATAAATGGCAGCATCTCTGCTAATGTGCTGAGTGCCTACAAACAGCTGCTAGTCAAACACTCATAAGGGTTTTCTTTGATGGGGTATATAACCTTCCCCCTTCCTGCAAATGGCTTAACTCCATCAGCTCCTTGCCCTTTTCCAGGCAGGTGCTGAAAACCCAGGGAGCTGGAGCACCGAAAACACAAATCCTGGGACAGCAGGATGGAGGGCTCCTGGGGACCAGTCTGATTCCCAGAGGTCCCTTCCTGCTGTGAAGAACATCAGAGATGGGGATATAGTGAAAGAAAGCCTGTGAAGAGAACTGGAACAGTAGACAAGATTGCTGAAAACACGAGGGACCAAAGCAGTGAGACCATCCTGAAATTCTCATGTGCCCAAGATTCCCTAGGGTACCTCCTTGGAAAATATTTCTCTCTGCAAACTTTGTTAAAGAGGCTCCCAAATGCAATAGGGGAGTGACAGATCCTTTAGTGACATAAACAGGCCCGGTTCCATCTATTCAGATATTTCCTTTGCCTTTTCCACCCCAGAGGAGAGCTGGACTCCAACAGTTTTAACCCCACAAAGCCAGCACACGTTTCTGTACATCCCATGGCCACCCTCATGAATTAATCCTTCCTACATCCTCTAAGGTCTTCCATGAGCTGCACAGCTCTTCCCACTTGGATGTCTCCCAACTATTTACATACAAAAAATAATTCTTATGTTTTTTCTCTCTGGCTCCCCAGGCTGATTTGGCAGGCAGGAGGGTTTCCTGGGGAAGCAAAGCGAAGCGGCCGCCTTGCCTCTGTGCCAGCTCCACCCCCAGGAACTCTGGCACCATCCAAATTTGAAGGTAGGAGAGAGATTTTAAGGATATTTTCTTGGCTTTGCAAAAAACTGGGGTTGGATTGAGAAAGAGCCAAGTTAAAGGCTCCAGGCTTGCTCCCTTGCTCAAACCCTGGTTGCCCATGAGCACCTGCAGCTGCTGCGTGGGTCCAAAGGGACCCATGGTTGGAGACCAGGATGGCGAAAGGCTTCTCTGGTCCAGCATCTCTACAAGGAACCAAGATGGAAAGAGTGGAAGGAGCTGCCCCTGTTTCCCCTTGCAACCCTCTGAGCACCGGCTGTCCTGGGGGGACACTGGCAGGAGGAGAAAGGCAGATCCTGGTGGGTCTCCATGAGGAGCGAGCTTGGGAAACGCAAGGCTTATCTGTAACAGCTTTTGGTTCAGCCTGAAGGGAAGCACTGAAGGCATTGTGAAGTGTTGGAGCAAAGAGAAGACACTGGAGCACTTCTCAAAGCATCCCCGTGGACCTACTAATTGCAATTTTGGATCTTCTGTTTTTTCCAGCAGGTTCCTAGCAAGAGGCACGCAGCCAGCTTGGCTGTGGTTTTGTTTATTTTCCAGCTAATGTAGCAGCAGGATCAACTCCAGCTAACAAATCTGAGTATGTCAGAAAAATGATGTCCAGCTCCCATGGATCATTTGTGACACACACTTGGTAGACAGTTGTTAGTATGAGCATTAACCCAGTGCTATGGCAGAGTAATAGGAACGCCTTGCAGTAGACACAAGTCCTGGAGAGCCCATCATCAGAAGCACACCTGCCCATTGATTTCCAGTGGCCCCTGGCTGGATGGGAAAATGGCACTTAGAAACATGGCAACAGAAGCTTGGCTGCAGATGTTCCCTGCAGGCTGTAAGTGGGATCTGAGTGGTGTTCATCTGGTGCAGCACTGCAAATGAGTTCAAACTGTGACTGTCCAAACTGAACCACCAGCACTTGTTACCAGCCCTGGCGAGCTTTAAATGGCACTTGAGCCTTGCTGCTTGCTCAGCCATGCTGGGCTTGGGTTATTTAACACATGGGCTCTGGCATGGATGGTCCAGCTGGACCATGAGCTGCCAGGAACCCCAACACTTGGATCTGCAGCCCCAGCCTGCTGTGTGCTCTGGCAGGTAAGGGAGGTTTCTCTTGTGGGAGGAAGAAGAATGAAATCAGGGAAAAGAAAAGGGCAGGAGTAGATCAAGAACAATCAAAAATGGCTTCAGAAATTCATGGTTCTTGCCTTTTCCTGTAGTTAGACTGGGATTTCACCAGATCCTACCTTTCTGTTGTGTCTGTGGGTGCTGGGTTCTGCACATCAGCTCTTGCCACGGACGAACTCCTCCCTTTTATCTTCTTGCCTCTCTCTTATTTTTAAATATGCAAATACATCAGAGGAGCATTTCAAACTCCTGACTACAAATAGATCTGAAGGGCCTTTGAGCTCTTGAGAGGCTCCTGCCTTACTCTGGAAAAAAACCAAACCCCAACACAAGTGGATGCTGTGCATTCTCTCCACTGCACCTCCACGATGGATCCAGCCTCAGGTCCAATCTTGGCTTCCAGCAGCTCCTGCATCCTCCCAGCCTCAGCATCATTTGCTCAGCACTGGCACCTACCTGCAGGGAGGATGTTCCCGGGTTGCAGGGAAGCACATGCAGTGGGATCCCCCTTCCCATCCTTCTCCGGGGTGGGTTTTGGCTCTGTCTTGGGACAGGGTTTTGAGGAGGAAAGCACTGGGTTGATGAGCAGAGGGAATGTGGGGCTTTAACTTGAAAACACTGAGTGTGAGTCATAATTCTCAAGAAATTGGAACAAAAAAGAGATGTGCCAGCTGGGAAGCAGGGTGGTTTTGAAAGTCTCTGATTGGCTCTGATTGAAGCATTGAGCTGCAGCAGGTCTGCTGGAGAAACCTGAATGAAGGCTCTGAGGCCCTGATTGGGCTGAGCACACTCAGCTTTGTGTTACGGGGGAGTCAGAGTCATAGCAGGACAAATCCAGGGCAGCAGAGTTGGCCAGGGGAAACTCTCCCAAACACAAGTGATTCCTCTTCTTCCCAGTATTGTGTTTTTCTCTGCATTTAACATCTTGGCCAACTTTTGTTAGTTGGCCCCATTGCTATCGTTCACTCTGCTTTAGACACTGGAAAACTGAGGCTCGGGGGAATTTGGGCTGTTCCTCTGGCAAGGGGGGGGGAGACCCCCAGCCCCATGCAGCCTCACTGGTCTTGCTCACCCTTGCACATCCCTCCTCTCCCCCTGATTTAAATCCCTATATACTGCACTGTTTGTTTACCACTAGGAACTTTATAAAACGCTAAATGCTCAGAAGGACATTTCAGTCTGGACTTGACCCCCAGGCTGACCTGTGGTGTACAGTTTAATAAGGTTGATTTATGTATGTCGTACCCTAAATCTAAAGGTCAGGAGTTTGGTGGCCGTAAATATTCAATTCACACAGATTGGGTCTTTTAAAGCTCCTTTTAAATATTTATGATGGTGCTTCCATGGCTGCAGGAGAATGTTGTAGTAGTATTCGAAGAAAAATCATCCTTTGGTATGTGAAGCCTCTGCAGGAGCCATTTGCCTATATTATGCATCACTAAGTGCTCTTTATGGCCACTCTTGGCCAGGTCTGTAGTGTATCACAGCCGAGTTCATGAATTCAGGGCTGTGTGGAGCCTGAGGTGTTGGCTTCATCGTGCATCAGCCCAGGCATCGCCTCTGCCGTGGTGGGCATAGCCAAGGCTTGGCTGAGGTCCCGGCAGACAGCATCAGGGCAGCAGGGGTCCCTGCAAGGCGAGCGTGGTGGTCCTGCTAGCTCCTGTCCTCATGCAGACCCACTCCCCTTGCTGGCCTGTGGCACACAAGCCTGTTCCCCAAACACTTTGGCCCAAGCTCTGGAGATCCATGGTCCAAGGTCTGGAGATCCGTGGTCCAAGCTCTGGAGATCCGTGCAGGGAAGACCCTATCATGTCTCCCTCTTAAAGGACCAAGGTCTTATTTGTGCTGATTGAATAATGGACAAGGACGTGCAGTTTTTCTGCTCTTTATTCCCTCATGATATTTTGCTGCTCCATCAATATCAGCTAGAGAAAAACATCACCCAGCTTTCCCAATGCTGCTGGTGTTGGTCTCAGCTGTGCCCCGCTGCCTCCTGAAAGAGCTCTGCTGATTCTGTAGAAATCATGGGAAAAGGAGAGCGGGTGGGTCGGGTGCAATCAGGATGGAAGCAGAGCTGTGGCCAAACATCACCCCCTCGATGCCAGGACTCGGAACTGCCCCAATGCGACACGATCACTGCTGGAATGGGAAAGTGGGCTCTGCAGATCAAACTAGGGGACCACAGGGTGAGCCAGCAGGGAGGTGGGCAAACTGGAATCACTTGTAAACTTTAATCAGCTTCTAATTAAAACTGAGATGGGGTTTTTGTCCCGATGCTGAGCAGCACAATTCAGCCTGACTGATACCTCTTCCCAGGTGCTGCTGGCGAAGAACCTTACTACCTTTATCTCTTTAATTTTCTGAAGTACTTATGGTTTAGGGGAAAGTGCTGTGTCAGCTCAGTTTCCCAGGACTCGTGAACCTGTATCATGAGATTAATCTCCCACATGAAGTCCTTTTGTGCAGTGGGAGGGCAAGTTCCCTACTGCATTGAAATTAGTCCCACAGCTCTAAAAAAATTGGAGACTGATGGACAAACAAACAGATGTACAGCATGCCCCAGCATGCATACAGAGTGGGATGTCATAGGCTTCATTTCCTTAGGAAATCAGGTTTAAAATTAAGGCTAATCAGAGTTTAAAAACACTGCAGTTACCCTAGACCAAATGATACTATAATGTACTCAGTATATTACATTCTCAATAGCAAAGCAGCATCTGCTACATAAAATGAAATGTGTGTGTCACCATATGCAGGCAGCATAATGTGGACTCAAATTAAATAAAAACATTTCAGGGTATATGGTCCAATATGCAATCTGGGCCCTGGGAAATGCTGAGATTTACTCTAAAGTTCTTTAGCAGTTGGCTAAAACCCTGAACCCAAAACAGTGCAAACTTGTTTTTTTAGCAACATAAGCTGTTGTCTGCTCTTCCCTCCCTATGAGCCAATATTACTTCTGGAAAATCAGAAATGTATTGGTTTTCTTTTTTTTTTTTCTAATTTTGCCCTTTTTTTTTTAATCTTAATGAGGGTTTTTGCATCTTTTCCGGAGTTTCAAAATGTCTCAGAAGACAGAATGCCTAATGGTAGCAAGTACTGCTTTCCATCTACCAGCTGCCCTCCAGAAATACCATGGAAACTCTTAGAGACCACACCAAAACCCCATAAACCAGTCAGATTGCCTGTTATCCGCATACCCCAAATAAAAAGAAAGTGGTAAACTCTGCAGAATGACTTGACTCTCACCTTTTCCAGCTATTTTTTTGCCTGCTGAAATCTCTCCCAAGCAAGGATGCACAGTTCAGTGCTATTCTAAAAGAGATCAGGCAGCACAAGGTGATCTTCCCCGTGTGACTCAGGCTCCTTGAGTCTCTGGTGTTAGTTATTATCCTCTCTGACCCCATTTGTTGACACAGAAGTGTGGTATAAAGTGTGGATTCCCTCCAGGTGTTGGAAACACCAGGAGCACCCCGGAGGTTTTGCCTGGCTCGGGTAGCAGAAGAGTTTGTGGTTATGAAGCATCGATCCTTGTGTGAGTTCTGGGCTGCCAGGGAGTTTGCAAACCCTCTAAAATCTGCTAATGTGGGTTTTGTTTTCTTTCAAAGAGAATGTAACAAGTGCAAAACCCACTTTCAAGTGCTGGGAAGGAAGGGGGTGTTTACAGAGGAGCTGTGACCGGCTGCTTCAGAAAATTCTGCCCTCCTGCACCGGGTTTGCCTGGCATGGGGTTTTATCTCTCTCGCTCACGTCCTTGAGTTATTTGGATAATGAAGAGGCCAGGAAAGGCACTGTTCTACTCTTTAAGAGCAGCAAAACAAATTTCCAACTGTGAGGCTTGGACTGAAGCATTTGATGAGGGGAAAAAATATAGAAAATACCAGAAAGTAAAGGAAAACAGAATGCTGCTAATGGTACTGGCTGTGCAACCATCTGGAAAGCTTGGATACACCTGTAAAGGCTCTGGGAAGGCAAAATACCACCATGCTGCTTGCACCGGGAAAAGGGAGCTCAAGATAAATGATAGGGAGAAGACTAGCAAATCTGCTGCTGCCTGGGGCACTGTGGTTGACAGCAGACTTCGCTTTGGGGTCATCTGAGACTCTGCAGACAATGGGGAAAGGAATCAGCACCTCGCAGAAGTCGGGGGCATGTGGCTGGCTGCGGCGGCGAGGCTGGATGCCGCCAGGGATGGATGCTGCCAAGGCTGGATGCCACTGTTGCTGCTGTGTCCCACATCCATCCACTGCCTCCCCATCCTCTCCATCGCTGCCAGCCATCTGCTGATTCAGTGCAGCAAACAATGAGACAAATTGTAAACTAAAAAAATCAACCTGGCTGGGGTTTGGCTTTCCTCTTGCTATTAGTTCTGTCTTTTCTGGTTTCTTTCCTACTATTTGCTTTCTTGCAACTCCCCATTTCTTCAGCTGCTCTGTTATTTCTTCTCTCTGAAGTAAAAGGCTGGTTCTTACCATTCCTCACGCACACTGCTGGTTTCTGACCTGTTCTCACTTGGTGTCCCTGAAGCATTAGTGGATGAATTGAAGTCTGGCGGTGTCTGCTCCTCAACCCACTTTTGAGCAGGAAGATGAAGAGCTGCAAAGAATAACAGATTTTTTTCTCCCAGAAAAAAAACACACCATGTTTTCAGATGCATGCGTGCATCTTGCTTTTCATTCCTACCTCCACTGTCCTTTGGGTGCATTTTGAATTCCTGGTGCTGAGACAGCAAGTGAAAATGCATGGGAAGTAGCCTTGGCTGACTCCAAACCAACCGCCCAAGAGATGAGAAGGAGGTAAATCTGTGAAATTCACTTGAAATCAGCTGAAATTGGCCCTAGGCTGTTTACAGAAATTCAGGGTATGGCCACATATCGAGGCAGCTTTTCCAGTGTCCATGTGGACCTTCATTCTGCAGCTCAGATGTGAGCAGACTATGGCTGTGGTGCCTATTGAAAGATGTTTGCCATAACATCATGTCCCTCCTGGGGCTGCTGCTGCCACCCCACAGCTCTACTCCCCACCACCCGCTGCTGATGGTGTGACTGAATCCCTCTGCCTGTGCTCAACACCAAGGAAAGAGCCTAACCTCCAGCTCTTGTTTCCAGCTGGAGTGGGGAGAGCCCAATTCCTGCTTCGTGGTCCTTCCTACCAAATCTGCATGGGGGTGTTGTCACCTTTCTGTCTTGGCTAATCCATGACTTTCCCATGCCATCCTTATGACTGGTGCACTCTATGTATCCACAGAGGCATTAAGGGGCCAGTTATTGAAGGTTTGCTTAGTTGGGACAGCCAAAGAGCAAAGCCAAGAGCAGGCTCAGGCCATGGGGGTGATTTGCAAGATCCAGATGAAGCCCCTTCATGTGCATTGGCCAAACACACTGCATCAGTTTGGTGTCTGTTGTGAGTGGACAAAGGCAGCTGCAAACAAGATGTTTCTGGACATGAACAGCACATGGGCCCATGAAGGATCATTTTTCAAGACAGGGAAAAAATCAACAGCCTGTAAATACTTGTAACCCTGGGGAAACAGAACCATACATCTTGGCAACCTATGTGGGTTTTACTGTTCCATGTCAATTTGCTTTGCTATTCATGAAAAAATATGCTGGTGATGTTACCGTAGCAACTGCCGCATCACGTTATGGTGATGCTCTGCCCGAGGTACATGGAGCCCTGCCTTAAAGCAGCACGTACAGCTTGGTGGTGCCTTTCCCCCCTGCAAAGGGAGCAGAGCTGAGCCTGCACCCTCACCAGAGATGCTGCAGAAGTTGATAACAAACCAGGAGGAGGTGAGTTAATTCAGATTTACTGTTTGGACCACAGCACCGCTTGCTCATGGCCCAGAGCCACTTTGGATTCAACAGAAGGTGGGAAGTTTCCAAAAGTATTTCCACTTTGTAAGGGTGGGAAAAGGACTTTAAGTGACCACAGGCAGGCTGGATGTACAGCTTTGTTCAGGTATCTCCACCCTTATTGCCCATATTAGCAAACTACTAGAGTGGGCCAGTTTTCCAAGAAACACCAGGTTTTGCTTCTTTTGGGTTGTTGCCAGTAGAAACCACCAATGGAGAAGTTCACTCCAGTATCTGTAGCTGGGATATCAAGGAAATTCCTAAAAGAAGATAAGAGGAAAAAGCATTGCACAGGCAGCCACGGTGGCATCCCAGCTGCCAGCAGTAAACGTCCTGTGTTCATCGTTGAGTCTGTCTGCACGAAATGGATCTGTTCAGGAGGATCACACAGGAATGATTTCCTTTGAGGATAGATTTCCTGCTCCTCGAGTATCAGATGCATCTAAACCCATCACTGTGTGCTGAATGAGTGTTCCCAGAGGGGTCCTTGCAGTGAGACCTCCTGTCACACACTCTGAAGCCCCCTGACAGTAATGCTTGTGCCTGGCTTCTCTGCCCCTGATTTTTTTTCTGGCAAAGGATCAATATTTTGGGTCTATCTGGGAAAAAAACAGTTTTACACTGGACAGCCCTTGAAACCATCAAATTGTCAGCTGAGAGTCACACTTTTCTCTCCATCCCTCCGTGGTATCACAAGCAGGGGATGAGTCTAAATACAAGGGCTGAAGGACTGTTGGTGTCCTCAAATCCAACCTGGGGCTGCTGAAAGTCTTCTACTGGTTTTGTCCAAATTATTGCACGTGGAAGATCTCTCCTGTTCCATTGAGTTCTCTTTCTTTTGTCCTCTGGGTGTATTGGTGCTCTCAGCTCTTCTCTACAGCCCCTCCAGCTCCTGTGATTCAGCTGAAGCACACCAAGCTGATGGCCCTGGGAGGGTCCCTCCTGGGTGTGGGGCATCCCTTGGCACCCCAGCAAAGAGAAACTGGGCAGTACCAGTATGATCATACGCTGCTTGGGGGAACCAGGCAGGGAACACTTTTCTTGGGAAGGAATTTACTTTCCCATGGTTTTCTTCAGGAGATGCCTATGCAGAGATCAGCAAACAGCAGGGCTGGGCTTAAGGAGCATTTCAATACCCGTGTCTTCAGTGAAGGATTGCCCTGGTACAACTGGCACCAAAACTCTGGGAGAAAGTGCACAAAAAAGATGGGAAGGCGTCTTCACTGGATTTATACAAAAGGCAGGACAAATGAGTGTGAAAATAGGTCTTTTGAAAAAATTGCACTTGAAATGTGCCTTTCCACAGGTAACAAAGCACCATGAAGTTATTTCCACCAAGCCTGGAATAGCCTGCATCTCAGCAAGGAGGAAGAGAGCAGGACCCCTGCGAGCAAGAGGCACTTGGCTCCGCGAGAGGTTTCCAGGGAGGTGGAGGTGAGAGGAGATTGCTGACCCAGGAAAGATCCCAGTGAGGGAGAAAACAGAGAGTTTTGTTCTTTAAATCTAGATCCTAGTAAAGGGCAGGGAGAACCAGGCTGTCCTCTGCCTTCCACTGCCCATGTGGTGCTTTTGCGCACTGGAAGGCATCCCAGTATCCTGGCAAGTTTGCACCCCAGCAGTGGTGCAGCGTGGTCTAGAGAGCAGGGTGTGAGCTTAAATAGCATCTTATAAATCAAGAAGATAAACCAGAAGTGTTTTAATCTCCTCTCCTGCATCACACAGCAGAGTTTCATTGGAGGCATCTCGCCTGTAATTTCTGGAGGAGCAAGGATGCATCTTTTGGAGAGGCTCTTGGCTCTGATTTAACTATGTCAAGCAATGGAGAGGGCACCGTGCCTTCAGCTGAGTTATTTCACAGTCTGATTATCCTCCCCTGAGGAAAAGAACAGGTCCTATTTCTACTCCAAACTGTGGGATCTCACTTTGATTTTTTTTTTTTTATCAGATAAAAGAAACTTCATGTACTGAAACCTTCCCCCGGGCAGCTTCCTCTCAGCCCTCCCTTTTGCTGGTGAAGGAGCTGGAGCCTCTTCAATCTCACTCCATGGACAGGTTCTCCAGACTTTGAACTCTTTCCAGAATTTCCAGAGGTATTTTTCAAAGTATGGGTAAGACACTGCAGGAATCAAAAGATCCAGGTCGTGTTCCCAGGCTCCTCTGCTGTCTCACACTAGGCAATTTTTTCTTTTTATTTCCCTTGGTTTCTGTGATTTATGTCCTGAGAGCAGAGCTCGTGGGACAGGGATCTTTCCTGCAGGAAGGACCATACAGGGGCTCACACTCGGAGCCTGGAGCTCAAGTTCAATGAAAGCTTTCCTGATATTAATGAAGAAAGTCTTCAAAAGAAGAATAAGTTTTAAAAAACAGCAGACTGTTGATTTTGTCATTTATCCAGGTGCAAGCCATGGCTGTTCCTATGAAGGTCAATGCAGCAAGATGTGTGTAACAGCAAATGAGGGTGAGAAAACAAATTCCCTTTGGGGCATGCTGCTGCTGACTAGGAAAAGGTGCCTTTTCAGCTCTGTATCTGGCACCACTGTGGAAAACATGAGGTCTAAGACACTCAAAACTGAAGTCACCCTCCATGGTCCCAGCGACTTCAGGTGAAGCTGATCTCACCATTGAAAATCGTTGTGTGAAACTCTCATTGCTAATCATCTGCACCTCCCAATTCTATTTTAAGCCCTGTGAGCTCCTGCTGCACCCAGGCCCTCGCATGGAGCATCCTCAGCTGCATCAGTGATGTGCTGCCTTGTGTCATAAGGTTAATCAGAAGCTGCTCAGGTGGTTCTTGAAAGCACTTTAAAGAGTGCACCCAGCAGAGAAACACAGACACGTGTAACTCAAGACTCCTCACTCCTTCCCCCCACAAATTGGAAAATAATTTTGTCCCACTGCCATCCCTGCCAGGGGTAAGGTGATGCTCGTGACAAAAAAGCCTTCCAGGGCACGATGTGTTTAAACCCTGTCACACCACTGATGCTTTTGACCTTACTGCTCTGCTCTTGATAAACTCAAGGGAAGCTTAATGCTTTTTAAAGGTCCTCAGGTTTATGGGCTATAAAGCATTGACCTTAAAGGGAGGTGCTAGGGGAAGTATATTAAAGACAGATCTATGTGGGATAGTCAGACATGCCAGCTTTCCCACCACTGCTCTCTGCACTGCCTTTTTCTAAGCTCTTTTTAAACTGATGTCTTAATCACCTTCCTAGAGAAGAGCTGCCTGAAGCTGCAGGGTGCTGCTGAAACCCACCCTCAGGAGGTCTAGGGCAACCTTCCCTTGGCCATTTGCTGGTGGCATCACACAGAAGTCTTTTCCCAGTTTGTTCTCAGCTGTTTGTCCCCACTGACCCTCAGCCACGGTTTCTGCTGAACACTGTGCTCTGTGATCCCAGGACTTGGAAAAGGCCCTGTGTCAGCTCATCACTACAGAGATCCCATCTCCTGCTCCAATAATAACAAGTACCAGAGGGCTCCAGATGAAAAAAAAACCTTTGCAATAAGCAATTAAAGAGGGGAAAGTCCTCTGCTAATTGCAGGCCTGTGGCAAATGATTTCTATTAAAACGTTCAATAATCATTAAGAGAAGATCTGCATCACATTTCTCCCCTCTGGAAAAGGGGGATGATGCCATTCACCTGCGTTGTCAGATAATAAGGGACTTCCCAGTATTTATGAGGTCTTGGGAAAGCTGTGGCTTGGGAAGCATTCAAGGAGTGTGTGTGAGAGAGAGGAATGAGGGGTAAGCAGTCCCTGCTGGCTTTGGGGAGGGGAAGGGCACAGCCAGAGCAGTGCCGGTGCACCAGCAGGACCCTGGCAGAGTGCTGGGAGCAGGTGCAGAAGCCCTGCAGAGCAAGAGAGTTGTCACCAGGCTCCTGCTGCCTTAAATTAATCGGGATCTGAGCCTGATGATGCTCGGAGCTCTCCTGGGGGTTGGTTTGGGGAAAGCATCTTTGCTTGGGGGGGGTCGGTACTTTGTGGGGATGACATCCCCCTGCCCTTAGCACCCCTGCAGCGCAGGGGGGGCAGCTCAGCAGCTCCCGGAGCTGCGGGGCGGCA